>OFHU01002457.1:0-335485 GCA_900245905.1 Lacerta viridis
GCCATCAAGCTAGTGCCAAGCATATTGCTCTGCTTTCCTTTGGACCACATCAGCGAGGCCAAGAGAGGGGTCTTGTCATCTGAACAGCCCAGGACCTCCATATGCGTTGCCCAAGCTTGCCCCCTTGGGTCATGCAACAGCGGCCACAGCTCGGGAAACTGCTTCGACTGGCCAGCCAAACCAGGTGAGGGTAGCTGATGGGTCTCAAACCCTCAGTGAGTTAGGGCCTTTCCCTGCATGTGAAGACAGGCTCCAGTGGATTGAGCAAAAGAGACTAATAGTGGGCACAACGGTCAAAAGGTGGTTTCTGTATATGCTGTAGAGGGAAATGAGGGGCTGATGGGACTCACCAGCCTGGAAAGGTAGCCCGTCTAGGAGAAGGAAAACTTTGATCCTAAAACAGGTAGGTAGCCGTGTTGGTCTGCCGTAGTTGAAACAAAACAAAAACATTCCTTGCAGTAGCACCTTAGAGACCAACTAAGTTTGTTATCGATATGAGCTTTTGTGTGTATGCACACGTCTTCAGATACTTCTTCGTACGCAGGTGGCGCTTTGGTCTAAACCAGAGAGCCTAGGGCTTGCCGATCAGAAGGTCGGCGGTTCGAATCCCCGCAACGGGGTGAGCTCCCGTTGCTCGGTCCCAGCTCCTGCCAACCTAGCAGTTCGAAAGCACGTCAAAGTGCAAGTAGATAAATAGGTACCACTCGGGAAGGTAAACGGCATTTCCGTGCGCTGCTCTGGTTCGCCAGAAGTGGCTTAGTCATGCTGGCCACATGACCCAGAAGCTGTACGCCAGCTCCCTTGGCCAGTAAACCAAGATGAGCGCCGCAACCCCGGAGTTGGACACGACTGGTCCTAATGGTCAGGGGTCCCTTTACCTTTAAGATGCTACTGGAAGGAATTTTTTAATTTTGTTTTGATCCTAAGACTCCGCTGCCTTGTGGGACATGTTCGAGAGAAGAAAAGGATGAGGAATAAATCTGGATCTAAGACAGTTGGATGGCACCTCCTTATAGCAGCTCCTGCAGCCAAGCTGGTGCCAAACGTTTTGCTCTGCTTTCCTTTGGACCACCACAGTGAGACTAGGGGGGGGGGTTCTTGTCTGGCCAGCCCAGAACCTCCATACACACTTCCTAGGCTTACACCCCAGAGCGGTCACTTCGTTGGTGCTAACACAGCAGTTTGACCACCCCCGGAAGTGCACTCCATTGTCTCTCCCTTTGTGTCTTCCAGCTGCAGTCAAGATCAGGCCTGCATAACACTCAGCTGCTAGGCAGCTCTCCTGTTTTTGTAGTCCCAGATAAGAAGACAGATGGTTTATTGAGCCTTGTCTGGGGACTGCATTTGGGGCGTTGGGGTGTCACAACTTTTGAAGGTCTGAAGCAGGCTAAGCTGTTGCTTAGGCAGTAACACCTCAGGTGCTAGTCTTACTCTAAAAGACAAATACTGTACGTGGAAACCCAACAGTTATACAGGAAGTTTGAAGCAATGTCATTAAGAAAACCCTAGAGATTAAATAGAATTGACTTTAATAAATGTATTGTAGAAGTGAACTATTATGGTCAGTCTTAAAGACAACTGATACCAGTGTCTGAAATCTGTATTGCTACTTATTTTTCGCTCCATAAGATGCACTTTTTTCCTCCTAAAAAGTAAGGGGAAATATCTGTGCGTCTTATGGAGCGAATGGTGGTCCCTGGAGCTGAATTGCCCAGGGGCCAAAAGAGGATCATGCTTTTTATTTTACAAAGAGAAAAGGGGGTGTTGAAAGGACCCCGCTCAGCAGCTGATCAGCAAGAGATCGGGAGAGAGATAAGAGTCCTGGCTCCCTTTCAGCCCCGCCCTCCATTGTTGAATGTGCTGCAGAGGGGTTGTTTGTTTCCCCAGCGACATGTGACTGGCTGATTAGATTATCTGTCTGGAAACTGTAGAAAAGGCTCCCTTTCCTTTAGAAGCTGCAGAAATGTGAGTTGAACCCCATAAAAACGGGGCTTTTCCTCTTTGCTTTCCCCCTTTGCAAAAGGAGCTTTGCTTTTCCCCCTTTGCAAAAAAGCTGCAAAACTTTTAGCTGATCCTCAAAAAACCAGGGCTTTTCCCTTTGCAAAAAAGCTGCAAAACTTTTAGCTGATCCTCAAAAAACAGGGCTTTTAGAGGAGGAAAACCAGAAAAATATTTTTTTTCTTGTTTCCTCCTCTAAAAACGAGGTGCGCCCTATGGTCCGGTGCGCCCTATGGAGCGAAAAATAAGGTAGCTGAAGAAACTCACTGCCAGAATCTAGTACTGTCTCGACCCCACAAAATATATATTTGTGGGGGGGCACATGATTTGTGTGATTTGATGAAATGGAATGGTGAAATGTTCATTTCCCTTAACTACTGGTGTGGTCCGCCCCCCCCCCCACCGCCCGCCCTTTTCTCTGACATTAGGCCTTGCTTCTTCGCTTCCTCTGAAGCTTCATGAGGCTGGCTTATGCAAAACATTATTCACTTCTTCAAAATACATTAACATAGATGGGCATAGATATCAGCAGCTCCTTGTTCCAAAGCAGTCATTCAGAGCTTAGTAAGGAAATTTGATGCATGTTACTGACCTGACGCAGAGGCAAGGAGCAGGCCAGAGCTTCCCTAGGAAGGATGCAGAGACTGCAAGCTAAACTTGTAATTTCTTGCAGAATGTCGCAAGTTTGTTCCTGGGTCTAATTGCCAATGCTGTCTGAAATTGGAGTAGCAATATACCCAAAACAGCCTTCACAAGGCAGCTGTCCCTGTTTATTTTAATGGAGGGTGTAGTGGGTTGCAGATTCACTTTCAAGTTAAAGCTTAATCACGGTGACACAAGGGGACAGGCAGTAATGCCACCACTTTGATAAAAGCACCCCTGCTATGTTTAAACTAGACTTCTTTTTATCAGCTTGTTGCAAACCTGCATTTGGTGATCAAAGGGCCTTAGAGATAATAAAATATCCTTTTTATTACACTACCCATGAACCGTTTTGAATCCTGCTAATATTTAGAAGTCTGTTAGTAAAAGAGAAACAAAGCCACGCTTCCTTTTGGACAACAGAGTTTATGGTGTTCTGTTTATTCAGGATGTTGGCTTTAGACTTTAGCACCCCGAATAAACTGTGCGGGCTTCACATTGATGTATAAAGCACAAATGCAATTATTTTGTTTGGCATGCCATAGTATCAAATCATGATGGAGGCAATTAAGTGCTCTCTTAAGTACTACGAAGCCAATACTTCGTATTCCTTGGATTATCATTTAAACTAGGTGCGGCTTCCAACGGGTCCATCCGTGGAAAGTTGAGCACATGGTTAAGATCAGGGGTCCCCAAACTAAGGCCCGTGGGCCGATTATCTGGCAGCTGATAATCACCACCCTCTCTTACCGGCGTGGCGCAGCATGGCTGCACGCGCACAAGCTATTTCCAGCGCCGTGCCAGAAGTGCGCCAGAAAAAGCGAGTGCACGCGCGTATGATCATGTGCTGCATGATCGGCAACCGGCCCAAGGCTAGGCAAGTTTGCCAACCCCTGGTTAAGATGGTGGCTGTTGTACAAGAAGGAAGAGGCAGGGTTTTCCCCCCAGCAGGAACTCACTGGAACTCAGTTCCGGCCCCTCTCAGGCCATTATAAAAGAACACGGGAGACTTCTGGCACCTCATTTTCCAGAAAAATAGCACTGGGAAGAGGTACTTATGGGACAAATCCATAATTAGATGTTTTACTTAAGCTGTGGCAGACCTGTCGTTAATTACACAGTTCCTTTTGAAAGCCTTTTCCGAAAAGGAAATTTCCTAAAGGAAATTTTAAGTTGTGGCCAAAGCAATTGCTATCTCTTCACTTGCTTTCTTCAAGTTCTCAAACTTGGGCACTTGCCCTGGGCACAAAATAGGCACTAAAGATGATGTACGATTGTTACACGTATTAGAATAATGCTACACCGTGGAATATTTTATTTTCCGTATGGAATGGTTAAGGCAGTCATACCCTGGGTTGCGCACTCTCCGTGTTGCGTACGTTCAGGTTGCGTACTCTGCTAACCCAGAAGTGTAACACGGAGCGCGGATGCTTCTGCGCATGTCTGTGCGGTCTGCACATGCGCAGAAGTGTCACCCGGGTTGCGCACTGTTCGGGGTGCGAATGGCACCCCAGAATGAATTGAGCGCGCAACCCGAGGTACCACTGTAAGGGTGTTGATAAAATGGCAGGTGAAAAGCCAAATGGATGGCAGTTTTCTCAGAGGGTTAGTGAAGACAGCAAAGTGCCACAACAAATACAAGCAATGCATTCTTCATGCCATAAACCACTAAAATAAAAACAACAACAACAACAACAACAAATTATTACTTATGCCCTGCTCATCTGACTGGGTTGCCCCAGCCACTCTGGGTAGCTTCCAACAGAATAGAACGAGACAACAGCTGAAAACACGCAGCAGGCTATAGCAGTGTATCTGAACAGCGATAATTTAGTCTTCTTTGGCGATCACTCGTAGCTGATTAAGATTGTCTTCCATAAACATGGTTTTAACAATGAGTCCGTAAGTGACTGTGGAGGCCAATTCTGGATCCACACGTCCTTCCACAGTGGGGACATTGGTTTCCGGGCAGGAGTTGATCACGGTGAGGGTTTGCCAAGCGTGCCTTCCTCTTAGCACGTTTCTCCCTTGCGTCCTGAGTTCGAGTGTCTTCAAAGCCCATGACACCTTTGGTAAAGGCTGTTCTCCAGTTGGAGCGCTCGCAGGCCAGTGTTTCCCAATTGCCCCAGCCACTCTGGGTAGCTTCCAACAGAATAGAACAAGGCAACAGCTGAAAACATACAGCAGGCTATTGCAGTGTATCTGACCAGCGACAGTTCAGTAGTAGTTCCAGGAAAGGTCTGAATTTAGTAGTAGTTCCTGGTGGTGTGTATGTGTATAGATTTGGAGGCCTGACCCAGAAAAAGGACATGAGCAATTGTATCCATGCTCTCTATTAAGAGCACTATTAAGCTCTCTTTGTAGCCTTAGGCAAGTCATTATCTCTTGACCAAGTCTGTTTCACAGGGTTATCATGAGGATAACACATCATTCCGGCAACCCAGTTCCATGCCTGTATTAAGTAGAGATGGAAGGATCTGTCAATTTCAGTTATCTCACTCTCTCATTTTTCCAGTGTTAAATTCAGTTTGCTGCCTTTCTGCAGCAATTTTGCAATTTTTTAAAAAAAGATCCTCATGAAAATTCTCCAGCATTTGTTTGATTTTTCTCCTGCTAAACACATTTTTTGTGTGTGCGGTTTCGACTAACGTACGTAATTTTTCAATAAATTTTTGCTGGTATGTTTTTGCATGTTACTTTCAGTGCACGTTTTCTCCTAAAATACTCATTTTTATAAACTGTTTGGTTGGAGAACTGGAGTGCAAAATTTGGATATGTGCAAATTTTGAACGATGGCTGTTTTTCAGTTCTCACGGTGTTTCAAAAAGTATTTGATACTGGCGGTTTTAAATGCAACTTGCATTTAATTTCGCCTCCATCCCTACTCTGAAGTAAGTCCTACTATGCTTTGTAGGGCCTTATTTCAGGTAAATGTGGTGAAGATTGCAGTGTGAGTTTATTACCAGAGGGACAGGATTTGAATGAAGCTAATATTTAAAATATTAGTTGTCATTTAATAGTAGTGCTGTCTGCGCATTCTCTTGGCGGAAATAGAAAACCATTATTCGTAACTACAGTCTGCCTTCCATCAATATGTTCTCTTTATACTCCATAAATGCTTAGTTTAAGGCTTTTCCTCTTAGTTTTGATTTAGGGTGTAAATGAAAATATTGCAGGGCAATATCTCCGGATGTTTGAAGATTTGTTACAGTATAATCATGCATTTCTGCTAAAAGTGTGTGAGTGATTGAATGAAGAACTCACAGTTACAGCGTACTAAATTGGTGCACAGAACATACAATTCAGAAGCTGAAAAGCTGACATTTCAGTGTCAGCCATCATCAGGCGCAATTATTGTGCTACTTGCTAGACGTTTGCTTATTAAACCAGTCATGCAACATCCTTTAGCAATGTGGAATAGATAGTTCAGGTCAACCTGTACCCCTCATGAATGAATGAAATATTTACACTGAGTGCGGCTTAGAGAGGCTTAATTTCCTGTTTGATTTATGGAATTAGATTGCCGAGAGGGATTAGACAGGTAGACTGCAAACTCCGGTTTCATCATCCTAGCAAATATATATTGTCAGGAAAATGGTTTTGCCTTGTGCTTAGATTTCCAGATGTGTTTGGCTTGTTTCCCTTTGTTAGTGCGCAGTCTTAGATTGTGCATTATGGTAAATGCCATTTTTGGGATAGAAATTTGCAGCAGAGAACACACAAGCACACCTTTGGCTTTATCCAATAGTGTCTTTGCACCAGCAGGAAACACTTCCGGTTGCACAAGGCGAGACACCCATTTTTGTTGATTCGCATTGCCCAGCACAACTTACCTGAAAGCTGCTTCTGGTGTTTGGGGGACCCTGTTATAAAAAATTCTGTAACTGGGTCCGACTCCAGAAGGGAGTCTGTAACCCCAGGAAAAACGCTAAAATTTAAGAGCCCCTTCCCAACAACACAGCACAAAGACAAAGACAATACTGAGTCTCCCAAAGCAAGGCCTTGTTTATTAGAAACTGTTGCAGCAGGGTGTTTTGCAAGCAAAAGACCTAGAACAATGGAGCGCAAGCTCCTATATAGACTTTTGAAATTGCCCCCCTCCAGCTCAAGACCACCCCTCCATACATCATACATACATCAGAATTACATCACAAATTGGGATGGTCAGAGGAGGTAACCTGAGAATTCTCACACCTGTGCCATCCCTCCTTGAACCCCTCCCAGACACACACTTCAGCAAAACAAAAGTGTTCATGGTTTCCTGTCCTGGGCAGGCAGGGATAATGCCGGGCCAAATCCATGGGAAATCGCCCATCAGAATGCCAGAGATTATCACTCAGGCAGAGGGCTGCTCACCTCCTTCCTCCTTGCAGAGAAACTGTCATTTTGGGAGTGAAAAATGGTGTGAGGCCTGTTCTTCCTGTGTTTGCTTGGTGAATTAAGAATATATATTATATGTATAAATAAAAGACCTTAAATTCTTACAACAACCCTCTAGAGCTGGCATTGGCAAAATCGAGTGCCCCATCTTGTGTGATTGGAAGCAAATCCTGCAGGACAGAACCACATGGAATACAACTGGTACTGCTAATTTCCCTCCCTTGTGCTTCCATATATTCAATACCACAACCTTGCAGGGAAACTACTGTGAATCATCTGCTGAGCAATAGTAATCACATCTCTTATTGAAGGTTCTTTACACCATGGAGAGTGCACAGCTACGTACATAGAGCTATGCGATGATAAATATTGTGTCTTAAGAGATACCAGGTGTAGTGCTTGCCAGTCCGAGCACCTCTTAATGCTCTCTTCCTTTTCTCTCTTTCCCCGGTCTTCCTCCTTAGCTCGAGAATGCAAGGCCTTTGCATGGACAGTTCCATAGATAAAATAAACACACAATTGTTGTTGTTGTTCAGTCATTCAGTCGTGTCCGACTCTTCGTGACCCCATGGACCAGAGCACGCCTATCCTTCACTGCCTCTCGCAGTTTGGCCAAACTCATGCTAGTCGCTTCGAGAACACTGTCCAACCATCTCATCCTCTGTCGTCCCCTTCTCCTTGTGCCCTCCATCTTTCCCAACATCAGGGTCTTTTCTAGGGAGTCTTCTCTTCTCATGAGGTGGCCAAAGTACTGGAGCCTCAACTTCAGGATCTGTCCTTCTAGTGAGCACTCAGGATCACCTTCCTGGATCACTGCCTTGTCGTGGCGAAGGGGCTTGAATTACTCAGGGAAGCTATGGACAGGTCAAGATGGACAGGTCATAGTGGAGAGTTTGGACCAAACGTGATCCACCTGGAGAAGGAACTGGCAAGCCACTCCAGTATCCCTGCCAAGAAAACTCCACGGACAAAGACAACACAATTGTATTGCTGTCATTTTACCCATTTCCATCACATTTCCTCAAAGAGCAGTTTTAACGGCAGTTACCCAGCAATCAAGCAGTGCTTGTTGTTCATGGCACCTCGTTCTTAGTGCATGAACCGATGGAATAAAACATTGGCATTTCACACGCTTGACGGCTGGAAAAGGGGTGGGGGTGGGGGAGATGCACACAATGGCCTGGAACGCAACCCCCACAGAAATCGGGAGTTGCTTGTACCACACTGAAATGTATCTTTTGATTGCCCTTGAATCTTCCTGCCACGCTTGCAGTCCTCTCCTGCACTGTGGTGCGCCGCACTCTTGGAGAACCAAGGTCTTAGGCCAATGACTCCTACACCAGCTTTCCCCAACCTGCTGTCTTCCAAATGTTTTGGAGCACAACTCCTACCATTCCAGACTGTTGGCCCTGTTGGCTCAGACTGTAAGGAATTGTTCTCCAGAACATTAGGAAGACATCAGGTTGGAGAAGGCTGGTCTACACTGACAGGCAGCGCCTCTCCCAAGATTTCAGACGGGAGACTAGCTGGAGATGTCAGGAGAACATGGGACTTTTTGCAGGAAAACTCATACTAGGTCAACAATCTGTGGCCAGTGTGGTGTAGTGGTTAAGAGCGGTAGACTCGTTATCTGGGGAACCGGGTTCGCGTCTCCGCTCCTCCACATGCAGCTGCTGGGTGACCTTGGGCTAGTCACACTTCTTTGAAGTCTCTCAGCCCCACTCACCTCACAGAGTGTTTGTTGTGGGGGAGGAAGGGAAAGGAGAATGTTAGCTGCTTTGAGACTCCTTTGGGTAGTGATAAAGCAGGATATCAAATCCAAACTCCTCCTCCTCCTCCTCGATTTGCATATAAATTGCCCACCCACAGACACATTTTTGTGCAACCTCTTGCCCTCTTAAAAACCCCTGTGTTTTTCAACCTGATATGATGTATGTAGGGTGAAAGCTTAGAAGCAGAAGGGAAAGCAAAACAAAAAAACCTGAATGGATAATTTATTGTCTCTGTCTGTTTTGATGCAGTTGATGCTTTGAGCACTTGGAAAAGATGAGCTGGGGAATATGTGACCTCTAATCCCTCACTCACAAATATTAAGACATGAACTAATCTTGCGGCTCCACAGTCTCTCACTCTTAACAAAACTTCTTTGTACAACCAGTAGTGGACGAACTGCTGCTTTTCTGCTTTTTCCTACGCTAGCTAAACAAAAATCAAAGGCCACAGAAGTGTCTCAGGGAAAACACCGGAGCATTGCTAGTGAGTCAGAAGTGGAGGGAAATCAATCTCTAAGAGCAGTTTTAATAATATTGTTAGACCAAGATATAGTGCTGAGCCAGTTAAGGAGATTGGCTAATTGCTCTTGCAGCCATGTCAGATGATCGCATCGGCATATCCAGTTATATAGCTTTCGAACAAGGTTAGTTGAGAGTTGGAAGATACAGTCTTCTGGTAACTGATTAGTCCGAATACCTTTTGTACATGGGGGTTCTGCCTCCCAATGTATTGCTTTTAATGGATCATTCCTATTTAAGGGACTATACCCAATCCATGGTGGTGTCTGTCCATATATTTTGTGAAGATAGAATTGTGTGTCTGAGCCAGCTTTTCACCAGTCCTGCCTTTTAGATTAAAAAAAAGAGAGTGTGTTTGCTTTGAAGGAGAGATAAACGGGAAGAGTTTCTTCTGAAGGAGGCAAAGATCAATATCAAGTTTGCTTATGAAAACAGGAAACAGAACCTAATGAGGGAAATGTTCTGTGGAAAGGTATTATGCACAGTACCTACCAATCCTGTGGCCTGGAGTTTGGCATTGCTATTGTTTTTGTAGTTCTAGGCAGGGTTGCCATATTCTGAAGAGCAAAAAAGAGGACACATTTGCCAACTTCTACTTTTCACTATGGATTGCTATGACAACTCTCGTTTAAATACCAATGAAAAAGAGGATGCGTCCTGGAAAAAGAGTTCATATGGCAACCCTAAGTAGGCATCAAAACAGTAGGTTCATCTAGTGGGGTGTCATACACCAGTGCTTCTCAAACTATCTGATGTGGTGAACCAGCAATTTTTTTCCTCCCATGTGCAAGGGAACAGTACCATATTTGGTCCCTGAAGTGCACCACCCAAGCTAGGTTGTGGAGTTGCCACGGTCTGGTAGCCAACGGCTCGTGAACTGGCACCAACCAGTCTGTAGCCCACCACTTTGAAAAACACTGCCGTACATAGCTGGTGGGCTCTGTTAAGCTTGGTGGGAGATGAGTTGTGCAGGGCTGATCTGTTCCCAAGCACAATGATCCCTTTCCAGCAGTTTGCGCAATAATAATCTTATGCATAAGAGACATGCTCTGTATATTCATTTTATTACTGATCATTCAATAAGATGAACTATTGCATCTGATTTCCACAAATCGTGGCATCCATCCTGATTCCTCGCTTGATTTCTCCTCTCTCCAGTTGTCCACAGAAGACATCTGGGCAACCTTGGTCTTGGGTGTTGGTGGCACAATTTACAACGGAGGAAGGAACATAGACACCCACACAATGTAGTTTGTCGTTCTACTCCCTGGGCTTCTGGTTGACTATCCTGGTTGTGCCATTAAGCTTTCAATTCAGCTGTAAGGCACCTGTTGTCTCCATTTGAGACTTTATTTATAATACTATTGCTCTTTCATAAAAACCACAGCCTAGTCCGTGGGTGTAGTGAACTCGGTTGGAAAAAGGTTTCTAAAGTTCACCAATAGTCTGGAGGTTTAATAAACTTTGAGACGTCTGCTAGAAAAAGTATACAGAAAAGTGATCGTGGGTGATTAAAAATAGTCTTAAAAATCTGAGGTGGCATCACGATAGACTAGCAAGGAATTTCAGAGCTTGTAAACACGTTCTAGGATTTTCAGTTAAATAACCATTAACACCGTGCATCCTCTTTTCACAAGGGAAATTCATTCTGCCTTTCTGCTGGGCATGACCAATCGTGAGATCCCCAACAAAGATAGAATATTTTTTATGTATGCCACAACAGCTGCCAGGATTTTAATTGCTAAAAACTGGAAAATTGAAGAATTACCAACAGTGGAAGATTGGCAGAAGAAGCTAATTGAATATATGGAACTCGCAGAACTGACCGCGAAACTCCGAAACCAGAGGGAGGAGAAGGTGCAAGAAGACTGGAAGAAATTTAAAGAATATATGAAACGACGTGAAAAGTTAGATATTTGAAATTGGAATCAGTGGATATCATAGGCGATAGCATTAAAATGTTAGTTTAAAATAGAATATAAGAAGATAGAATTGTGATTTTATTATATGTATTTTTGTTAAGAATAAGGTGATAGATATAAGATGATAGATAAGGATTAAGATTAATTGTAAAAGTAGAGTTAAAGGGGTTACAAAGTTACTACAGTATATTTGAAATGAACGCAGAAGAGAGGGCGTGAGGAAGTCCCCCAAGTAAGATTATAAATAAGATTAGAATAGTTAAATGAATGTTTGAGGTTTTGTTATTTTTTTTGTAGTTAGGTTGTTGTTTATTATGTTTGTTTTGTATTTTGTATTTTATAGTTGTATCTTTTTTTGTATTTTTTGTATTTTGTTTGTCAAAATGCCAATAAATTCTTATTTTAAAAAAAGGAAATTCATTCTATGGGAATTGTTTAATTTCCCAATTATTTAGGACATTTGAGGGAGCTTATTTCCCAATAGGTTAGGACATGCGAGAGAGCTTATTTTGCCAGCTGTGGACTTCCGGCGGCTGGCGCCATCGCGGATGGTCCTGGGTCGCTTCGGTGGCGAGGCACCCAGTTCATCCCGGGGGTTAGGAGCCCTGCAGCCGCATGCAGGGCTCTGGTTGGGGCGCGGGAAGAGCGTCCCGCGCCCTGGGCTCCCCGGCTATGCCCGTTGTGCTCCGAACCCTTCCCCCGCGCCCTCTGTAAGGAGGGAGTGGGGGTGAAGGGACCACGGAGTCGGGCTCCAGGGGACATGCCCCAACCGGGATGTTTACATGCGGCGGCAAAGTCCGTGAGGAGCGTCTCTGTTCTACCTGTCATTAAGGAGTTGCTAAGAAACCAGAAGCTGTGAGTAACTGACTGACTCTTTGTTCTCCGGGAAAAGCTCTGGGATCAAAAGAAAAGGCAGCCCGCCTCTCTCCCTTCGGGCGGTGGATGGAATTAACTCTTTAAGTGACTGCTGCTACATCAATCAATTGAAAGTACTTGGAATTTGAAAACTGAGTCTGTAGAGATTCCCTTTCAGGGGTTAACTGAGGAGAAATATCTCCATCTGAAGTTTTGGTCTTTATACTCTGGCTTCGGAAGAAATGGCGGCGATTTGGAATTGCGCAGGAAAAAATTGAGACAAGGAGGAAAAAGACAGGAAATGTAATTTGATACCCACCTCCCTTCTCCGAAGATGTTGGACTTTGCTCTTACGCTGGCACAGAAGGATTGGGAGGTAGAGGAAAAGCTCACTGTCTTTCAATTGGAGCTGACTAATCGTAAATTAAGAGCCTTGTGTGGGATTATAAATGGAAAGAATCTGCATTCCACAGAGGAGGCTTTCCAAAAAATCTATTCAATGGAAACAGACTTTTGCAAAGAGTTGCAAGATGTGCTGGAAGGATGGTCTGAGATGGCAGAGCAAATCCGATTGGAACAGGGACCGTTTTCAGGGGGTGGCAGAAACCCTGTAACGGAAAGATTTTTAATATCCAGATTCCGAGGTGGCAGCTCGGGGTCGAGGGACAGAGAATTAAGATTTCTACGTGAAGAAGAATTTTGGTACAAAGCTACGGAGAAGCTCAGAATGCAGAGGATGAACATCTTGGAGCTTGATGCAGGGTTTGTTGTGGTTGTAACTTGGATCTGTGGACATTCAGAAGCATACAATAGGGGATTTGGCTCTGGTGAAAGACAGGAGAAGGCAATGGACAAAAGGGGAGTGGGTTGAATTAATCATTGTATAACATAGATGGTCTGCCATGGTATCCGAAATCGGAGTGTGAAGTTGGTTAAATAAGTTTTTTTTTAAATAAGTAAGGAGATATTGAATTTAAGTTAAAAGCAGCATGTTAAATGATAGAAGAAATAAGTTTAGCTCTAAGAATATTTGGTTAAGTCCTTAGGTTATAATGCAAAAGATAAGACAAAGGTGTTTTTTCTTTCTATATCAAGTTAAGTTAAACTTTTATAGAGAAAAGATGTTAAGGAGAAAGTGTATTGTTTTAAAACCGAAGGTGTATAGGCGGGGGAAGTCAAGTGTCAAGATTTGGAACTAGAATTTTTTTTTCTATAGCAAGATATACAGATAAGAAGAAGAATCCTGACATTATGTGTATGTCTATTTGTATTTGTTTTGATATTTGTAGGTGTGGGGGTTGGGTTTATGTTATTTTGTGAAAATGTCAATAAATTCTGTTAAAAAAAAAAAAATATTTTGCCAGCTGTGGACTAGATGTACCTGGGACCATGAAGGAGGTTCAAGAGACCCTAGGAACAGTGAGAAGATTATCAATGATACAAAAAGATATCGAACTAGGTGGGGCTTTTGCCTGGTCCCACAGAATGATTCTTATATTCTTTCTTGGGAGTTCATTAATAAACTAGTGATGATTCTGTTAGCTAGAACAATTATTCCCCCCCCCCAATAATAGGAGTTAAACTTTAAGTTTCTGTTGTGTAAGGTAGCGCGGTAGCATATTTAACAAAGTTAGTTCTTAAACATTTCACATAGGATTGTGGTGTTTTGGTCAGACTGTGTCTCCTGAAAAGGCCACATTCGAGTGGAGTCTGGTAAAAGGTAAAGGACCCCTGGACGGTTAAGTCCTGTCAAAGGAGACTATGGGGTTGCGGTGCTCATCTCGCTTTCAGGCTGAGGGAGCCGGCGTTTGTCCACAGACAGCTTTCCGGGTCATGTGGCCAGCATGACTAAACCTTTCTGGTGCAACGGGACACCGTGACGGAAACCAGAGCGCACGGAAACGCCGTTTACCTTCCTGTTGCAGCGGTGCCTATTTATCTACTTGCATTGGCGAGTTTTTGAACTGCTAGATTGGCAGGAGCTGGGGATTTAAACCGCCGACCTTCTGATAGGCAAGCCCAAGAGGCTCAGTGGTTTAGACCAAAGCACCACCCACGTCCCAACACACCAGTGCAGCAACCCAATTCCAATGCAGGTGCAGTAGCAGCTGTTAAAAACTTCTGCATCAGTATCTGACTTGTGATCCAGCTGTACACGCTTACATCATGCAGGATATCTTCTGTAGTGAAAGACCACAATTCAGTGCTTGTGCATGCAGAAGGTCCCAGATTCAATCGCGGACATCTCCACTTAAGAAGGGTCATGTAGCGGATGACACTGAAGGCCACTGGCTGAGATTATGGTGAGCCATTGCAAATCAGAGTACACAATACTGGATAAATTATCTGACCTAATGTAAGGTAGCTTCTTATACATGCACCAGGGCAAGATTATGCCTCCAGAGCACTGAATCTTAAGGAAAATGTAGACAATTCTTCTGCAGCACCCTTTCCCAAACTTGGTGCTATCCAGGTGTAGTTGGACTATAACTCCTGTCGTCTCTACAGCATCTCCTCTGGTCTTCCTGGAAAGGGTAAACATTTCTAGTTCTCCATCATGCTGGATTAAGGCTCTTCAACTTTTTTTTGCTACAGAAAACTTGACTTGTCATAAATAAACTCTCTTCCATTTTATTATGCTTTGGATCAAAGGATGTTCTTCAAACTTACTCATTGCATTGGGATAATATTTTATTTTGGGCAATCGCGGAGGAAGATGTTTGCCACATAAATTCTTCCTGGCACACAAGTATTCTCCGGCTGGCTGGTTGGCTGAATGGGCACTCTTCCCAGACAATAATTGTTTAGTTTCTTTAACCTGTGTCATTGAATTATTTTGCAAAACTCAATCTGGGTATTGAGACTTGTTTTTCATGACCGTGTATAGAAAAACTAAGAAGTGAAAAGTGTGTGTGTGTGGGTGAAACTAAGCATTGCTTTATTGTTATCGTTTTAATTAATAGATGAACTAAACTGTGGGGCCAATTTTAATCGACGAGGTTGTGGGCACATTTGCTCCTCAGAGCTTGTGTGGTGTAGGAGTTGGAGTCTCAAACTAGATGACAATGTGCAGCGTGCTCTCTCACAGCCTAACCTGCCTCACAGGGTTGTTGGGAGGTTAAGATAGGTAAGAAAAGTAATTTGACCAGATACTTCCATCATCTGAGATATTTTGAAGATGGGTATCTGTATGTGTGCGCATGTGTACCCAAACTCTTGGTTTTGCTCCTTTGCTTCTGCAATTGTCTCTCTGACATTTCATCAGCCTATTTTCTTTTTTGGGGGGTGTATTTTTGGAGGCAACTTATATTTGCCAAAGCTGTTGAGAATGTACTGTTTGCTGTGCAGTCTTGGCGACAGCATAGAAGTCACTTTGACCCACAGATTGCTCAGGGTTGAATTTTCTTTTATTGCTGTCATTCGTTTCATTCCATCCAGCTGTTCTAGTACTTGCAGAATGCAGTGCTGCCCAAGGTGGGGCAGGTTTTAACCAGCACCTAACTAGTCCTGCTCGCTCTGATCTGGGCCCTGATTAAACCATGGTCCTACCCTGAAAACTGACTGAATACAGAAAAGAGGAAGGTGGGACTCCAGAAGCAACATTCAACCGGGGTATTCTGGAGCTACAAAGCGCATTAACTGTGATTTTTTTGTGAGGGTTCTGCTTGTATGTGTATTTTTGAGTGTACATGCGGCTTCTAAGAGTTACTTAGGGTGATACCTACCCAGGTATCAAAAATCTGGGGAGCACCAAATCGGTGTTCGAAATTAGCCAGTTGCGTGGCAAGGCCCCCCCATACCAGCCTCTTGTTAAAATAATTCACACAGGCACAGTATTTTAGCTTTAAGGTTATTGGGTAATTTTTTTTTAGGCCACAACTTTATTGAATTACAGAAATGTGAGAGGTATTGGCTTAGGCATTGGCGTAGACTATATCAGACTCCTGCCCCCCTTTGCAGGAAGTCAATAAGGGTAAACCACCCAAAGAGTGAGCCACATCGGGGGACCCCACCTGCAGCTCTCCTCGGTGTTCCCAGAGGCCTGGCATGGCCCTAGCCCTCAAGTGGACTTTGGATAAGATCCAGGCCCTGGATTCCTTTAATGGAATACCCTTGAACAATGGAGGGGCAGGCAATGGCTGACCTCCCCTCCTCCAAAGGGAGGCTTCTCTCTCCTTAGCTCTATTGAGTCAGCTTCTTTGTACAGAAAGGGTCTGCAAGTCCTGTCAGCTTTGGGGAAGGAATTGTGCACACAGGCATGAGGAGGGAAGTGGCTCTCCAACTCCTTTCGCTTCTCAGAAGTGGAAGCCAGCCGCTCCACCTGGGCTGAGCTGTCGTCACCACCTTCTCCGTACACCAGGTGAACGTTCTGGTGGTGGAATTTCTCCTTGGTGTGCCCTCTGGCCAAGGAGAGCTTATGCTTTTATGCTCAGGTAGAGGAAGTTCCCTAGCAGATCCTACTGGGGAGTGGGGAGCAGCACTAAGGTGGTTTCCAAGTGGCACGTGGTTTCTGACATGGGTCCGAGGTGTGGGTCTTACCATGTAAGTGCCTTACCGCCAAACCTTACAAAGTTGTGACGATTGCTAAGAGGTAGGCGAAAACCAAGTGGCCACTGCCAAATGGAAAAATTCCTACCTGACCCAAGACAGGTGACCAACCAAAGTCCAAAGCAAGGCCAGAGAACACAAAATAAAACAGGGGGGGGTGGGCGGTGTCCGCCAGTGCGAAGCAGGTGCTCAGCATACGCCGCGCTGCTGCTTTTAAACCCTCCACGATCAGACCGCTCAAAAATGATTGGCCAATAGGCCTGGGGTGATCATGGTGCCACCCTGGCATGAAGGGTGGGGGGGGAAAACTGGATTGGGGCCCCGCCTGCAACCAGGACCATTCTAAAGATGATCCCACGTGCCAGGCTCATTTAGCACCTGGCTGTCAGCCACATGCGACACAATCAGAACGAATTTCAGGAACCAAAATGCTTTTTCCATGCAGCCTGAGCAGGAGCACTGAACAGTTGTGAAGGCTATCTCTACGTTATGACTGGTCCGTATTACCATTGAGAAAAAGAGGCAAAAACAGGCCGAACCTTTTTTTCTTTAACTTCTCAAAGCTCGTAACCTAGCTCAAGGTTGTCCTCCGAACTAGCCAGATTTTTAACTGAGAATTAATCGCAGTCGGGTCCTATCGTTTGAAAAATAAAACTTGCCACAAAATAGCAACTAGACATTCAGTTTTGGCGACTGTAACCATGGTTTAAGGAGCCATTTGGCACCTAGCTTACATATTTGAGTTTCTGATACTGGCACTGATTTTTATAGCCTGAAAGCATAACAGGGAACATTTGAACACCCGGATTCATTAGCTCTTCTTCTTTGGCTTTAAAAAAGGGAAAGGCTGAGCCAATTAGTCAAAACATTTGGTTTGTCTGGAGGGAGTTAATTAAGCTCGACAACCAACCTTCACAGAAGAGCTCCCCCCTCCCTTTCCTTTCCTTTCCCCCCTTTTTTTGCAGTGGTCATGCACGGGGATTCCACCCTTTGCATGATGTCATTGTTTTTACAGCGCCAGCTCTCCAGTGATTCAACCCGTCAGCTATTCCTTCTTAGTGGAACAACTGGAGTGAAACGTTCTCTCACTGCAAGTTCTTAGCAAATGAAGAGCTCTGGCAGACCAGACCAAGGATTCATCTAGAGCAGTACATTGATTCCCTGCAGCCACACAGATAATTCTGGGGAGCTTATAAGAAAGGCTTATATGCTGCCTCTGAACAGGGTGGTTCTGTTTAGTCAACATGGCTAGCAACCATTTTTAAATCTATTTATGCTAGTGGCCCATTGGCACCTGCTGTAGCAGTGAATTCCATAAGTTAGAGTTGTTGTTTTTTTTGCTGAGTGACTAAACACTTAACACCTGTCCATGGGCGCTCAAGGAATGACTTCAGTTGCAAATTGACTCGATACACCTCCCAGATTAAATATGCAAATCAGAACATAATTACCCTTCAGGACAAAACAAAATAAAAAATTCCTTCCAGTAGCACCTTAGAGACTAACTTAAGTTTGTTCTTGGTATGAGCTTTGCGTTTCTCAAAATTTGGTAATACAGTTGTTGGCTCGAAAAAGTGTTAAAATGCATGTTTTAGGATGAAATGCTTTTTGAAATGCATACATGGAGATAAAATATGTATTTAAATAAGAATTTAGGTATGAATTCTTTTGGAGGAATAATAATAATAATAATAATAATAATATCAGCCCATTGACTGATACAGACACTTGGATGGAGCACATTTATGAATAAAATGGACCCACACTCAAAATAGATAGATTCGTCTATGCCCGAGCCAGTCTGTTTAAATGTGTACCTCTCGGGGGAAGGGCGAGAGAAAAACTTGTACCCACCACTCGAAATTTTCTGAACCTCAGTCATATCTCCCCACCCCCATACCTTTTCTGTAAGTACTGTATTTTTCCGTGTGTAACACACCCCCTATTTGGGGGGACTGTAAATTTAGAAAATGGGGGGAGATTGCCAAGGCTTGCTAAGCTTTTTTTGGGGGGGCACGATTGCCCAGAGTTGTTGACCCATTTTTTTGGGGGGGGGGAATGGCGACAATCACTCACCCAACGAACCGCCGCACACAACCGCTTGCATCAAGACCACCTACCATCTGCTCGCTCGCCGCCAGCAGCTTCCCGATTGGTGGCAGCGGCAGCCAATAGACAGCAGCCGTTGCTGCAGCCACCAGTCGCTGCAGACAATCTCTGGCTTTCGGCTAAAACCATTTGCCCATCCCACCATGACACTACCCGTGTATAGGTAAAGGTAAAGGGACCCCTGACCATTAGGTCCAGTCATGGACGACTCTGGGGTTGCAGCTCATCTCGCTTTATTGGCCGAGGGAGCCGGCGTACAGCTTCCGGGTCATGTGGCCAGCATGACTAAGCCGCTTCTGGAACCAGAGCAGCGCATGGAAACGCCATTTACCTTCCCGCCAGAGCGGTACCTATTTATCTACTTGCACTTTGACGTGCTTTCGAACTGCTAGGTTGGCAGGAGCAGGGACCGAGCAACGGGAGCTCACCCCCTGGCGGGGATTCGAACCGCCAACCTTCTGATCAGCAAGCCCTAGGCTCTGTGGTTTAAGCCACAGTGCCACCTGCATGTATAAGACGCCCCAAAATTTATAACCTCGTTTTGGGGTCAAAAAGACCTCGTCTTAAACACAGGAAAATACGGTACTTTTTAGTGTTTCCTAGTAGAAAAGGTACTCTGACTTTCCCCTGCCTATTTGGAAGTTGCTGCATGCTACAGCCTTGAGCTTGCAGGCTAATTTTTTTTTTTGGAAAACCAGGGCAGCCAGAGGTGAAAGAAGCGCTGTCTCTGCTGGAGTGCTCCTTTGTACAGTCATGGCCAAATTGCGCTTGCTTCTTTCTTCCATTACATCATGAGTTTTCTCCTTCTCTGTACGGTGACACTGCTCTTGTGGCTGTTGGCAAAAACACAGTTATTAGATGGTAATTTTCCTGAGATCCTCTCCACTGTAGACTTCTTAAATCATTCTTCTATTTAGGCAATCGGAGTCTGAAAGGACTATCTCGGATGCAGCGTCAGGCTGCCATCCTGTTGGTGGTAAAATCCCTTTTCTCTGCGTGTATGCTTTGACACCAAATTGCCGACAGGATGGGAATACATGTCCCGGTATAAAGTGAGCATACAAAGTTACACAGCTTTGTTAGTAAATGTCAAGAGGAATGTTAGGACACAGAGCAGAAAAAAGTGCTGTCACGGTGTAACCCAATACATATCAGCTCAGAAATAAGCCCCCTTGAGTTCAGTGGGACTTACAAGCAAGTGAAAATAGGTTTTCAGCCTAAATACTTCTTTCTTGGAAACTAGCTACCAGGGATCCTCCTACTGACTAGAAAACGTAAGGGAAGAAAAACTCATGGTATCCATTCATTAGTGGCTGAATGATTAAATGATCATTTATTTTATATCCTCGCTTTAAGTTTACAAAATAGAATAAAACATGACTCAGGAGACAATGGAGGAGTGCACCTTTGGGGGTGAAGTCAAAGTTTAATGTATTTGAACAATTAAAGCAATTAGTTAAAATGTGGGGGGAGATTAGCACAAGATAGAAATCGATACACAGCACAGATGCAGTGCACCTGTATTATATTAATCCTCATCAATTTTGTTGAGCAGGAAAATGTTCAAAGCAGGGTTAAGGGGGGGACACACAAACAAATAAAAGGTCCTGGGCATTTGAGTTTTGCCGCAGAGAAAGGTTGACCGCTTGACAGGATAGCATGAATCTGGGTGTTATTTAGTACGTGCAAATGTTTGGGTCCTAATTTAGCTTTAGCCAGATCTTAGTAACGCCACATGGGAATGTACAACCCATCAAAAGTGCAATCTATATGTCAACAGCTAAAGCCCACTCTGTGTGGGGCTTCCCCTGAGGCTAACCCAGAAGCTGTAGCTCACCAGTTACACCCCCACTGAAAGAATTGTGCCGGCTGCCTATCAAGTTACTAGGCTAGGTTCAAGGCGATGGAATTGGTGACCGAAGCCTTATACAGCTTGGGACCAGGATACCTTAAAATATCATCTCATCCCCTACTGTACATACTCAAACAATCACAGTGTTTCACAGGAGAGGGGATCTCACAGATACCATCCTGCCTGAAGATCTGTTTTGCACCATTTTGAAATTGGGCCTTTAGTGTGGTGGCCCCCGTCCTTTGGAACACCCTCCCACTTTTTCTGTCTTCTTCTCGGTACCTACTGAAGACATCCCTCTTTCAACAAGCCCCCTCTACAGAGCTCTTTATCCCAGTTATCTGATTTCTTGCGGTCTGTTTGTGATTTCTTTAGCAAGACAGAGAATAATTTGGCTATCACGTTCTGTTGTCTAGAGTTGGCTTGGCACATCTTAAACCTTTGTATCTCATTTGCTTTGCTTTCCCTTCAGGCCTTGAACAGAGGTATCGCAGCTGTTAAGGAAGATGCTGTGGAGATGCTGGCCAGCTATGGGTTGGCCTACTCCCTCATGAAGTTCTTCACGGGCCCAATGAGCGACTTCAAGAACGTGGGGCTGGTTTTTGTCAACAGCAAGAGAGACAGAACCAAAGCAGTGTTGTGTATGGTTGTAGCTGGTGCTGTGGCCGCTGTGTTTCACACCTTAATAGGTAAGCCTTCATTCCATTTGCTGAGGGAACAATACTTTTTTTTTTTTTGCTTATACGAATGGTTAATCCATTTCTCCTCCACATCCTAAAACCCGGTCTGCTTATGTGCATATTTCTTGAAGGAACTGGGGAGACGTTTTGTAGCTCCTCCACATCCTAAAACCCGGTCTGCTTATGTGCATATTTCTTGAAGGAACTGGGGAGACGTTTTGTGGCTAGACTTCTGCCTCGACTAGGAGTGGGGAACCCCATGTTTAGGGATTGATTCCTGTCCTTCAGGCCCCTCTCTGTGAGTCTTCCCTAAGTCATGTGCTCCCCACCTGCACCAGGCCACAGCGCTCACCAAACCTGTTCCACATTCCCCAGGGTAGCCTTGCTACAGGGGAATGTGTCTTGTTGGTGTGTGTGTGTGTGTGTGTGTGTTTCTCAAAACCTCTGTTTTTTGCGGACCTGCAGCGTAGCCCACCTGTGCAACGCTCTTTCCACTTTAATATTTGCCCTGACCACATTTGCACCTGCTCCCGCCCACCGCTGGCACAAAGGATTTCCGTGGCATCTGGTTGGATGCTGTAAGAACAAGATTCTGCACTTGGATGGGCCACTGGCCTGGTGTGGCAGAGCTGTTCTTAAGTGCTTATGATTCATACAAATGTGCGGGAGCTCTTTCGCGGCCACTGCATCATTTTTTACCCAGGTTAGAGTCCCCCACAAGTCTGAAGGTGAATGGCTTTAAGCAAAGCCGTGTTGGTCTGCCATAGTCAAAAAAATATAAAAAAAATGTTTAATTTTTTTTCCTTCCAGTAGCACCTTAGAGACCAACTAAGTTTGTTCTTGGTATGAGCCATGCACACGAAAGCTCCTACCAAGAACAAACTTAGTTGGTCACTAAGGTGCTACTGGAAGGAATTTTTTAATATTTTATTTTGTTTTGGCTTTAAGCAAGGAACCTCCTCTACTTGTGAAGGTTCCCGGCTCAGTTTACAACCCTGATTTTGAAGACCTGGCCTTTTTAAAAAGGCCTTTGCTTACTTATGTCGTTTTCACTGGTTATGAAAACCATGCTGTGCTATTTGTGTGCCGCTGGCGTCCGTTGGAACAGGTTGAATATTGTTAGCCTGTTGATTTGAATATATATTGGGGCTTTTAAGGGATTACGTTCTGTTTTTGTTACTTCTTGTTAGCTGTCTTCAGAGAAAATAGGTGGCATGGAAATGTTTAAAACAAATAAATTCACTGCAGGCTAGATGAAGTTGTGCACAATGGGATTCTCTGTCTTTATCCTCTTTTCGGAATGATGCAAGCCACTTAACTTATGATTAAAATGAGTATACTAATACCTTCCCCCCCTCTCTGTAAGCCTTGTCTTTGCATAATGACAGTGTTCTCAAATGTAAGGCCCTACACGGCACAGCAGAGTGTATTATTGGTGCTAAGTAACTCTGGGAAAAGCAGTAGGTGCTTTTCACATCTCCGTACATTGCACTGTCTTGCATTAATGTACCTTACAGTGCAATCCTATACATGCCTGCTCAGAAGTACCGTAAATCCTACGGAGTTCAGTAGGACTTACTCTCAGGCACGAGGGTGTTGCACTGCAGCATTAAAAGTTATAAGAGTTACAGTGAGTTTAATGAGGCACTAACATGCCTCTGGACACAATATATTTCCTCAAATTAGATGAGTTCAAGAACCATTAGCTCTTGACGCCCTGAGGCTGTGAGCAGCCGTGATGTGCTAGCTTTCAATTTTAGACGTTTTCATCTGTTTATTTACAGCACGGCTAGAAACTGCAGGCTCTCTCCAGAATCACTTGAGACCTGGCATTATATTTGGCCAGTGTTCAGTTACCTGATAACGTCTTTGAAAGTAAATAATAACAGCCTATTCAAGGAAGACTTTCTTTTCATGATGTAAATGGTATTAAATGTAATCCTCCCAAGTCTCAGGCTGGGACCTCTTTTTCTTCCAGCTCACAAATGCGTTTTGCGAACAAAATGAATCTTGACAAACTTCCAAGACTTTTGCTTAGAGTTGATGATCAAACGTTGAATGGAAAAAAGGTTTATCTATTTCCTATGCACAGCTCACCCCAGTGGTGTGATAATTAAACAATGGTGAAAATACCAGAATAAGAATAGCAACATAATGCTGCGGTAATGTGTGAATTGGACCAACCACTGAAACCATCTGAGACAGTTTAAGAATGAAGGATTTTGACCTGGTGTAACAAAGTAAACCCAGGTGTGCCCCCCTCCTCCAGGTGTGTTGGTTATTCAGGCCTTGTAGATTTATCCACTTGGACTTTACACTGTATTTTCACAGAAGCATCCAGTCCATTTTTTTTACTTTTCCGGTTTTGTCACTCCGAAACTGATCCTTTAGTGAGAGCCTCAACTTTGCACTGTGGTATGAAATACTAAAAGGAAAAGAGGTTTTCGCAGGCAATCTCACAAACCATTTGTTGTTTGGATACCACACATAAGAATGTCCCTGCTCACAAATGAAGTCTGCTCTCATAAAGCTGCTATTTTCAAATATTTCAGAGGGAGTATTCACAGCTAATGATTTTATATTGCAACGGTCAGGCGTCCATAGATTTTAGTTGGCTGTTATTAGGCAACCATTATATTTGATTGCTTGCTCCCAGAAGTCTTCTGGCATATATAGAGGATTTAGAGGAGCTGTCAGCCTCTCACGTGCAGCAGGATTTGAAGGATCTTGGAAGGAGGGATAATCGCTTTTGCAACTTTGGAGGTCTTTTTAAAGTGCACAACTTAAGTAAGCTATTCCTGCCCTCCCCTGAGTTCCAGAGGATTTGGGGAAGGACTGAGCGAGCTGTTTTGCATTTTTGCCAGGATGTGCAATTCGTATTGTCGCTCCCGTAGCACAAAATTAGTAATTGGCTCGCTTTTGTGTGCTGTGCTTGCAAATTCTGGCAAAAAAAAACGATGAGAAAGATCCTGCTACTTAACTTCCCCAAGTCCTCTAGGTGTGCCAGTGGATTCATGAAGGGACAGCCTCTGTCTCTCTCGTGGCACAGAGTGAAAGAGCTGGCCCCAGGGTAATCCGTGGAAAACGTCAGAGGAGTAGGAGGGGTCTGTGATGGAACTTGGCAAGCAGTCACCTAGAAGACATTCATGGGTGCTAGTAGCTACATAACAACCCCAGGTAATGGTTTCTGACTCACCGACTGAGTCACGATTTATCCTCCTTCATGGTGCTTGTCAGCAGTTACCAGTGTTACCAGCAGTTACCAGCTTTCTACATTATAGCGCAGGGCTTGTGTGAGTTTTGGTATCCATTAAATACCTCTAAGATTTCCCAGTGCATAGCAGCATATTGAAAAATACATTGACCTGCAAACTATTGCTTGTTAGGTACATTTTAATCCTAGTTTGGTGATTTTAATTACCCGGGAGCTAGATGTGAGGCCAGATTTGGGAGCTGAAGTTGGGGAAAGAGTGATTTTTTTTTTTTTTTGTACAGACTAAAGCAAGCAATGTTTCTAAAAAAAAAAAAAGAGCTGTGTGTGTGTGTGAGAGAGAGAGAGACAGACAGACAGACAGACAGACAGACAGGTAGCCCTGTTGGTCTACCATAGTCAAAACAAAATAAAAAATAATTTTTTTTCCAGTAGCACCTTAGAGACCAACTAAGTTTGTTATTGGTATGAGATTTCGTGTGCATGCATACTTTTTATTTTGTTTAGATTAAAAGAGTGAAAGGGGTTGGGCAGCGTAACAAAAGCATTAATGTGAACTCATTTAATTTTGCTAGGTTATGTTACAGAATTGTGGTGTTGGAAGGGACCCTGAGGTTCATCTAGTCCAACCCCTTGCAATGCAGGAATCCCGCTCACAGCTGTCCCTGGATGGGCTCAAACCTGGTGAACAGCCAGACGCATGGACCCATTCTGCCACAGGAGGCTATTTGTCTTACTTCTGAGTAGATATTGTAAGGATTGCACTGTAAAACCCTGTTGAATTTAGTGGGGTTTACTTTCGGGTAAGTGGGGTTAGGATTTCAGCCTTAGTCTAGAAGAAGCTGGTGTAATTTAAAGCAAGTTGGTTTAAGTACACCTGCTAGAATCATTGTTGAACTGACTTACGACAGCAGCCCATCAAGATGGTGGTGTTAGTTGTTCCTCCCTGCTCCTCTTTTCTCCCTCTTTATGCTGAACCACCCAAAACAGACCTGGGTGCGTTAGGTATGTGATTTTTTTTTTAAAAAAAATGATTATATTTATTTTTCCAGCATACAGTGATTTGGGGTACTACATAATTAACAAGTTGCACCATGTGGATGAATCTGTGGGAAGCAAAACACGCAAGGCCTTCCTGTATCTGGCAGCCTTCCCATTCATGGATGCCATGGTGAGTCTACAACTTAGTTTACTATCCTCACTCTTGGACGAAGTGGCACAATGGATGCTTGTTCCCTGTTTTGTCCTAGTAGTGGACCCATATAAGCACTTTGCTGACTTCTGATTCATAGGTTTCACGGTTTCTAGATGCCTGGTTTGCACGTCACATTAAACCATAGTTTAAAACAAACTCTGGTTTAATGTGAACGAGCAGCATGGTGGTGCACACACCGTTCAAAATGTCCTAGGCGCATGCCATGAGGCTGAGGGTACGTTTTATCATATGTGGTGGGCTTGTAAAAGGGTAAAGGATATTGGGAAATGATACTTAAGGAATTGAAAAAAAAATGTTTAAAAGTCCCTTTCCCAAAAAAGCAGAGTCCCTTTTTGTTGGGGATAATTCAGAGGGAAATTCCCAGGTGTCAAAAAGAATGGCAACTTAAAATGATGGAATACACTCAGCTTGCAGATTTAACATATAGAATAAGAGAACAAGAAGAATGTACGTTTAAAATGTTTACTGAAAATGTTTACTGAAAATCGTGTTTATTTAAAAACGCTGGTAGTATTAAGATCAATTCAACACTGTAAATAAGTTTTGATGGATGTAACAATGGATTACAGAATGGTTTAGTTGATGTAAAATACGCAGGGATGTGTGGTATGCAAAATGAACCACGGAAGGAGAAGGAGGGAAGTAATTGATTTAAGGTTGTTTAAATGAATATTTTGAAATGTAAATTAGAGTGTGTGTGTGTGTGTGTATGTGTATATATATATATATATGTGTGTGTGTGTGTGTGTGTATGTGTGTATGTATATGTATATGTGTATATAAACCTGAAATGTCCCAGGTGCATTTTGCACCTGGCTTTTGGCCACTTGGGGACGCGGGTGGCGCTGTGGTCTAAACCACTGAGCCTAGGGCTTGCCGATCAGAAGGTTGGCGGTTTGAATCCCCGCGACGGGGTGAGCTCCCGTTGCTCGGTCCCTGCTCCTGCCAACCTAGCAGTTCAAAAGCACGTCAAAGTGCAAGTAGATAAATAGGTACCGCTCAGGAAGGTAAACGGCATTTCCGTGCACTGTTCTGGTTCGCCAGAAGCGGCTTAGTCATGCTGGCCACATGACCCGGAAGCTGTATTCCAGCTCCCTCGGCCAGTAAAGCGAGATGAGTGCCGCAAACCCCAGTCATCTGCGACTGGACCTAATGGTCAGGGGTCCCTTTAGCTTTACTATTGGTCACTTGAGAGCAAGTGAAGATGCCTGGGTGCCAAGATGGTGCCTGATGGCTCCACCCTGTAGAATTCTGTCTGTTATATTTTATCTGCACAATCAGAATGAACTTCAGGAACCAAGAATTCATATTGAAAAATACAACTTTTGAGCCGTCTGGCCCCAAAATGGCAACTAGGCATTCCGTTTTGGCGACTGTGACCCTGGTTTAATGAGCCTTTTGGCACCTAGCTTATATATCGTGAGTTTCTAACACTGGTTGCACGCTGCTCAAACGTTCTCCTGGCGCTCCTTACCCACAGAGAAAACTATCTGGAGTCTGGCTTGCTGTGTCATTCAAACCCAGGCTTGTGGTTTTTTTCTCTCCAAGGAAACCATGAACAGTAGTCAAAGTTTGTCCTTGGTTTACCGCTCATGATTTGTTTGCAGGAAGCAAGCCACGAGCTCGGGTTTGGATGGCACAACAAGCCAGACTGTGGCTTGTTTAGTCTGTGGCATGGCAGCGGTCGGAGCAGGGGAGGAACTTTTGAGCAGCACGAACAGCGCATTTTAAACTACGGTTTAGTGTGATATCTGAACTGCGCCTCTTGACTATACAGTCTCAATTCCATTTCTAAATATTTTAGAAAAAATATTTCTTTGGAAAGTGCTTATTAGGTGTGAGCGGTTAGTAAGATACTTAATGTTTCATTTAAAAGATACATTCTATTCTTATTTTTTTTAAAGAGATAATTTATTCCTCAGAGGGGAAAAAGCAAATTCAAAACCTCCAACTGCTGAAATCTCAGCTAGTTCAGGTTTGGGATTAAAGCAGTTAGTCAAAATACATCTATTTCTCCCTCCCAGCCGTTTCACCTGACCAGGTTTTGTTGTTTCCAGCTGCTATTTTTATAATCTTTACCGTAACTGTTTCAGATTTCCCCTTTGCATACGTGCACTTTTTCATCTCAACCCCTCGTTTGCAATCCTTTGTCGTCATGTTCCCGCTTTGTGCAACATCGTATATTTGTGATCTTTCAACTGCACCTGTGAGCATGAAGGGCTTTTGCCCACAAAGGAACAGCATCCGGCTGCACATTAGACGTGGAAGTCCGAGCGGGAGAAACTTAACGTGCTCCATAGGAGCCAGAACCATGTGTGATCAGGGTTTTAAGCTCCATTGAAGTCTATTCGCATAGAGTTCACAACCGGCTTTGCCATGGCATGCCTTACTAAGATAAGCCAAGGTTTAGCTTAGTCTGCTGTCCAAAATGGGGTTTGTGGTTAAGCTGTCTTCCTCACTCATAGCAAGCAAGCTGTAGCCAAGGTGAGCGATGAGAGATTTTAACCACAAGCCCTGGTCTGGATTGCACTCTTAAGGCAAATCTTAGAATCATAGAATTGGTAGGGACCCCGTGGCTTACAATGCAGCAATATGCGCCCATATGGGGATCTAAACCATGACATTTTTAATTAGTTTAGCATGGCAGAACAAAGGAATAGGAGGAAGAAAAGCAGGATGTGAACTCCTCTGGCAGCTCTTATGCTATCTGTCTGTCTATCATCTTTCTTTCTTTCTTTCTTTCTTTCTTTCTTTCTTTCTTTCTTTCTTTCTTTCTTTCTTTCTTTCTTTCTTTCATTTTATACCACCCTTTAACCAAAGATCCCAGGGTAGAACCTAATTTACACAGCATAATAGTAAAAACATAATACACAACACAATAATACACAGCATGATAATAAAACAACAACAACAACCTCTGCCCAAATTTATCAAGCCATAGATTATTTAACAGCCGGAGGCCTGGGTAAAGAGGAATGTTTTCGCCTGATCCCTAAAGATATGTAATGATGGCGCCAGGCGAGCGTCTCCAGGGACAGCATTTCACAGGAGGGGAGCCACCACGGATAAGGCCCGTTCTCATGTTGTCACCCTCTGAACCTCTCAGGGAGTTGGGACATAGAGAAGGGCCTCAGATGACAAGGTTGGTGTAAGGTCCTTGGATGGTTGCTCAGGAGAAACCAGTCAAAACTCCAGCCGTTTCTTTAGTAGTTTTATTGTGCATACTATGTACAGTGCAGAGCTAAAAAGTTCATGTCTGTATCAACCGTCTGCAGAATCCGGGAGTGGCCCCTTCCGGTTCTGACCCCAACATAAGAGTTTCGGTATACGAAATCTCCGCCTCCCCTCTTTTCGTTTCACCCCTCTGCGTACTTGGGGCGACGGAAATAGCGTGTCTCCCTCCTCGCCCGCTGAGCAAGAGGAGTGCAGGGTCTCTCCAACATCCCCAGAGCCTCGGCTCTCCTGCTCCTGAGCTGCCTGGCCCTCCCCACTGGAGACCTCGCAGCTTCCTCCGCTGGACGAGGAGGTGCTACTGGTTAGGTGGGGCTGGGGCTCTCTGTAGCATCCCAAGAGCCCTTCCACCACCCTGCGCTGAGCCGGGGACAGTTCCCTGACAGTCGGTTTGAATGGGGAGAGGTTGTCCTTAAGGTTTTGAGGTCCTGTGTAAGGCTTTACAGTACGGGTCAGCACCAGCACTTTGAATTGGGCCCAGAAAGCCATAGCTCAGCTTCTCATGGTGTCCAGACCAGCCAAATGTCTGTCTGTATGCCCAATGATATTTCTACTTTCTCCTATTCCCCATTGGCTCCCAAAAGCTGCTTCAGAGAGCCCATCAACCTTCTGGAGCAGATTTGGAGGGTGTGCCAGGAGTTGCAGAGGGGAGGAGAACCAGGGGAGGAGAACCAGGAGAAGACCCATTGCCTGAGATTGTGCTAAACTGGCTCTCACCCATTCTTCTCTTCTCTTCAGGCTTGGACCCACGCAGGTATTCTTCTGAAACACAAATACAGTTTTCTGGTTGGATGTGCCTCCATTTCAGACGTCATTGCTCAGGTAAGTATTTATTCATGTCACGGCTATTTCTACTGCAGAAAGAGCCGTGCCAAATCTGTACGATAGCTGTGCTTGGAACAGTCTGGGTGTGCAAGATTATCTATATATATTGATATATATATTTCCTTTTGAAATGGAGTGGAAATAGATCTGCTTGCTGACATGGGGACTGAAGAGTTGACACCAAAGACATGTTAAATCTTACGGATCTCAATTACTGCGAGTTAAGTCGCATTTCTCGATAATATAGTGGTATATTTTTTATGATGATGATAATAATTATTGTGTTGCTGAGTAGCTGGATCTAGCTAAGCTACTTCCTGCTCATGTCATTATAGCCAGTATGAATTAATGTGTTGTGCATTAGACAGCTGCGGAATAGATGTTATTAAATCCAGTTTTGACTGTCTTTGTGCTTATGCTATATTTTGGCATTCTTCCTTCCCCTCTGAGCCAATTCACACAATTTGCTTTTGGATAGAAAAGTCACAGCAGATAAATTTTCTCTGTCAACTTTCGTGCGGTAAATTTGATGTTGTAGAAGCATCCTTTTGTGGTAAAAGTGCAAGTTAACTGCATTCGGAAATGGGAATCCCTTAAAAATGTTGGTGTGAGTTCTCTTTCAGAACATTCTTTCTTTGTGGTCCAAATAAAAAAATTACTGTATTTTTCACTCCATAAGACGCACTTTTTTTCCTCCTAAAAAGTAAGGGGAAATATCTGTGTGTCTTATGGAGCGAAAAATACGCTAATGTACCACATCTCTCATGCTTTTTTGAAGGTGACCTCTCAGAGGTCGGAGTTATTTCCCCCCACCTCGTTGTTACTGGGCAATACCCAAGTCCTACTCGAAGTAGACCCATTGAGATTTTAAGTTCATTTATTTCATCGGGCCTGCTCTTAAGTATGACTTTGTTGAATATCGCCCCTGTCGTTCGTTGATTTTTGACATTAAATCAGCCTAATGGTATAAACACATTCAATATTTAGCTTTTTGCTATTGGATTTCTCTGTGTATGTCATTTGATTTCTCTGTGTAGTATTTTTTAAGTGATGCATGCTACTAGATGAGATGTATTATATACTTTGTTGGAACATATAGTTCAAGGCCGCTTCTGAATTCCATTCATTTTCTCCCTCATACTGCATATAATACAATCTTATCATAGATACCCTTTATATATTATATTATATTATATTATATTATATTATATTATTATTTATATTATATTATATTATATTATTATATATATTACAGTGGTACCTCGAGGTTAAGTACGCTTCAGGTTAAATACGCTTCAGGTTAAGTATGCTTCAGGTTAAGAACAGAAATTGTGCTCTGGCGGCGCAGCGGCAGCAGGAGGTCCCATTAGCTAAAGTGGTGCTTCAGGTTAAGTACGCTTCAGGTTAAGAACGGACCTCCGGAACGAATTAAGTACTTAACCCGAGGTACCACTGTATTATAGATACCCTTTATATTTCTTTTTTTAAAAAATAATCTCGCGCCTTCTAGCCATACCCATAGCCCTTGATGAATAAGCTCCTAACATCTAAAGAAAATGCTATCGTCTTCATAGCCTCCTCTCAAATTAATGAAATCATAGTCTTCTTCAGACAAGTTTATTGAGGGGGTGGGAGGGGGGGGAACTGACTCAGAAGCTTCTGTTACATTTTTAAAATAGAAAATCAAAATAAGTAGTTTCTTGAAATTAGAGGACCAGAGGATTTCCAGATCTGAACATGCATTTCCTGCCTGTCCATAAGTATTTAACAGCAAAGACCTCTGAATAATGATTAAGAATTGCATTACGTTCTGAACACTATGACTGTGTCCAAAACTATTTAGTTTTCACATCGGAATTCAGAATCTTGTTTTCATAACCAGCCTTTCTTTCTTTCTTTCTTTCTTTCTTTCTTTCTTTCTTTCTTTCTTTCTTTCTTTCTTTCTCCCCTTTCCCTTTCTCTTGACAGGTTGTTTTCGTAGCCATTTTGCTCCACAGTCATTTAGAGTGCAGAGAGCCTCTCCTCATCCCTATCTTGTCGTTGTACATGGGAGCCCTTGTCCGATGTACCACCTTATGCCTGGGCTACTACAGAAACATACATGATATTATTCCGGACAGTAGCGGGCCAGAGATGGGGGTATGTTTTGATGCATTTGTCGATCTTGCTATATGATTACATTCAGTACACCAGGATTGCAAAATAGAACCCCCCCAAAAAATCACTGGCCCTGTTTACTTTAAACTACTTGCTCATCTGCCTGCATATACTTAAGCAAACCCACTTGTATCATATGAAAGACCAGAGCTGAAAAACAACTCTCTTCCATTTGCTAGACAACTGGGGGAAGCTTTTGAAAGTGATGGTTACTGCAGGTTAATTGCTGCTTAACAGGCTTACAGTACTCATTTATAAACTAAGTTTATAACCTTAGCAGCTAACCGGTTGCTAAGGTTATAAACTTAGTTTATAAATGAGTACTGTCACCCCCTTTTATACCCCCCAAAACACACTGCCTATTATTATTATTATTATTATTATTATTATTATTATTATTATTATTATTTTGTGCTAAGGATAACATCCACCACAGTGCTATACTCATTAAAGGTAAAGGGGACCCCTGACCATTAGGTCCAGTCGTGTCTGACTCTGGAGTTGCGGCGCTCATCTCGCTTTACTGGCTGAGGGAGCCGGCGTACAGCTTCCAGGTCATGTGGCCAGCATGACTAAGCCGCTTCTGGCAAACCAGAGCAGCGCACGGAAATGCCGTTTACCTTCCCGCCGGAGTGGTACCTATTTATCTACTTGCACTTTGATGTGCTTTCGAACTGCTAGGTTGGCAGGAGATACTCATTACTCGGCAGCAATTAATTGCCAGTTTAACTTACCGGTACTTCTCTTACATCCTTCGATGTATGGAAGCTGTGACGCTGCCCTGATATTTTACACAAAATAAATTTGTATTTTGGTTGCTGCCTTGTCTCTGATGATTGCAATCCTCATGCCATAGCCTCTCTCTTGGCCATTTCTGTAACCACAGTATTTTCTTCAATGTAGTGAAGTTCAGTACTGGATTTAGTGGTGGTGGGGGGCACATTTCTTTCTGTGCTGTTATTTTAAGATGTCAGCATGATTAGCACAGAGCCAAGGAAATACACAGATAGTTGCAGGACCATTTCTGAGTCGCTCAAAGCAGCATACCTTTAAGAATGCTTCCTTGCAGGAGTGTATATCAGAATGGATTTTAAAACATAAAAAATATGGCACTTCTTAAATCCATAGTTGCAGATAGTACTTTTGTTAGGTGCCAGAACACTTTTTCTCATGAATTGAAAGCCCAGTGCTGCAATAATCCAAATCACGTAGTCTTAAAATCTATATCTTCCTTTTAACTTACTGGCTGGTGATATATGCATGCTTACGTGTTTCTTTGCTTTTCTTTCGTCTTGCACATATCATGTCCAACATTTGGAAAGGAGATTCTTTAGCTATTCTGCTGGCTGCGTTCAGGTGCTCTCATTCACAAGGACTGTATTTTCTCGTCTTGCCCGCAGGGAGATGCTACAATAAAAAAGATGCTAAGTTTCTGGTGGCCTTTGGCATTAATTTTGGCTACTCAGAGAATCAGCCGGCCAATCGTCAACCTCTTCGTATCCCGAGATCTGGGTGGCAGCTCAGCAGCAACAGAGGTAGGAGTCCTTGGTTTCCCTGTATTTATTCAGAAAAGTAGAGGGCCCGGTTCCCTCTCCAGCGGTCTCTGTTTTCCTCCTGGTTCTTTAGGAATTCATTCTGCTGCTGTTAAAAGTCCCCAGGGTATATTAAAGAAACCTGCAAGCTTTTACGTGAAGTTTTTTTCCAAGTCTGAGCATCTTTTCCTGACTGCTTCTGAAACTATAGCATTTTCTTTCACCGCTGTCACGACTTAAGGGCCAAACTAGATGCTACATGGACCTTCTGTATTATTTTTCCTCAGCATTTTTTCTTTTAGAAATGTAAGCAGCCTCAGCCAAGTGCCATTGTGAGTGGATGAAGTAAAAGTGGATTGAAGCTGCTCAACCCTTCCCCCTCCAGACATTTTTCACCGAACAAAATACACGGACCCCATATCTCTTTCCCCATGGATAGAAAAAAAAGGAAACCCCATTCTTCTGCCCTGCCCACTACTGCCATTTGAGTCTGATTTTTTATTATTATTTTAAATCATGAAGGAAGAGAGAAACAGAATTCTGTCCATATTTTCTTTGGCCATTAGCCGAGCATTACTGTTTCCCCCCTGGTTTCTCAGATCTTGAACAGAGTATTTGGTAACTCAGAAAGCAAAACAAAGAGACTCATTTAGAGTCTGATTCTTCGCTGACTCATCCCTTGTGTGAGCAAAGTTATTGGGCGAGATTCAGAGAACTGTGAGTGATCTTGCGCTTACAGAACTGTCTTCTTCTGCTTCCTGCCACACTGCCCAATGCCCTCTGCGATGTTGGTCCTGAGGGTAAAGTGACCTTCGGGAACGGCATGTTTAAAAATATGGCGGACTGTCAGTGGAGGGGAAACGCATACTGGCCTCTAGTGCAAGTGAAATGCCTTTTGGCTTGTGCAAGGAACATTTAGATGTAATACCTGGGCAAAAAATTAAAAAATCCCTCCTCCCCAAATTCTGAGACCTCTCTCTGTATGCATACCTGAACCACTGGAGCTGCTTCAATATGGCATGATCCCATGGGCATAAACGGGAATAGCACGGCTACGTGGGCTGGGTTAATTGCACGGGACTCTTTTATGAAAATCGAAAGCCCCTGAAGGTGTTAATTCTGCAGGCAAGTCAATATTATTGGTCCCTCCCACATGACCAAGCTGTGAGCAAGGCTCCTGTATCGTGTTAACTCTTTTATACAGCATATCGTAATTTTAGGCACTTTACAGACAAACAAACGAATGAGTATAATCGTACCATACTGCAGTGGCTCACATATTGCAGAGTGTACATGCAGGGGAGGGGGTAAGATTTTACCAGATTATTGCCCAGATGTTTGGAAACCTATCATTGCAGCCCATATGAGCTGGAAAGATTTTTTTTTTTTTTTTAATGAAGCTCAGATTCTTAGTATATTTCCTCTCACTGGTAAATTCCACACACTTGCAGAATCACCAAAAATGCACAACCTTTATTATAGGATTATATTCCTGACAACTTAATAAACATTAAGGTGATGGCCTTTTTATGTATATTTCTGCTTGTGATTTAAAGTAGAATAAGAGGAAGTGTATAGAATTGTATCATGTAGTTGAACTTCAGAGTTCAAGCACCTGGAAATACTTAATTGCACATTTTCCGGTTACTGCCCGAAATGTTTGTGCGATTAATATTTTAAGCATACCACTTTAACGTGGTTTCAGTTGCTAAGTGCAAAGAATGCATTCACTCAAAAGCAAATACTTCTCATATTATCTATCAGCTGATAGCTGACTTCATTAGTGCCTATTGTCCGTTTGTTCTTTTCGCTTCCGTTTCTGAAAGCATCACTACTGAAAGAGAAAGCGCTGGCAGAGCCAACAATCGGATAAGCCTGCCAGCACACAAGCTGAGTGTACTGCAAATTTCTGTACATGGCGCTGCCAGTAGCCCTTGATTTTGGCAGGAGGAGAAAAGGAGGAACTCTATGAAAAATAATGAGTTTGCATGTTTTACTTTGTTCCTGGATTTTTTGGTCAGGTGTTGTATTTGGCTTAGATTTGGCCAAGTACAGATGTAATCTTCTAACCATGGTTAGGAAATTGGAAATATGCCAATGTGCAAATCCCCATCACTTTTTGAAGCTAGCCATTGTTCAGTGTTCACTCTGCAACAGTATTCGTGCTATGAACCATAATTCATAAATATGGTTTTTCTCCTAGTGCCAACACAGCTATCTTTTGAACAACAGGCAAAACTCTTTTCTATTTTCTCAAGCTTTTAAATATAATTTAAAAGTAATTTTAAATTTAATTATTTAAAATAATTTAAAAATAATTATTTATTGAATTATAAAACAAACAGGAGCATAACAACGCATACAATTAGGGAGAATTCATCAAAGAATAATTGTTTTCAGTGTCACATTACAAAGCCACTCATCTAGTATTAACAGTGCAACAACATCAATAGAGGAGTGCATTTTCAAAAATAAATCACAGTGATGAGGTCCTAGTTGCACACTTTGCTTATAGGCAAAGACCTTTGCAGATCATTTGCAGCAGCATAAGCAATAAACTCCCACCAAACGGGGTAGTAATTGTCTGGGTCTTCAGATCCTTTTGAGACTTCTAAATTGTGTGTTGCTTTCTCAGATGCCGCCAGATTCCAGACATTATTATACCGCAAATGCAATTGTAAATCAATTAGATTTTGTTGATTATCTCTGCTAAACACAATGCAGGCGCTCTTTTTGCTTGTGTGTAAGCAAGCAGGTGGGACGCAGGGGGCGCTGTGGTCTAAACCACTGAGCCTTGGGCTTGCCGATCAAAAGGTCGGCGGTTCGAATCCCCACGACGGGGTGAGCTCCCGTTGCTCGGTCCCAGCTCCTGCCAACCTAGCAGTTCGAAAGCACGCAAAGTGCAAGTAGATAAATAGGTACCGCTCCAGTGGGAAGGTAAACGGCATTTCCGTGCACTGCTCTGGTTTGCCAGAAGCGGCTTAGTCATGCTGGCCACGTGACCCAGAAAAACTGTCTGTGGACAAACGCCGGCTCCTTCGGCCTGTAAAGCGAGATAAGCACCACAACCCCAGAGTCGTTCGCAACTGGACTTAACTGTCAGCAGTCCCCTCACCTTTAAGCAAGCAGGTATGGGGCAGTGTGGCCATACCACTAGGCTGTGCCCCCTCATGTTCAAAACCATTATCACTTTTAGAGTTTGAGGAAATTGGTTTGAAGCAGGGGCGGAACTGCTTCATATTTGGGAATGCTTCCTCTTCGCTTTAGAGGCCTAACTGCATAGCACCCCATTTTGGATGAGATTGCTTCTTCCTGCTTCAGAACTTCATCCTCAAATTCATGGAGGACTTTAAACTCCGGGATAGTGATGTGCCAGAGGGGGCAGAGCTTACAGCGCTCTCTCCCCGCCCTTTCTCGCATATTTAACTCATCCGCAGACACACCCACCCCTCACATCTGAACAGGGCTCTACTTGCTTTTGTTTTTAATTGCGCGTTTCATTTCTGTGACACAGTTGTGTAAACCACTTGGAACCAGCTTAGGTGAAGGGCGGTATAGAAGTGTTTTAAACAAACAAATAGCTTTAACCAGGCTTTGCAAGTCATTTAACATTCATGGTTGCAAACTTTGGTTTGGAGCTAACCATGGTTAACCACGTAATCTTGGTGAAGACAGAGAGCTGAGCTAAAAATTGTCTGAAATAGTTTTCCTCTTTTTTCTGGTTTTAGGATTAATATCTACATGTAATACTGAGAAGAGCTCAGCCTATTCCTTTTTTTAATAAACCAACCCTCTCTATTAACATTTTTTCACATACAAAGGAAATGCTTCATATTTCATTCAGTCTTAAGATGGCATACCAAGACCATTATTATTTTATCATGGAAAGGGAACAATAAACAAAGAAGAAACAAGAGAGAGGGTGTGTTCATAAGCTAGTGGTTTTTTTTGTCTCTACTGTGCAGGAACCATTTGCTTGCTTGACCATCTAAAATGTTACTGGTATAACGCATAGGATTATGTGAATCTTGAACGAGTTTTTCCAAGGATTTGACCTGTAATGTTCTCTCTCCCCCCTCCTCTGCCATAGGCGGTGGCAATTCTGACAGCTACATATCCAGTGGGGCACATGCCATACGGCTGGTTGACAGAAATTCGAGCTGTTTATCCTGCTTTTGACAAGGTGAGCTTGTTTTCTTTGATGAGAGCAAACCCTTCACTTCTCTTTCAGATGCATCCTTGCCAAGTGTCAGTTTTATAAGCGTGTGAAGTGTGTAGAAAATGAGTCACATTCCTAGATTCTAGGAAACTTCAAGGTAGTTTTGTTGCTGCTGTTGTGCAGTGCAATGCTACACTTCTTCGATTCTATAGAATACTGTTGATGAGTTCACTCATCTGTCTATCTGTAAGTTCAGCATCTCCATCTCTTGGGCCTGTTGGATTTCTGTAAAGGCCAGGAGATGAGGTCCTCCAGCTGGCTTCTTTCTTTAGGGGGAATTATCACAGGAAACTGCTTGCCAGTGGGAGTTGGAAAGCACAATTCAGGGGGCAGCCCTATACTGGAAGCAGCGTGCAACTCCAAACAGATGCGACTTGCATGTGTCATCGCAGGATGTAGGGCAGTGCAGGTGGTTCCCCTGCACAGGGCGCTGAGCCGAGGGGGTAGAAAATCCAGAAGATCCATAATTGAGAAGAACCATTGGGGGGCACCAAATTTTGGGCTTGCATGAGGCACCACAACATTACTTGGATGTGAAAGCCCCTGGATGTGTGCTCTGAAAGTGGGGACGCAGGTGGCGCTGTGGTCTAAACCACTGAGCCTCTTGGGCTTACCGATCAGAAGGTTGGCGGTTTGAATTCCCGCAATGGAGTGAGCTCCTATTGCTCTGTCCTAGCTCCTGCCAACCTAGCAGTTTGAAAGCACACCAGCGTAAGTAGATAAATAGGTACCGCTGCAGCGGGAAGGTAAACGGTGTGTCCGTGCACTCTCTTTTCCATCATGGAATTCTGTTGCGCCAGAAGCGGTTTGGTCATGCTAGCCACATGACCTGGAAAGCTGTCTGTGGACAAACGCCGGCTCCCTCTGCCTGAAAGCGAGATGAGCGCCGCAATCCCACAGTCACCTTTGACTGGACTTAACCTTCCAGGGGTCCTTTACTTTTACCTTTACCTTGCTCTGAAAGTACAACTCCAGAATCTTCTGGTAATTGTGGGGCATTTCAGGACACACACCCAGTTTATGCCAGGAGCCCACCACCTATCCATAATCAAATTTCAGCACGGCCGGTTCCCTGTGCTAATTAAGAATATCCCCCAGGAATCTCTTTGATGTCATCGGGAGCACCAGTGTCCCATTGTGCATGGGAAGCCCAAAAAACATTGCGCTAGTCTCAACCTGGCAGAGGTTTGGATGAAGAACAGGTTGGAGGTGTTCCTTCAACTCCTTTCTCTCCGACTCCAAGCTGTTTCCTTCGTCCTTAATGGCCTGATTTGCATTCATCTCTCCCTGCCTCCGTACTCCCATTATGTCCCTGAATGCTAACACCTCCACTTACATAAGCCAACCACGAGCGATTGAGATTCCCCTGTTGTGTTCCTTGGGCGTCGGCAAGGAACATGCCCGTGGTTGCTTAAGGGTCAGAAAGCCAACTTTCAATAAGGAAGTGTCTCACAGGACCCAGAGCTTACATTTAAAGCAAAGGGTTTCACATATCCCTGCAAAGGATCCTGGGAGCTGTAGTTTGTTAAGGGTGCTGAGAAGATTATTTTGGGAAAACAATGTGCTTTTCAACGTATGCTGTGTATGCAGCCTTTATATACCCATTGCTCCCTCTTTTTTCCTAATCTATGAGACTCATTGTTTGGATGAGAAGAACGAGGAAGTGGTGAGTAAGGAAGATTTCAGTAGCGTACTTGAAATTTCTTACTCCTTCTATGCCTTTTAGCCGTAGTTCTTCATTAACAGATCCTGTTGAAGATTCCACGACTTCAGCTGCATTCTGCTTTTTGCTGTTTACAGAAACTACATCTGCACATGTAGATTGAGGGTGGGCTCTGGGGTTCGATGTTTGCATAGCGATACGTGGAATCTCCGGGCAGGACAGAACATTGAATCCCTTAACTTGTGTACAGATCATTAGAGTGAAAAGGAACCAGGTGTTCGGGGGCTGTTTCTGTAGGTTGTTTCCTTTGCTAATTGGGAATGTAATGACTCAGGAGCTGCCACAGTGATTTGGATCAGCTTGTACCAAGCTGTATTCCTGGAGCAACATATTTATTTAAACAGGAAAGAAAAGAGAAGAAACAAGCTTGCAGTGTGATCAGCATCTGCAGTAGCATCTTCCTGCTTCTGACCACAAGGATTGCTTGTTTAAACTCCCATTAAGAGCTAGGAAGTTCAAATTTTGGACAAACAGAGCAGGTTAATGAACTCCGAGCCAATGTGCACTGTGGTTGTTGACATGGAAATATGTCTTGCCGTCCCTTGTAAAAATCCTGTTTAGAAGCTGTACCTGTTTGAATACGACCAACCAAACCACAAGTCTACTGGGTCTTTTATTATTGTTTATGGCACTGCAAAAATCCAAGCTTGCACTTTAATATCTAAAATGCAAACCTCATTTGCTTGTCGCTTGCCAAATGCCTGTAATGCGGCCCACAGCTGAGATCCAGAGACCTGCACGTGTGTAGGTTCCTCAGTGTGGACTGTGGCAAATGCAAGCATATAAGATGCCTTTCATTTCAATTCCCAGTAATTTTAGAGCTCTGCAAGTTACCTACAGAGCAGAATCGCTGGATTGTGGCCAGTATCTGCAATAATCACAATTGCAGCCGGGTTTTTCCTCCACTCCTTCATGCTACGAACACAGTAGCATTTGGGGACCACATTATTCATTCTGTAAGCAAAAGCCAGCTAATGAGATGCTCTTAGTTTATTGCCTAGGAAAGCTGATGCTCCAGGAAACCAGCTGTTTTCTACGATTCACACCACAACCCTCTGCATGCTTATACAGAAGTAAACCCCACTGAAATTAATATAGCTTAGCCGCATGAAAGTGGGTTTCAGATTGCAGCCTCGTTGCTGCTTTTTGCCGCTTGTCTAGAAGGCTAATGCCTGTTTTCTCTCTCTCCCTTTTCACCTTAGAATAACCCCAGCAATAAATTGGTGAATACCAGCAGCACCGTCACAGCAACGCATATCAAGAAGTTCACCTTTGTCTGCATGGCCCTATCTTTAACGGTAAGGCGTCAATCATCGCATCACTTTTCCTTTTGATTAATGTACTAATGCTTTTTAAAAATCTCACTCTCCCTCCCAAGAGCTCAGAGCGACACACACTATCCCCTTTCCCTCCACCCCCTGGTTTTGCCCTCGCAACAAACATGTGAGGTAGGCAAGACTGCTTCATAGCCTTATCAGGATTTGAACCCAAGTCCCTCCTGATCCAGCATCCTAACCATTATATCACCCTGGCTGAAGTGAAATGAAATATTGGGCTTTGAAGCACGGCCACCGAGCTTTGGGTTCATTACCTTGTGGTGCTGAAACAGGCCTTTCACTGGGGGAAATAGCAAAAGATTCATTTCCACCTATGTGTGTGAGAGAAATTGTGTGTGCACCTGGCGTTAGGTATAACGTAGAGGCTAAGTGTGAACTATGAGCAACAAAGCTCACATTTCACCTCAAGCCTGCGCTCACCGAGTATCCTTGGGCATGCCATCATCTCCATGCCACAGCCTCCTCTGCAGTGTGGAGACAGTAATACTGACTGACCTGCCTTTAAAGAGCGGTTGTAAAGATTACGAAGATCATCTGTGCAAAGCACTTTGAGCACTGAAGAGGCACTTACAAACTCCTCGGTATTATTGCGAGCGCTCGCAAATCTTATGGATTGCTTTGTCCCGGGACTGGAGTAAGTCAACTCCTTAAAAGCAGAGGGTCTTAATGTGTGGACAGGAGCGGTACTATAGTTCGGGTTTTCGATCTGGCAGCTGCCACACATTCTTTGCTCTCCCGGCGCTAGAAAAGGTGGTTGCGTAAGAACTCGCAGCGACCGAGCTGAATCACTTGACAATTATCTGCTGACTTGGTCTGGTTCGGTCATTACTCCCTGTCTGTTCTTGCTCACTGCGGAGTCACCTGATGGCGTTTGGAGAGAGGAGAGCGTATTTTCTGGGTGTCAACGTGGGAGCTGGACATGCCTGGAAGAAACCAGTACAGATAGAAACAGCTCCTCTTTGAAAGCCCGTTTTTGGTTGTGGTGGCAATTTTCCTGCCTCAGAGAGAGGAATTTCCTGCAACAAGATGCAGCGGCTGTGCCTGCTGGGTGTTGACTGCTTATGTCCTGCTTGCAGGCTTCCCATAGTCATCTGGTTGACCTCTGTAGGAAACAACTTGCTACCCTTCATAGGCCTTTGGTCCATAATGTGTGGTACACAAAACAAGGTTTGGGTGGAGGACCGCCTCTCCTCATATGAACCTACCTGGACCCTACAATCATCATCTGAGGCCCTTCTTCATGTGCCTCTTCCACAAGAGGTCTGGAGGGTGGCAACATGAGAAGGGCCTTTTCTGCAGTGGCTCCCCATTTGTGTGTTCAGACCTTTTAACCTCACCCCAAAATAAATTCAGACATGACTCAAATTTTGGTTTGGTTTTTGGCAGAATTTAGGCCACAACTTTATTGATTACAGCAAGTGATGGGTTGCATAGGCTGTGGTTCGACTAGTTCCCTGCTCCGCAGGTAGTGCTGACCCAGGGTATACAGTATACCGATTTAAAATAGAAGAAATAAATTCCTGGGCAGTGGCTATGTCTGCATTCCCCCCCCCCATGCCACCAGTGCCGGATTTACATATAAGCTAAACAAGCTATAGCTTAGGGCCCCACTCTCTTGGGGGCCCCCAAAAAATTTAAAGGGAAAAAACAACTGGATGTACATTTCCAAAATATAAGATAAAAAACAAAATAAAACCTACATACAGTTAGAGCTTAATAATTATTTCACTATTAATATACTTCTTCATTGTATTTCACTATTAATATACTTCTTAATTGTATTTCAGTTCAACAATTACTTTGATAAAATACATATTTTGTTATGTGCAAATGGCTTTAGATACCTATTAGGTCCATAAATTACCATATAGCATATATTCAACACAAAAAACAGCAACAGTTGTTGACGAAGGAAAGCTGGACATATACAGGGCCCCATTACCTTCAGTAGCTTAGGGTCTCATCAAACCTAAATCCGGCCTTGAATGTCACCACAAATCTTCACATTTAACAGTAATGTGAAGAAAATTGCCATAGCACTCCTAATAGTGAACTCTGTTGGAGAGTGCTGACAGGATTGTAGCCAGTAAGAAAGAAGTTGGGGGGGGGCAAGCATTGACATGCTCAGGAGAACTCCAAGGTTTGCAAAAAGCACATTAAAAGCAACAACCCCCTAAGTAGAAACAGTCAAATGAGGACTGAGCATGCTTAGTCTCTATGCCTAGAATGCCCTTGTTGTGTTTCATGTAGCTCATAAAATAATCCTGTTAGTGGGGGGCATCATTGACTGGCTAACTGGAACTTTGAATATAAGCCATGAGCGTTTGACACCTTACACTGTCTCTACAAAGGCTGGGTGATATATAAAAATAAATTTTAGAAGTCACTTGCCCTAGCTTGGACTGAAACAAACAGTGCTGTGAAAAGCAGAGCTTGGGAAATGTAAGCACTCCTGTTCAGCACCATCAATTCATCAAGCTTCCCAGGAGAGGTAGAGATTGGGGTTTGAAGCCGTAATTAGCGATATTGCTTTGCACTAAGAAATCAAGGCATTCACATGTATGTCTTATGAGAAGGGTTTCTTACGCAAGGAGTTTCATTTAAGGGCTGTAAAGACCTCAAGCAGATAAGGCACAGCTGTCGAGACTTAAGGATGAGTGAAGGGCCCGTCTAATTAATCAGATTAATGAGACTCTTGATTGAGAACAAGCACCAACTTACCCTGAACAAACTATTATTTTTAGAAGCCAAGCTCTGTATACAGCTGAACCATAGAAGATTAATGGTGCCAAAAAGGGTTCAGACGATGTCTTTAAATGAGAGATTTGAGTTGTACTGTCACACTCATAGAACAATTACATCGTCTAAACAAGCAAGTATTTATAGTGTGGATTCGCTACTTAAATCACTCCGAACGAAGGCCCCTTTTTTTCATACTTATCAACTATTGCAAGTCCCCCTTGGAAAAAGAAAAAATCAGTAGGGATAGATTTAAAGACATGCTAAACTCTCAAGCTGAAATTGTTGGAACTTAAACCTGCTTAACTCTTGACTGGGTTGTATCCTGAGATTTGTTTTTCAGTGGTAGAGCAAGTGCATAAGACCTTGGGTTTAATTTCCAGCATCTTCAGGCAATACAAAGCTCAATGGATAAAATGGGGTGACTCTGCAGCACTTGCTAAGATGTGAAAACACAAGAATCGATCCATTCAGAGCCCTTGGGAATTTGAATGCTGATTGCTAGCAGGGAGGAAGCAGGAAGAGAGAGAATCTTCTGGTCTGTAAATAAGGATAGCTAACCTTGATTCATTGTTCTAAATGCTAGGACTCTTAGAATGAATGCAGTCTTTGCCACCCAAGTGTAGGCACACTCAAACACACATAAACATCCAGCTTCTGTTGCTTCTAACCACCGGAGGAGCCGATTTCTCTGACACTGAGCAATCTAGCTTCCAGACATTGTTAGTCATACAATTCATATATTTAATAAGAAATCAATATCTTCTAATATTTAAGGGATGCAGACAGTGAAATTCTTCTATACATAATAATATATCCCCCCACCAAACTTTTTAAACATTATAGTTCTTTTTTTTAATATGATGATGATTATTATTTTTAAATACGATTTTTTAATTAAATTTTCTGTTTTACAGTTTCAGATGATCATACTTAAGATACCAATGACTTCCCTTCTTCTCTTTCCATGGCTCATTTTACATATCTTATATCTCTGCATATTTTACAAAAACTATACCAATCATTTTTTCATTATTACATCCATCAGGGCTTATTTACACTGTTGAATTTAGCTTAACGCTGCCAGCATTTTCAAAAACGTTAGAGTTCCTATGTCTGTTCTGATCGTTTGATTGTAGTGTGGCCCACCCATTTGCAGGGTGTGGTAAGGCAGAGTATGGTTTATTGTGGCTGTGCAAACCTGCCAGCTCCTGGAGAAGAGCTCTCCTTCTCTCCGGGCTTTTTATTTTTGGGGATTTTTTTGGGTTAGCATGGCAGCTAAGCCAAGGTTGGACTTAGCCGTATCCAAACCCAGGAAATCTGTAACCACAGGACAGACCTTGGCTGTAGAACATGGTTAAGGAGGAGTGACTTTGACCACCATCCCAGGTTCAAATGCTATGTCTTGCCTTAGCTTACCATGTTGTGTTAACCTAAGAAGCAAAGCAGATGCACTTTCCTTGGGACCCTTGGCTTAGTGCGACATAGAAACATGTCCAACAGGTGCAGTTCAAGCACATTCAACCCCATTTAGGAGATGGGAGGGAAGGCAGCTCACTTGACTGCACTTGAGTGCAAACCAGCAATTTTGTTAAAAGAGGGACGCGGGTGGCGCTGTGATCTAAACCAGAGGCCAGCAAATTTTTTCAACAGGGGGCCGGTCCACTGTCCCTCAGACCTTGTTGGGGGGCGGGCGGACTGTATTTTGAAAAGAAAAAAAGATGAATTCCTATGCCCCACAAAAAACCCAGAGATGCATTTTAAATAAAAGGGCACATTCTACTCGTGTAAAAACACGTTGATTCCTGGATCATCCGCAGGGCGGATTTAGAAGGCGATTGGGCCGGATCTGGCCCCGGGCCTTAGTTTGCCTACCCATGATCAAAACCAGTGTTTTTCAACCTTTTTTGGGCAAAGGCACACTTGTTTCATGAAAAAAATCACAAGGCACACCACCATTAGAAAATGTTAAAATTTAACTCTGTGCCTATATTGACTATATATAAAGTAATTTTCCCATGGCACACCAGGCAACATCTCGCGGCACACTAGTGTGCCGGAACAGTAGTTGAAAAACACTGATCTAAACCACTGAGCCTCTTGGACTTGCTGATCAGAAGGTCGGTGGTTTGAATCCCCACGACGGGGTGAGTCCCAGCTCCTGCCACCCTAGCAGTTCGAAAGCATGCCAGGTACTTTCGAGTAGGCACATCTGCGGTGGGAAGGTAAATGGTGTTTCCGTGCGCTCTGGTTTCTATCACGGTGTTCTGTTGCGCCAGAACGGTTTAGTCATGCTGGCCACATGACCCGGAAAGCTGTCTGTGGACAAACGCCGCTCCCTCGGCCTGAAAGCAAGATGAGCGCCGCATCCCCATAGTCGCCTTTGACTGGACTTAACTATCCAGAGGTCCTTTACCTTTTACCTTTTTCAGTGTATCTGAAGAAGTGTGCATGCACACGAAAGCTCATACCAAGAACAAACTCAGTTGGTCTCTAAGGTGCTACTGGAAAGAATTTTCTATTTTGTTTCGACTATGGCAGACCAACACAGCTACCCACCTGTAACTTTTACCTTGTGTTAAGGGTACCCCAGAACAAGGCCAGGGAAATAGGGATTGCCCCTGGAAAATAGCGGCAGATATGGATGTCTCCATCACTGTGACATCTCTGCTTTTCTGCTTCCTTCTTCTGCTTGGCTAATAGATGCACATTGCTTTTGGGTGGCAATGCAATCATCTTGGTGCTTTCCGTGGGCCCACCTCTCAGTTTAGCACGTTGCAACGTAAAAGCTTTTTGGATAATTTCCAGACACCTGCCAAGTGAAGAAATGAGGGTTCAGGCAACCTACATTTTCCATCTGCAGTGGCAGGTCCCTGCCGTAGGTCCACAGGAAAGCTTGCAGAGTAGTTACTTGGCATTGCTATGCTCTTGCTCCGAATGTGTCTTGGAGCCCAGCTGATTTGCACTGCCACACATTATCAGTTCAGTCCTATTAGTGGCATGCTTCTTAACACATATTGCAGAGGGTTAACCAGTATTTACTTCACTGGGTTCGTCAACTTACCATGTAGTTGTGCCCCCTTTGCCAGTTTTAACTACTGTTCTAATAGAATTTGATTAAAGCTGCAGGGGGAAAGTGGCATTGTTACGCAGGTTAATTCGGTCTTAATTTGCATTTCTTCTGCCACGCATTTTCTGCAGCCTGCAGCGCAAGTTGCCCGTTTTGTTGCTGAGCAAACTGAATGCATAGAGCGGCCCATTAAGGGGCAAATGAAGTTCTGCATCATTATTAGAATGCTGATGTTCTGTAAAAGACACACAGACCCATTTCCTCTTGCTTCTCATTCCTACTGACATCTAAACAAAGGGGGAGGAAAGCAGTTGGGTAGTAAGGGGTTTCTCCCTCCTTCCTGGATGTGGAATAAAGAGGAAAAGCGCAGATTTGTATTGGGATGGAGAAGGGAGACACTAGAAGGGGATATGTGCAAAGGCACTTTGCAAATATACAAATAGTTGAGGATTTCCCCCCTGGGGTTTCGACTACTGTAGCTGTCAAAGATGAGGAGTCAAGCTGTGGTTTTGCTTCAGCTCCTTCATCCACATGGATCCTGGCTTTGGATCCTGGCTACTGAGAACCACACGCAGTGCTCTAGGAAGCTGGTGGGTTTTAAAAAAAGATAACTTAAGGCAGTGATGGCGAACCTTTTAGAGACTGAGTGCCCGAACCGCAACCCAAAACCCACTTACTTATCGCAAAGTGCCCGTATATCTCATTTTTTGTGTGCGTTTCACATTTCTTCTTATGACTGCTCTTGTAATAAATAATCCTTCATGAAAGTTATTGCATTGATTCTTCATGAAATTATCTTTCCATTGATATATAATTTTATGGTATAACTCGGTGCTTTTTCTCTCCGTTCAGTTCCTTTCTCTCTTAAGCCCCTTCTGTTTATTCATTTATTGAATTTGCACACCGCCCTTCTTGTGCAGGTCTCAGGGCAGTTCACAGCATAAAAATACAAGATGAAAAACACAAAATAACATAATGAAAACAAGAACAAACCCATAACCCTCCTCCCTACCAAAACTTATTCCGTATGTAAACATCTACATTCACAAGATGAAAGGGTAAACACAAACCACATGACCCGAAAAGGGTCAACTTCCGCCTGTCAACAATTAAGCACAATTAAGCACCTGTTTTTTTGCAAAATGCAACCTGCACAAGCGTGTTTACGTGCACCCCTCTCAGTCCCAAAGGAAGTCGGCTGGCGGAAGTCCCGTTGACCCACCCCTTAGATACTCTTTATAGTGGGGAACAACCCTCCAGAGAGGACGCCCATCCCTCACACCCCAGTGTCGCCCACCATGTCGCTCTTAATTCCCTGGCCTATACCTCGCCCCCTTTGAGTCCCTGCCTGGTTTCCCTCCTCCTTATTCTGCACATCCTGACTCGGGAGTAAACCTCGGCGATGCTTCCTTCCCGAGAAAACGTGGGAGGTTTCAAAGGCCCCCATGCGCAAATTCCCACGTGAGATCACCTCCTTGGAATTGTTGTTGTTGTTGTTGTTGTTATTTTGAGCTCAAGTCACCTCCCTTTGTCAGGGGAGACCACCGCTTGGAATTATTATTATTATTATTATTATTATTATTATTATTTTGAGCTCAAGTCACCTCCCTTTGTCGGGAGACCACCGCTTAGACGACAATGACCCTCTCTCTTTACCCTAACCTTAACCAAGCCCTCCTCTCCTCCTCACTCCTCCCCTGCACCTGGCACCAGGGCTGCAGGCTTTGGACGCACACGTGAGCCCTCCTCCTCCTCCTCCCACCTCCCGCACGGTGGGGCGACTGTGCGCATGCCCACAGAGAGGGCTCTGAGTGCTGTCTCTTCCACACGTGCCATAGGTTCGCCACCACTGACTTAAGGGGAAAGGTCTGTAGGCCAGTGGCAGACGTCTTGATCTGCATGCATATGGGAGCAGGTTCAATCCCCAGCATCTCTAGGTAGGGCTAGGTAGCCATTCTACCTAAAATCCTGAAGAGTCACTGCACAGAATACTGCGCTAGATGAGCCAGTGGTCTGACCCTGTAACAGGTGGCTTCCTATGTTCCTTCCTCATTCTGATCCTGAAGAGCTATTATTAGAAAGAAACAGGACCGGACAGAACAATATCTGCTGGAGATCTTTGTGACGCTCCATTTGATCTAGATGTACACATTGGCAGGGCAGGTTTGTGTGCCGGACAGTTTGCCCCTGAGGTTCTGCACCTCTTAGCATCTCCAGTTCTGCATATTCCGTTCTTTGTCCATGAAAGTGCCAGGTGTGTTTTTATATCTGATCAGGTTCGCCCTTTGGAGATGGAAGCAAGTTGATCAGCCCTGTCTTTTCCTGTCCCCTGCCTTTTTGAAGCTGAACGAATTAATGAGCGTTTTATTGAAAAGGGCACGGTGGGAAAAATTCAATCCCTCTCTTTGTACCGGATTCTATTCGAGGACCTGCGTGGCCATTATATTTCTGAACGTGGCTTTTAAAGACAGCACGGATAACATTTTTGGCCCTCAATCTCTGAACCAGAAAGTGCAGGACATGTTTGAGGCAAACTAACTTTTAAGTCCTCTTCTGCCAGGCAATTGACCCACCTGGAAGACGTCCACAATCCCATTTGTGTCTGCCAACTCCCAAATGTCCCTAAACTCTCTGCTTTATAGAGTTTTATGGCCAATTTTCCGGAGTTTGCTCACTAGGAGCTGCAGTTAAGCTGTGCGAAATATTTCTTTTTAGGTATTCTAACATCATTTTTTTAAAAATTATTGCCTGTGTTTAGAATAAACTTGCAAATACAGGAGAGAGTATATGTTTTCCTTCATATTGCATGCATAATGCAATGAGGAAAGTTATCCATTGTGCTTATATAAGGAAGGAACCGGGGACCATTTTGGGAGCTGTGTTTGTACAAAAGAGAGTAGCTGACATTTTTATCCCATGCAAGAAGCTGGCAGCTATTTAAATCTAATTTACCAAATCTTGTTGAAATAATTTAGATATAAATCTTTGCTGGGCGTGTGAGCCCCTTGAAACAGGTTTAAATTCACTGAGGGTTTGTCAATCCCAAACACATTCAGATGGCAAATGAAAAGAATACAGTACATTAAAAAAAGAGGGGGGAATGTTCCCTTTAGGGATGCAAATGGAACTCTTTATGCATGCAGGGAATTGTGCCTTCATAAGAAAACCAACTTGTCTTGTCAGGGCAAGCAAGCCTTTCTTAATTCTCACAATAATATACTAATCTTTAAATCCAAGTGTGACATTGCTTCCCCAGCACCCAAATCCAATCTTGTCAATGTCTTCTCTTCAACCATGAAAGCAGATAAATCACTTGCAAGAACCGAGCAGTAAAATAGAAAAAGAAAGAAGGGAGAGCTTTTACAAAGCCTTGAACTGACTTTAATCCTTCATAGCTGTGTACATTTCCACCATAATAAAACTGTTGCCATTTCAAAAGAAGATTTTAATTAGAAAACGATGTGCTCGGCTCGCATCAGCCTCCTTGGTCCTCTTGCAGCCTTGTTCTCCGTTTTCAAAAGCAAGGTCTCAAGTTATCTGTCCCAGTAAGAAGAAAAAAAGTACACTGACTTCACTGGAATTGCGAGATAATGATGGCAGTGGCAGAGGAGGGAAACCCAGCTAGATGAGAGTTATGATGATGATTCATGGATATTTCTTCGGTGTGTAAAGTGGCTAAGAACAGGAAAACCTACCGTATTGGCCTGAATATAAACCGCACCCGAATATAAGCCACACCTGTAAAATTGGGGGGGGGGGGAAGAAAAAATATCTGAATATAAGCCGCTCCATACCTTGCTGCTCCCAGCTACATACTGGGAGGGTGGGTGGGAGCTGCGCTGTTTGCCCCGCGCTCCTGGCTGCATAAAATAAGGTCGTGAATATAGGCCGCACTTTCAACGGTCAGAATTTGGGGGGGAAGTGAGGCTTATATTCAGGCCAATATGGTTTATGGGCAGAACTGATTTCTGTGGTTGGGAAGAGCTGTAACCCAAAGGTCAGAGCATCTGCTTTGCATGCAGAAGATCCCAGATCCAGTCCCTGGTGTCTCCATTTGGGGCTGGAAAGGCCCTCTGCTTGAAACCTTGGAGAGCAGCTACCAGTCAGTGTTAGCAGGCAGTACTGAACTAGATATACCAATGGTCTGATTCAGTATAAGGCAGCTTCCTGGTGAATAGAATCTTGGGTTCAAATCCCCACTTAATCTTCAGGCTCACTGAGTGACCTTGGACTGGCATCTCTCAGACTTAATTTACTTTAGAGGCCTGGTGTAGTCTTCCCAAGAGAGCATAAAAATCAATGCATTTTAAAAAAATAAAAATAAAAAATCGGTTGTTTCTTAAATTTAAATCAGATTTTTTTAAAATTTGAATTTTTAAAATAAAATGCTTTTGGAGGAAAAATCTTTCTAGTTTTCTATTTAAGTTATGTTATAGCCCAAAGGCTATTCATCAGGAAATAAGGATTTAAGTTAAGTTTTTCATGTGTGCTAAAACTCAAAGTTTTTTTAAAAAATTGTTTATCCCCATCAGTTCACAAACATGGATACATATGCTATAATGTTATTGTTTTAGTTAAATAAGTTGTTTAAATTGTTATTAAGGAAATGATTGTGTTTCTCCTTCCAATGAAGTACAGCAGAAAAGTTGCCCAAATATAAACATCTAACTTATTAAACCTCACAGTAATTTCATAATTGTCTGTCTATGTATTTCTAATAACATAACCAAATCAGTATTTTTTTATATAACTGTAAAAACTACTCTGAAAATTTATTATTCCAAAAATGAAACCTTCATCTGGTTGTAAATATTAAGATTATACCAGCAAGAATGAGTCTTTCTGTAAAAAAAAAAAAAAATTTAAACCAAATCTTACTGACTAGTTATTTAAATCACAATTTAATTCGTGATTTAAATTGATTTGATTTAAATCAAATCCACCCTGGTCTTCCCTGACTTCCTTGGAGGAAGAAGGAGATCCAAATGTAATAAGCAAACTCTATGGGTTGTACCTTGTGCTGCAGGTGCAGAGTTCAAGTCGTGCATCTGGATTTCCCCTTCTCCTCCTCTCCCCTGAAGGGTCCTCCAAATCTCTGGAGCAAATGAACAGAAAGATACAGGGGAGACGAGGGGGAAATTCTGTTGTGCACATGGAAATCTGCCGCACTAGCGGAACAGCAATGCTGGACCCGACCCTGTGTTTTCACAACCCTTTTTTAAAAAAATAATTTTTATTAGTTTTCCATTAAAAACATCTAATTAATAACAAATCCAATCCAATCATAACCTGCATCAAGTTAAAAAAAAACAAATTACAATCAGAATTATTAATTATTAAATTTCAGACGGACTTCCCATATTCTGGACCTCTGAAACAATCATCTCACACAGTCATATCTTCTGCTTTCTTCTTCTTGTTCTCATATTTTCAACATTCTGATCTTAAAACTCAAATTCCTCAGTCCCTGGTAGATTGATTCTCATGTTAAACAGCCATGTATCCTTTCATCTGCTGAGTACAGTTTGACTCACACACACACACACACACACACACACACACACACACACACGTCCATATGTGTATATATATAATTCCTTCTGTGTTTTCACAACACTTATTAATTGCATTGGTGCTTTCCCACTGTTCTTCATCAGCAGGCACTGGGCTCTTTGTAGTGGGATTGGCCAAGGGCATGCAAATATATTTGTACATTTTCCAGTTAGGTGCACAGCTAATTGTTAAAGTCTCGTTAAGCTGCATGAAGTGGCATTTTAAAGACCTGTTGCTGGCCAAATGTCACTTATTGTGCAAAACAGCCCCAAAATTACCTTCTCTTACACACACACACACACACACACACACGAGGAGTCTGATATCTGCAAGGAGAGTAAAGCCCCGTAAGAAATCTGAAAATGTTTTTTTCTTTGAGTGTTTACTCTTTGATGAGAAGGCACTAAAATCATTCCTAATAGCCCACCCAAAAGTGCAGGGAACATATAGTAAAAACCAAGGGGGGAATGAGGGACCATTTCCAAATGCTTGAGAGTATGGGACGATGTCAAATGTTTTAACCTTTTTTTTTTTTTCATTTTCCGGTTCTCCTCCCCCAGCTCTGTTTTGTGATGTTCTGGACTCCAAACGTGTCTGAGAAGATTCTGGTTGATATCATTGGAGTGGATTTTGCCTTTGCAGAGCTCTGTGTCATCCCACTTCGTATCTTCTCCTTCTTCCCAGTTCCAGGTACGGGAAAAGGGAAGGGATGGAGGGAACCATCCATCAGATTATACATTAATCCTGTGCATTTCCATTTGTTTCTCCCTAACCTGCATCAGCATCTAACCTGGTTCAACTAAAGAGATTCTAGTGATGGCACCATAATTTATATCAGTGGAGGCTGGGTGCTTAAAAAAAAAATACGTAGTGCAATGTTGCCAAGAGGCAGCACTTGGGCCTGGTTAATGGAAACAGCAGAGAAAGTGGCAAACCTCTCTGTATTGTTCGGGCCCAGAGGTGTAGGCTGGGGGGTGTTGTCGGGGCCATGGCCCCAGGCGCAAATTTGAGAAGTGGCACAAACAGGCGCCCCCACAGCAGGCTCCCTCATCAAAACCTTGCTCTGCGCCAAAAGGAGTTGCGCCTTGGCTGTGGCGCTTGTGCCTGGAGGAGAACAGGTCAGAGAACAGGTCAGTGGGCGGCAGCGCTGCCGCCCACCCTCCTTGGCCATGGCACACCTCGCACCCAGCGGCAGCAGCTCTTCTGACCCGGTGGCCGAGTGCAGCTCTCCTTGGCGAGGTGTGCCCGGCTGCAGCGTCTCCGTCGCCAGGTCAGGTCTGACCCGGTAGCTGAGAGCAGGGAGAGTGGGTGGCAGCTTTCTCCCCCCTCTCCTACCCTGAACTGTGGCACGTGGGAGGGCGCCTTCTGCACCCCACACCTCTTGGGGGCACCCCGCCCTGCCCCAGACTGTACGGGCATATGCACCGCCACTATTCTGGCCACAGGTGGGCAATTGCATCGTCGAATGCATAAAAGGGGTCCCACACCTCAAAATCTAGCACATTCAAGAGATTTTCGGCTAGAACCTTTCTCAATTTTTTTTGTTTTCTATGTGCAGATAAAAAAATGAATAGAAGTAAGAACGAAATGTTCAGTTTTTTATCGGCAAGTGAGAGTACAGTGGTACCTCGGGTTAAGAACTTAATTCGTTCTGGAGGTCCGTTCTTAACCTGAAACTGTTCTTAACCTGAGGTACCACTTTAGCTAATGGGGCCTCCCGCTGCTGCCGCCACACAATTTCTGTTCTCATCCTGAAGCAAAGTTCTTAACCCGAGGTACTATTTCTGGGTTAGCAGAGTCTGTAACCTGAAGCATCTGTAACCCGAGGTACCACTGTATTCTAATTGTTTTGTCCAGCAAGGTTTTCCACACCCATTATACTTCTCACAGGCAGGACTGTGACTATTAAGTGGCATCTTTTAATTGCGTACCTGCTGTCCTCTTATCTGAATTGTTGGTGGTTTAATTGCATGGAATACCTGCAGCTTTTAATAACAGCCCATGGCGAGCTTGAACTTCCACTGTGCAAACGACGTGTATTGTCGTGAACTTGTAAGCAAATGATCTCTGAGGGCTGCAGGCAGTAGCATTGAGATCTTGGGCCTGTGCAATGCGTTGGATTGGCTTCGCAATCACAGACCAAAACTGTGCCTCGCCTCTCCATCTCAGTAAGTGCCAGCGACCCACTGTTTTGGGAAGCCAGGGGAGCAATGGTGCGGCATCTCTGCCACCTCACCAGCTGCTACTGGCCACAGGAGACCAAATGATTTATCCGGTGTCAGGGGATCACCAGGGGTCAGCAGAGAGCACGATGAGGGGGTGAGAGGGGTCTCGGATGCTGAGGTTTCTGAGCAACGCCTTGAGAGTCTGAGCACGCCATGCAACAGCGACGAGCAGGGGCAGGGCGGCATGGTGGAGGGGCTGTCAGACTCTAGAGAGCCCGAACGCCACCTGAGCAGCTCAGGAACAGAGGGGGAGGTGACAGCCCCATTGCCTCAACAACATAGGGGAATCAAACGGAAGGAAGAGAGGAGGAGATTTGGGGGTTCCCCAACTACTGTGTTGGAGGCATTCCCACCGAGCGCCACTTCCGGAATCTGAAAGTGACTGAATGGACGCTAGAACCTTAGCTCTGACTTGTACATATCTGTATAATAAAGCAATGTAAATATACAGATCGGGAGTTGAGAGTCGTTACTCGTGGGAAGCACCACTACGTCCTGACATCCAGAGAGAGCCAGAATGCTCTCTGCTACAGACAGGATGCGCAGCCAAGCCCTCTCTCCCGGTATCTGATTGTTCTTCCCACGTTCTTTTTACAGTCACAGTAAGAGCACATTTGACAGGATGGCTGATGACATTAAAAAAGACTTTTGTGCTGGCCCCCAGCTCGGTACTGCGGATCATTGTCCTCATCACCAGTCTGATTGTGTTGCCTTACTTGGGGTAAGTTGTCTGGTTCCTTTTTTCCTCAGCCCCTGGATAGCACATCACCCAAAACCTAAGAGGCACACGAAATGTCCCACGCATAAAATGAAACCACAATATCGCCCACCCACATGAAATTGCTGCACTGGCAGGTAGAAGAATGGCAGGTGAAGTTGACGTATTAGGCCGAAATGGCAAAAATGACCAGGAGAATCAGAAATCAGGAAGACCAAAATCTTAATAAGGGATGGGGAGAATTTATAATTTATCTTTAAAAACCATTGTAAACGGCTAAAATCATTAGTAGGATTGGAATGACACTTGTAGTGGAAGGTTGAATTTTGGATACAATGGAGATGGAAAAGATTAGGATTATTGTAAAAGATTCAGGAGGAAATAGTTTGCAAAAGGACCCACAAAAGGGAGGAGGGAAGTCCAGGAGATTCTTAGGAATCTTGTTTTTAATGTTGGCTGTTGGGTAATTGACTGTAAAACTTTAAACTGAAAAACTAAATAATTTTTAAAAAGAAATTTCTGCAGTTCTGTTGCAAAGCACACAGATGCCAATTTGTTCAGAAGAGCTACCAGTGACATCATCTCTGAATTTATTCATTAATGAGATATCTAACATGACAGTTGGCCCTTTATCTTTCTACGCATCCTCATCTGTGTGGTTCAGCATGCTATATTATTCTATTATACTATAACTAAATCTAAACTTCTGCTCTACATAAATTTTTGCTACACTGCCCAAATGAACCACTGTTCAGCCACGTGCCTAAAAACTGGTAGCTGCAGCCTTCCACCCAATCCAGTCCTTTGCAGTTGGCACCATTAAGACACACCTTTACAAAAACAAAACAAAACCCAGAACTATTCTTATTAGGTTTATTCACAACAGACATTCCAAAAGATAATTTTGTCTGTACGCATTAACGCCCGCCAGGACAGTGATTGCAAAATATTGCAAAAGCAACATAGAGTAATCCGAACAAAAGAAGAATGGTTACTAAAATTAAGTGAATACCTCGAACTGGCGAAATTAACAGAAATAGTAAGAAGCCAACCAAATGAAAAAATCAGGAGAGACTGGGATGTCTTTACAAATTATACGAAGAAATTCGGTTCCCAAAGTTATAATTGGCTTAGTCTAGACTAAAAATTCCACAGGTAAATGTAAACAAATAGTCTCTCCATTAATGCAGAATGATTACAGACAACTAAAGATATGAGATCATATAAACTAGTGGTCGAAGGAAGTCAGCCTTTTCTATTTTCCTTTGGACTTTTTTACTTTATTTTTTTATTTCTCTCTTTTTTTTCCTTTCCCCCTTTTCTTTTTGATATGTATCATTATCTTATTTTTTGTATTTTTTCTTCTTATTAGTAGCTTTTTGGTATTCGGTGACTTGTATTATTTGTATAACTGCACTCTTTTTTTGGCATGTATGTAATATTTATATAGAATTTTTTTAAAAAATATAGAAAAACTTTTTTTTTTTTTGCTACACCACCGAAATGAACCACCGTTCAGCCACGAGGGCCTAAAAACTGGTATCTTCAGCCTTCCATCCGATCCAGTCCTTTGCAGTTGGCCCCATTCCCAGTTGTTTCCACAAAGCTATCAGCTGATCAGTTCACCTGTGTCTGGTTTCCAGGCTCAGCTCCGCCTTGGTTGCCTTGCCCCTTCTTTTAGCCTTTACTTCACAGCTCTCATTCAAATGCTCTCAACAGAAAACCGCCTCATACCAGGTCAGACAGCTCTCTTTGTCCACCTAGCCTGGCATTATCTGTTCTGGCCGGCGGTGATTTTTCCAAGGTCTCTCTTGGCAGAGAGCGGGGTTTCTCATCACCTGCAACTTATCCTTTGAACTGGAGACGCGTGGAAAATATGTTCTCTTCTATTGAGCTATATAGCTTGTCCTCAGTTTACCTGGAATTTCTTTTCTTCTTCTTCAGAGACTCTTTCCCTCTCATTCAAAGATTTCATTTCATGGCCTGGACTTGGTGTATCATGCTGATTGTATCCATGCACAGAAATATCAGAAATATCAGCCCCAACCATTTTGCTTTTGCTGCATTGCTGCATGGAGGGGGCACCATTAGTTGTTTTTGGTTGTACTCTCTTGAAAGCAGGGAGGATGAATCTGGCACACGGCCCTGCAAGATTCTTGAGCTGACAACATGACAGTGCCCTGATGGTTCTTCAGAGAATATGCATATCTTGCCCTGTGTCCATAATTTCCTTCTTCTATTCACCTGCATGCTATTTGTGCGGGCAACGGGTCGTGGGTGGCGCTGTGGTCTAAACCACTGGGCCTTTCCGTTCAGAAGGCCGGCGGCTCAAATCCCCATGACGGGCTGTGCTCCCGTTGCTCTGTCCCAGCTCCTGCCAACCTAGCAGTCCAAAAAGCATGCCAGTTCAAGTAGATAAATAGGTACCACTGCGGCGGGAAGGTAAACGGCATTTCCGTGCACTCTGGTTTCCGTCACGGTGTTCCGTTGCTCCAGAAGCGGTTTAGTCATGCTGGCCACATGACCCGGAAAGCTGTCTGTGGACAAACGCCGGCTCCCTCAGTCTGAAAGCAAAAAGAGCACCGCAACCCCATAGTCGCCTTTGACTGGACATAACGGTACAGGGGTCCTTTACCTTTTTTTTTTTTTTAACCCACCTATTTTTGCAGGATGAGGAGATCACCACTACAGAGCATGGCATTGTTAATGAGTTGGTTTTAATACCAGCGCTTTGCCCTGCTGTCTGTGATATAAGTTTGCTGAAAGGATCTGCTTTTCATATTAGAGAAAACGAAGCTAACATCCGTGTTTTGCATAAGAGAAAATAGTTTCATTTCCATTTTCTAACAATTTATTCTTCCTCATTAAATTTGTATACCGCCTTTCATCCAAAGATCCCAGGGTGATCCACAACAGAATTTAGAGTGCGTTCCGTAGATTTAGTACAGTGGTTTGGGCTTTCTAGGAAACTCTTGACAGGATTACTTGAAACGTCAGAAAAAGATTATTAACACCTACCTTGCACTTTAGCTAGAACGCTGGCCTGTTTGAAGGCATGCTTTTGCTGCAAAATTGATTCTCTTTTTTGGTTACCAATTAATAAATATCATCATTCACCTAGCTGCAGCTGCCAAGGTATCGTACGATCATTTCAAAGCAATGCAATTGTGAAATTCAGGCTCGTCCCCTCTGCTTCTTTTTTTCTTGATATTCCTTGGGTTTAGCCCAAAGGCTGAGCCCCTTCTCCCCCACCTCTTTTCCTCCAGTAGCATGCAGATCATCTGATCACTGTGTGAGATGTTTATTACCCCTGCCGTGGTTCCTCTTCTCCATGTCCCTCATTTCTTCAAGTCCCTGCTCTTCTTTTGCTGCCTATTCTGTCCCTTCAGCCACTCAGGCTCCCGAACTTAACCTGTGCTGCTAGTTGCAATTCAAGCTCCCTTCCTAGGTGAAGCCCTTTCCTGCTTAACTCTGAAGCCACACAGACATCCATTGGCACGTAGTGTCTCCACAAGGAGAAGGGGACGACAGAGGATGAGATGGTTGGGCAGTGTTCTCGAAGCGACTAGCATGAGTTTGGCCAAACTGCAGGAGGCAGTGAAAGATAGGTGTGCCTGGCGTGCTCTGGTCCATGGAGTTACGAAGAGTCGGACACGACTGAACAACAACAACAAGAGTCTTTTCTCTCAGCCATGCCCATGTTTCAGCTTTGTGTAGTAACTAGCGATGGTTAAAGTTGCAGTTTGACAGCTACCAGTCAACGTTCTGTGCCATGGGAGCCAGTGACTAAGAGGAAGGAATTGTTACAGGTGACAAGGCAGCTATTGTTAGCCTGTTAGACTGCAAGAGACAACCGTGTTTAAAACGTCTCTAATGCCTATCCTTTATCATTTTAATTCTACCCTTTCTTACAGTAGCTCAGTGACCATGGATTAAGTATATATGTGAGAGAGATGATAATGAAAGTTGGTGTATTTTTTCTTCTTCTTCCCGTGCGATTAGGGTTCATGGAGCCACCTTGGGAGTAGGGTCACTTCTGGCGGGCTTTGTAGGAGAATCTACCATGGTTGCAATAGCAGCTTGTTACGTCTATCAGAAACAGGTAAGAAATTGCTGTCGTAGAGAGATTGCTTCCGCGGAGCGTTTATAGGAAACCCGTGTCCTAGCTCTCACTGAGATGACCGTTTCTGAAATTAGCTTGAGATGGAGGGAACCTTGAAACACAGTCCGGGTGTTCTGTTCCCCTATTTTCAACAGATGGGGGTTGACCGCTTAACTTATTGTACTGTATTAGGTAGCTGTGGAAACTTGTTTTCCTCTTTCAACATTGTATAAACAAAGGAGATTCGAGTTCATCAGAACTTCATGGAAAGCCCGTGTGACTACTTGATTTCGCATAGCCACGTGGAAGTGCTGCCACACTGTTAGCCAGTGTCCCTCAAACTTAGGTCTCCAGCCATTGTTGGACTACAAATCCCATCTTCCCTGACCACTGGTCCTGCTCGCTACGGGTGATGGGAGTTGTAGTCCAACAACAACTGGAAACCCAAGTTTGAGAAACACTGTGTACGCTGACATACAGAGAGCTTTGTGCTGCTATGGGTGCACACATAGTTTTGTATTTTACGATGCTTTTTTTTTTAAAGGGGGGGGGAAGAGAGAATGAAGCAGCACTGAATCATATAAGCTTTTCCAGCTATAGACTGCAGCTCATGCTATAATGCCACACTTCCATCACATTTTCTTTGTTACCTGAAGCAACTTCCCAACAGTAAGCTATGATCCCTTAGCGGGGGGGGGGGGAATATTGTTTTCAGTCTACATTTCCCCACTGAGCCCAAAGTCAGCCTCTTATTGGTGACTGCAGCCTAGGAGCCTGTTTTGTGGAGGATAGGAAAAGGGGCATGATTGGGGGAACTCCCACTTGATTAACATCATGAGCAGTTTCCAGTGAGAATTAGGCCTGAGCACTTGGGGATCATTTGGTTCCCTTGATTTTAAAGGCCAAGCAGACTTGCAAGGCCGTCTCCCACAATGCTCTCATCTCTCCCCCTAGAAAAAGAAGAGGAACGACAATGAGACGGCAACAGAAGGCGAGGACTCTGCAATGACTGACATGCCTCACACAGAGGAAATGACGGACATTGTAGAAATGAGAGAGAACGAATAGCAAATGACAGGTGACTGTTCTCTGCAGGGACAACTGGAAGCATATTTTTTTTCTCTCTCTTTCTCTCGCATACTTCATTGTTTCTTTGTAATAAAGAGGCCTTGATTGCAAAGGTTTCCGATAACGAATTCCCTAGCATACCAAGTATGCAGGCATGGACGAGGGACTTAAAGGAACAGTCTCTGCTCCCCTTCCCTTCCCTCTCCCTTCGACTGAAATTCTTCTCTCACTACATGCAAACTCAAGAGAACATGGCTGCTACACAGTAGTTGGGATCTCCCTTCTTTCGACAGTCTCCATTTTGTCAACCAAAGTCGGCTTATTTGTGGATTCTGCTGCCGTCCTTTCTGCCTCTGCCAGTGCTTCCCACACACTTCCTTTTAATAATAATAATAATAATAATAATAATAATAATAATGGAAGGTTTGAAATGCAGCTTTTGGGACAAGGGGAGAGACACACATCATTAGCTTTATTTTATTTGCTTGAAAATGACTTTGATCTATTGACCTGTATCACGGTGCGTTCTTCACTTTGGGTTTTCTCATTGTTCCGTGTAATCCGTTGTATACCGCTGCAAAGCAGGATTCTGAGGCAGGGGTCAAGAAAACAATAGGTGGGAATACATTAAATAGACCATGATAAACACAGGACAAGACTTCTGTTTAGAATTTATGATAAGATGCAAAATAGTCTTTCTGTTCTCTGGTTTCTCATTTGTCATCTGTGCTACACTAACCTTATAACTGTTTTTTTAAAAAAATAATCAATTATGGACATTTAAATCAGATGCTTTATATAGAATATTAGTGTCCAGTCTAAAATCTTTTATTCACAAGACTTTGGCTTCCATGCTCAGTGGTGCGTAGGATACTGTTGTTTAAGGTTTGAGGCAAGCAATTGTTTCCCAAAAGGAAGGTGACAGGAAAAGGCGAAGGAAAAAAACAACAGCAGCCAATACTTAGAAACCAAAGTTGTAATCCAGTGTTTTGATAATATGGCTGTTTGTTCTGTCTATTCAGAAAATATATACATGCTAACATATACAGAGAATATCATGGCATATCCCTTTAACGGAGGTAATTCTATATAGGGTTGTAGCTTCCAACGTTTTACCAGCACTGCGTGGAAAAAGGCCTACTGCGTTGAAAGAAGGTTGTTCAAAAGCAGGCATTTTGAAATGGCGTGTGTGGTGTCTCTGGCCAAAGGAATTCGTATTTCATCTGTCACCCATTAATCTGGTTGGGCTGGGAATGGCTACATGGGCCGCGCTCTGGTGACTGAATGAGCTTATGCTTCGTTCGTCACAAATGCAGGTCACAAATGCCCAGGATTTCAGCCTTCATGTGGCAGGGCTGACTGTAGAACCAGCTACGTTCATCAAAGGATATCGCCCAGATTCAGCCTTCATGTGGCAGGCTGACTGTAGAACCAGCAAAGGATATCGGATTCATGCAACCAGCTTTCCTGCTGTTGGTACGGGAATGTGGTGGGGAACGTACCTGTTCTCCTTGGGACCTTCCTGCGTTTCTGTGTGTTGAATCGGAAACGCCAGCACTTTCCAAGCAGGTGTGTGCATGCATGTGTAGAGGGGACAAAGTGGGTCTCTCTAGGGACTTACTCTTGACCACGTGACATGATGTAATCATAATCCAAGAGGAAATATCTTGAAATGTTCCATTTCGAGGTTTCTTTAGCCAAATTATATTTTTCTATAAGGTGTAGAGCAGTAAAATGATTTTTATTTAATTGTGCTCAAAGCCATTTTCTAGATTTGGGGTGGGGGTGGGGGCAGGTAGCTTAGAACAGATGAAATCTTTAAAAAATACAATTGCGATCCTATATCAATATATGTGTATATATACATATGAATGTGTATAAATATATATATTGTACATTATTGTGTAATTTATTTTAGGCTGCAACATGTTTCTTATTTTTCCAAAAGCTCAGTAAAGAAAAAAGAAAAAAAAATTCTAATGCAAAACGAAGTTTGATTGTGTGCTGAAACTTAACCATTTAGAAGCGTACTGTTTTGGTCAATGTTGCACCTCTGCAAAATGATAATTCAGTTTGGCACATGCACACAAACACACGTGTGCAAATGCAATAAAGATGTCGGGGTCACTTTCACAACCAGCAAGAATTCTACAAACCAGTTTGGGAATATGGATCAACAACTTGGAGACCCCAGAGATCGAGCCAGCCAGCCTTCAGTTGCTGAACCAATGGCAAGAGAGGTGTGTGCAGGGAACGGTGGTTGCAGGATTAATGGGATTTCTCAGCACCCTCCTGTGTGAAACAGAAAAGAATCCTAGCCTGCCACTCTTCAGAGTGTCTCAACTGAAAGTTTGCTGATGAACGATGACAGTGCTGTTTCAACAACAGGTTCTTTTTGCTTGCCACGAAAATATACTGGATGAAAATCAATACTGCATAGTTTATATTCCGTCTTCACATACATGTGGCTCATGTATGTATCATATGTCTGTGTGCGTGTCTGTAAGCACTCACACAAATGTTGGCAAATGTTACCGATTTTTCTTGGCCAGGACAATACTGATTTCTCTAGCATGATCAGACTCTAAATTTTCATCTCTATGGAAATAAAACGAGAAGAGTATATTTATTGTGACAGTCCCTCTGATATCGTTAACAATTGTATGCTGTAATATTATTTATTTGGGTCTAGAGCCGGATAAATATTAAATATATAATATTTCAGTGCTGAAATACTTACTTAGCTAGATGTTTGGCTAAATAGCAATTTTTTAATTATCTGTGTGGCTGGAATATTCCAGATTTTTTTTTTTTTTTACCCAAGACTGTAACTTCACATGCAGTCAACTTTAAGGAAAAGGTCCTTAATTCCAAGGGGAAAAAATACTATTGACAATAACAAGTACAGCTCAAAGCACACCAGTTTGACAACTTGTTTATGAATATGGTTTTATATTGAGCAACCTGTGGCTTGCAAATCATGTGTTGCTTCTATATTTCAGTAGGTTATCCATGTTCTGGCCTGGTGTAGGTTCAACTAGGGGATGTGTACCTTTCTCTGAACTCAAAAGTCAAATGTTTGTGAAGTTAAATGTTGGCAAATGTTACCGATTTTTCTTGGCCAGGACAATACTGATTTCTCTAGCATGATCAGACTCTAAATTTTCATCTCTATGGAAATAAAACGAGAAGAGTCCCTACAGTCCCTCTGTTCAACCCTGTAATATTATTTATTTGGGTCTAACGCCGGATTCCACTCTATAATATTTCAGTGCAAACCATTATATCTGTAAATAGCTTTTTTAATTATCTGTGTGGCTGGATTTCCAGACTTTTTTTTTTTTTTTACACCAAGACTAACTTCACATGGCATTTAAGGAAAAGGTCTAATTCCAAGCTCGAAAAATACTATTGGCCCTCAACAAGTACAGCTCAAAGCACACCAGTTTGACAACTTGTATGAATTTATTTCTACAAATTGCTGTATCCATGTTCTGGCCTGGTGTAGGTTCAAACAGACCTTTCTCTGAACAAGTTATGAAATCCCTACAGTTCAACCCTGCAACTTCCACTCTGCAAACCATTATATCTGTGCTATTGATTGACACATAGGCATTTTCTAGCTCGAGGCCCTCATTTGTATTTTATTTCTACAAATTGCTGTAAAACAGAGAACAATACATATGATGTGGCCACGTCAAAGACACACGTTGCTTTTAAAATTGCCCTTGATCCGTTTTGAAAAGGCCATTGTTCGTTTCTACCGTTCTAGTTGGGCCTGACACCTACCGTTCATGGCTGAACTTTATTGGTTCAAGATTTAATCCCAGTCAAACTGTAATAGAAGGATCCTTCAAACATTACTAGCATACATAGGTAGTACTGTAAAGTTGTACCTTGGATCCCGAACGCTTTGGTACTCAGATGTATTGTCTCCCAAACGCCGCAAACCCAGAAGTGAGTGTTCCGGTTTGAAAATGTTATTTGAATGAATGAATGAATGAATGAATGAATGAATCAATAGTCTTTATTACAGTCAGAGACCAGAAAATCAATAAAACAATTTGTTTCATAAATAGCATCTATATACTAAAATCACATTTACATTTTATAATCAGCACATTTAGACTTCAAAAATTGGTGAGATGTCTCATCAATATGTCACTTTAAAATCATTTCTAAAGGGATTAAGTGGACTCTTTATCTGGGTTAGAGTCCACTAGTAAGTATCTGATGTATGTTTCAGTTGAACGACCTGGTAAATTCTTTCTTTAGAAGGTGTTCAATTAACTCCTTCCTCGTGTCTCGATACAATGATTCAATTTCGTTATTAGCACAAGGGCATAGTCTCCGTTCTAATGGGATCTGATAATATCTGCCAGTTAATAGCGCCGAGGGAAGAGCATTAAATCGGGCCCTAGTGAATGCCCAGTGGTGTCTGGGGTTGTCTAGCAAAATGTTATTTGGAGCCTGAACATCCAACGGGGCTTCCAATTGGCTGCAGGTTTACGAACATTTTGGAAATCGAACAGACTTCCGGAACGGATTCCGTCTGACTTCCGAGGTACGACTGTACACAGATTGTTTTTATTTTTCTAAATGTGCAGCAGTTTGATGGGGCAAGAGCCCAACTCAATGAAAGCTAGTTTGTATATTGCTCAGACTTAGTATATCTCAGTAGCAGAGTACAGAGGAAGGAACTCAAGGATAAATTACTATTTGTGGCTTTGTAAGTTAATGAGCAGGTGAAGCTGGGAAGTCAGATCCCATACAGATCGGTCATGCTCCTGCCACCGTTTTCTGGCTGTTGCTCCTTGCACAAGATGTCCTCTTCGCCATCAAGAAATGTTTTGGAGAAGCATAGGAACCTGCTCTCACATGGGGAATCCTGAAAAGTCTCAGTGCATCTCTTTTGTTGGTCTCAGTCCCTGAGGAGATGTGCTTGAGAACCTTGAGTGTTCTGAACTCCCGAGATGGACATCCATCGATGTTCAGGGACATGCTTCTGCCCATCATGTGCGTATGTGAATACAAAAGAATACAAAGGTATTTTGAGGGGGTTTGTGTGTTGGCCAAGGCTCCCCTTTTAACACCCACCCCCCAACATCTGCTGGTGCTTCCATTTATGGAGCCCAGCCTTGAAGGAAAAAGCCACAATAAATTCATGGGTGGGAATGGCATTTGCTGAATAGAATGGAAAGGAGTGGGGCAGCATTGTTCCCCCACCTCTGGTTTTCTTAATACCCCTGCAAATGGCCCCCATTTTAGTTGGGTACCCCACGTTTGCTTCGTGTTATGTAGCTCTGCCCTTAGACATGCAGTGCTGTTCCCATGAGGCTTACTACAGACAAGCAGAAAGCCAGTTTGGGAGCCAGTGTGGTGTAGTGGTTAAGAGTGGGAGACACGTAATCTGGTGAACCGGGTTCGCGTCTCCGCTCCTCCACATGCAGCTGCTGGGTGACCTTGGGCTAGTCACACTTCTTTGAAGTCTCTCAGCCCCACTCACCTCACAGAGTGTTTGTTGTGGGGGAGGAAGGGAAAGGAGAATGTGAGCCGCTTTGAGACTCCTTCGGGTAGTGATAAAGCGGGATATCAAATCCAAAGTTTACTGCACCATCACCTGAGGAATTGACCTGAAAATTAAGAGGGAGAGGAAGAGAATGACCCCTGACCCCGACACATGGCTTACATTATTCATTCTCAGAAACTTACCAGCATCCGCCATTTTCAGAAGTGAAGAAATAAACACACAGGATATTGAAGGGGAAAGTCACATGCAGCTACTTTAACATATATTCTAACTCTCAAATAAATAGATATAAAAGACTGCTTCAGAACGATTCCTCCACCTTCATCATAGCAGCATATTTAAAGGGTGGTTCGATTCATGTCACAGATGGGTTTATGTTCTGTCTTCTGTTACTTCACTTGCCGTGCAGGAATTTACCTGAAGGGTCTTTTTCTTTTTCTTTTTGCATTTGATGGCTTTCCTCATGACAAAAATAAAAAAGTAGTTCTTGACTAAACGTCGATTCACGCAGTGATTTAAGAACTTTTAAGGATCTTTTCTCTGGGTAGGTGTTTTCGGTTTTCAAATTTTGATTCTGTATTTGCCCGCCTCAGTGAGTTTTGCCTGCCTGCACTTGAATCGAACCTTAGGACTACTTGCAGCCCACCAGAAATAGGCCACAAGCAGTGAGGGGGGAAAAGAAAACCCCAAATTCTTATTGACTCGGGGCAGAAAACACTGAAAGCTTCTAAATAATAAATCTGCATCTATGTGATCCGAGTATCCCATCAGCACAACCGTTTAGTTCAATAGTTGAGGACAATTGGATGCGTTTTTCCACCCACCAATCAAAGCCTTTCTTTAAGAATTAGAAACAAGAAGCAATTAAGATTTCTGGAAGGGAAAATTGCAACGGTTGGTGATAGACATCTAGTAATGGATAGCATGAAAGATGGAATCGGAAAGGCAAAATAACTCAAAAACACCTTTGAAGCCGTAAAGCAATGAATTTTTCATTTTGTTGCAAGATGTATCACCATCCATTGAGGGGGTCCTCTCTCATTCAAATTGGGAGGAAAAGGTTGCTTCAGATCTGATTTATTAAGTTTCAAGTTAATAGTGCCTCGAATATGCAGTCCATTGTCCCAACGTTTGCATTTTTAATATCTAATTGAAAAAACACAACTTGGGAGATTAAGTAAGATGTTTTTAAAAGGCCAGTCACTAATAAAGGGTCACAGCCGAGTTACAACTCTCATTTTATATTCATTCAACTGATTAGACTCAGTTGGAAGACCAGGTCTAATTTGGTTGTGCTCTCGAAGCCCTGTGATGGAGCGAAGGTTATTTGCAAAGTGTCAGTGTGTGACTTTTGTGAAATATTTTTGCTGTCCTTAAAGTAATGAATGCTTTTTATATATATATAAAAGAATCTGTTATCCAGGGCAAAAACGGCTAAAAGCCTCTAAATAATAAATTGGCCTCTACATAGGGGTCAGTATACGTTCAACGTGACATTTTAGTTCAGTGGTGACTGTCGCAATAAATATTTCAAGACCTACGCAGAGAAACGAAGGCGCGATCTGCCGAGATTTCATCGGGTCTTGAGGCAGAGGCACTGCTTCGGGATGACTTGTTATTCAGATGACTAGATGAAAGCACACCCTGCTTTAACATTTTGCCCACCTAGCCAAAAAAAGGGGGCTGAATGTCAAATTGTCAGTGGTTCATTGCTTTGAAGACCAGGCCGCACACTGCTTGAAAGCTATGCTGATATACCAAGACGTCCTGCATAAATTCAGGCATAGCAGGGGGTTCTCAGTGGAGTCCCTGTGCCCCAGTTCAAAAGCGCCATTTACCTTAGCTCTTGCTCCAACCAAGCCTTGCTAGAAGTTGCAGAGTAATGTGGATTTATAAAGGCCTCTCTTATATTGGCAAATGCAAAGATCATGCCTTTGCCTTTTAACGATTGGACTGTTTAGTCGGGGTCAGTTTTGTCAGTTTTTAAACACTTGGGTGGCTTAGCTCTTTTGTTGATAAGCTATCTCAAACCTTGGAGAGAGTTTGGCTGGGGGGGAAGAGATATGATGGAGATAATACATATTAAGTAATTTTAAATTAAGTTTCATGTCTCAAGGGGAAGTAACGTTAACCCACATTCTGCCTTATTGTGAAGTGCTCCGTTTAAAATCTATAGAGGTTCCTATCCTGCTCCAAGTGGTCTTTCCTCTAAGTTGCTAGCAAAGTCCACAAATATACAGTCACAAACACATAGCTTTGCTAAAGCCAATACTTGCTAGGCTTAGAAAATACAATACCCTTGAGCAGGCACAGGCAAATTCTGCCCTCCAGATGTTTTTTGGCCTACAACTCCCATCATCCCTAGTTAACAGGACCATTGGTCAGGGATAATGGGAATATTAGTCTTAAAAGATCTGCCGGGCCGAGTTTGCCTATGCCTGCCCTTGAGGGAATTGTGATTGATAGCCTTCATCCTGCAAGCATACAGACAGTGGTGGATTTAGGTAGGTAGCCATGTTGGTCTGACGCAGATGAAATAAATAAATAAAAAATAAAAAAATTCCTTCCAGTAGCACCTTAGAGACCCAACTAAGTTAGTTCTGGGGATAAGCTTTCGTGTGCATGCACACTTCTTCAGATACACTGAAACAGAAGTCACCAGACCCTTCTATATAGTGGGAGGGTGCTACTGGACATTTTCTTTAATATTTTATTTATTTATTTAGACAATGGTGGAGTTAAAAGTATTTGTTTTTAACATGCACGCATGATGGAAATCTTGGTAGAACTGAGCATCAATTGCTATTCCATCTCATGGTTAACTGGAATTACAATTATTGTTCCTCTTTCAGCAACGCTTCTGGGCGTATAATTTCTTCCTCTGGGCACGACAGAGTACAATAAATTCACGTTTCTGTACTACAGCAATTAAACCAGAAACACATTCGCTGCCAATCTATCATGAAAAAGTCAGCACTAATGGTAGAACTAAGATTGCTTTGATAATGGCACTTTTCGGGGGGGGGGGAGAGATCCAGGACCATTGCGTCAGGGATAATGGGAATATTAGTCTTAAAAGATCTGCCGGGCCGAGTTTGCCTATGCCTGCCCTTGAGGGAATTGTGATTGATAGCCTCACATCCTGCAAGCATACAGACAGTCGCCTTTAGGTAGGTAGCCATGGTCTGACGCAGATGAAATGTTCTACAGTGCATGCACACTTCTTCAGATACACTGAAACAGGTCACCAGACCCTTACCGGGAGGGTGCTATGTAAAATCAATGACTGGTGGAGTTAGGTCCACGACCAGCCGCAATCTTGGACTTATGTTCTCTTGGCTTTCCATCTCATGTGATATATGGAATTACAATTGATTGTTCCTCTTTCAGCAACGCTTCTGGGCGTATAATTTCTTCCTCTGGGCAACAGGCCTATAAATTCACGTTTCAACAGCAATGGCATCTTCAATCAGTGGGATATGAAACAGGATTGCTTTGACTTTTCGGGGGGGGGGGAGAGATCCGCTTTCAATCTCGCCATGATGTTCTACAGTGCAGGACCATGTAAAATCAATGACTAAGGTCCACGACCAGCCGCAGACTTATGTTCTCTTGGCTTGTGATATATGGAAGGAGGAAGGCCTAGCAATGGCATCTTCAATCAGTGGGATATGAAACAGGATTACTACTTTGTCACGTTAAATAGCAAGGGTGACATGATTGAAGGCTTTGGCTTTATGTCAACCAGCCCTCCAAATTCAGTAAAATTTACTGTTATGGAAGGAGACACTTTCAGAGAGAGAGCATTTCCATTAACAGCATCACGATGACCATACAAAAACTCCAGTAGCTGATAACTGAGTGAGTTTATTGAATTATAAAGTGACAACTATGTCACCATTTATGAGATAGAATTGTAGAGTTGGAAGGAACACCGAGGGTCATCTAGTCCAACCCTCTGCAATGCAGGCAACTAAACTAAATCATACATGACAGATGACCACCCAACTTTTGTTTAAAAGCCTTGAAGGAAGGAGAGTCCTCCTCAGATTCTGTGGAGACTCCTTGTAATCTCTCCCTCTCCTTCAGCCTACATCAAAATTCAGACATTTAACTTTTTGGATTAGGGTATAGAAAATATGGGGGGAGGTTGGCTTTTGCTGCCCAGCTCCCCAAGGGACTGAGTCCCCCAAGTCCAGGCAGATTACAAAGCCCTTCTAAGTCTCTTGTGTAAATGGTAGATGGGCAAAATATGGGCAAGGCCTTTGAAAAGAAGAACCAGTTCAGTGATTGTTAGTTCTCCCCATCTACCTGGGATTTGCACAACAGGCGGCTCATAGCTGTCAACTTTTCCCTTTTTTAAAGGGAAATTCCCTTATTCCGAATAGGATTCCTCGCAAGAAAAGGTTCCGAATAGGATTCCTCGCAAGAAAAGGTAAAAGTTGACAGCTATGCGATAGATCCATCAGCTAATGCCTACCAGACTTCACAGAGTGTGAGAGATTGGATGGCAGCGAATTATGGAAAATATGTTTACAAATTTTCATTATAACATGCTGATTTTCTAGACTGGGAAACAGCAATTAGTAGCCGAAATGGGGAGATCAGCATATGCATCTCCTTGATATTAAGGAAATGGCGGCTTCCACATACAGGAAGGGATTGAGATTTGCATTTCATAGCCACAATATGAAGCCTACATTGTTCTTGCAGGGTGAGAAGTCAAATTTGATCCCAAGTAGTCTTTCAAAATCCATACTGTTTAATGGATTAGTGACACCAAGCTATTTGAACCTATGTGAGCCAGAAGGTTGGTGGTTCAAGCCAACCCAGGGACAGCTGTGGGCAGGATACCTGCATTGCAAGGGTTGGACTAGCTGACTCTTGGGGTCCCTTCCAACTCTACTATTCTATAATTCTACTTCTGGGAATGTGGAGGAGCAAGCCATTACGACTATCTCGGACAACAGCAGTTTGGGGCACTCAGTGGTCTATTTATATTTTATGTTGCTGCCTTCAGTAAAAACAGGGCAGCTCTGGTCTTTCTCTTTCCGTGCCTGCAAATGTGGGGGTTAAAATAACCCTGAAGGGGATTAAGAATAATCAGCGCTAAGCTTCCTGTTGCATTTCTCCTAGAAGCTCTTAAGGTCACCACAGCAGCTGTGTCCTGTGAACGAAAAACATCCCAGTGTTTCAACCAACCTCATAATGGCGCCACTCCAGATACATGTTTACAAACAGCAACGTGTCCATTGCTTGGGGAAAGTGGCTTGGAGATGTGCATTCTCTTGCCATATCATTTTTATAACAATACAATAATAAAATCCATCACATTATCTTTTCAACTCTTATCATTTGGGCTTTTTAAGGCCATGACTTCCTTCAAACCCTCCTTATGATATCCTAACATTCAAGAGATGTGCATTCTCATCAGCATTGCAAATGCAAGCTCGTAAGCCTACAGTGGCTGGGGCAACCCAGCCAGATGGGCAAGGTATAAATAATAAAATCATGATAATTATTATTATTAGTGCAAATGGGGATGCTGTCTTGCAAATTGACACCCACAATGTGCTTCCAGGTCCAGCGGGAGCATCTCTGGGCAGAAACTGCTTCTGCACTTGGAACTCCTGGGCTTGATCACAAATAAATATGGCCAAAGTGAGTTCGGAGTCGATTCTTTCAGCGTCTTGATTCGTATGGCAAATCCTGTTTCGGAAATCGAAACGTCTTGCATTTGAAGTGGGAATCATCCCTTCCCATGGAAGAGAATGGCAGCATCTTGGTTAAAAATGAACCTTTTTTAGAAATTTATCCAACAGACTATTTTTGCCTATTGGTGAAACAAAAATACTTGGAACTACATTGTATTAGGCTTTTAATTTCAGAAGTTTTGCACCAAAGTGTGGAAAATTTAACTGCCTTTGCTGTAAAAATAAATGAATTGGAAACCAAGAAGATTTGCTTTCAAGTTGTTTATTCCATTTACGCACCTGTTTTTTGTTTTTTTACAAACTAGTCTCTTCGCACACTCGAGCAGGAATATTATAATGTCTGTCATCTTCAGTTATAAGGGTTACAATTGGCCAGGCCTCTTCTGGGTCGTTGGGGTAAAGAGTGATGAATTCATCTGTGTTATACTTATAAAGTCGATAGACCTGGATGGTGTGCTGCAGGGCGTAAGCCAGGAGAAACATCTCCACCTAGGTGTCAAGGGGAGAAAGTGTAAAAAAAAAAGTGTGCATTATTTAAAAAGGCAGATTCGGCCAAATGTATTCTGGAAATAGGCCTAGACACCAAACACCAATCTAGGTGGGAAACGATACAAACAAAGAGGAACACAACTCCCAGCCTGGTCCAGAAGAAATGGCCAAAATGACCGGAAGAATCAGAAATCAGGAAAACCAATAAAGAATAAAGAATGGGGGAAATTTTCAATTTATCTTAGAAACCATTGTAAACAGTTAAAATTGTTAGCAGGGTTGAAATAACGCTTGTAGTTTAATGGTGAATTTTGGATATAATGGAGATGAAAAAGATTTGGATTATTATGAAAGATGCAGGAGGAAATGATTAACAATAGGACCCACAAAGGGAAGGAAGTAAGTCCAGGAAATTCTACGGAATCTTGTCTTGTATGTTGGATATGTGATTGTTAAACCATAATTTGAAAAACCAAATAAATATTTTTTAAAATAAAAAAAAAGACGAAGAAGAAAAAGCTCGCTTTTAGCCGTGGGAGGGCGGCTGCTCCCCCCCAGATCAAGTAAAACAATAGAAATACTTAACTAATTGACCAATCACATCGGTTCTTCCCCGCCAACAAAAGTCCTGGCTATGCCCATGCTTTCAACCAATTAGCTGTGCAGGAGAAAACCGTGTGCAGTTATGCATTCATTCAGTTCTGCTCCATGCTCCCCTTTCTTTGCCAAACAACTTATCAGTAAGATTCCGGCTTCTCTTGCACATACAAGGTGTGAGCAGGTTGGCTGCTGCACATATGCTCTGTTGGATCAGGGCCCCTGCTATTTTGTATAGCAGCTTGCCGAGTAGTTATATTTGCAGAGGGAAAAGTCAGACCAAGCACTGGATTTGTTTTTTCAGAGATCCATGCAGTTGGAAAGGACCTTGGAGGTCTTCTGTTCCAATTCCCACTTCTCGGACCAGGATGCAACCTTCAGCATCCCTGACCAATAGCCGGCCAACCTCTGCTTAAGGAGAACGTCCAAAGGAGAGAGGAAATTGCAAGGTTATGCCATAGGAGAAACATCATTATGGCAACAGTGTAAATTTCCAAGTCTACAATTCTAAGCTAGGCCAGCAGACCTTGAGATTCCCTGTTACTTTGCTTGGCAGGTCCTGCTTGGGCGTATAAAGGCTGAGTTCTGGACTGCACCAAATCAACATCTGCTTTTCCTGCTCCTAATGAACGGCAGGGAACGAATGCTAGATCATGTTTTTGTTGAACGTGAGGAACTTACTTGTTCAAGGCCTCCCGTGTGACCAAGTTGATTCAAGTGGTTTTCCATCAGCTGGGAAGGATTGCTGGATGTATCCCGGGCAAAGAGAAGCCAGGCGAACACGGGGACCTCCTTCCCCTTCTCGTTGTCTTCGTACAAACGGATTGCCGTGTTGAGCATGAGAAATTTCACAGCTTCGTAGAGTTTGTATTCATCCTCCTCACTTCTGAAAAGCTCATCGCAAGCCACTTGCCTCTCGGCGAGGGCCTTCATTTCACTCATACGTTTCCACTGTAAAGGCAAACACATGAATGAATGGGATGCAAGAATAACAGCAGGAAATGAAAGTCCAGTGTGAACAATGCTAAAGAATGCGAACAGCATCCCTTCTGGACAAGCCTGGATTCAGATTTCTAAAACCAAGAGCTCATCAGCTAAAGCTTTCATCCATAAAGGGCTACATTAAATTGGTGAGGTTGCAGGCCAGGGGGTTTAATTTGGTTGTGATGTATTAGTGTAGCAGGGAATGAAAGAGAAAATATAAATGATTACTGGGGGGGGAGTGTGAGGAGAATTAGAGTGGCTTCTATTCAACTGTAGGTTCTCAAACTTCTTTCAGTCTTCTCAATATTTTGTAAAGTTGTTTTTTCACTATGCATTTGGACACCTCTTAAGATGGCGTTCCCAAATTTTGCATGGTAGTTCTGAAGATCAAGGAGCAGGTTCTTCTTTATACTTGGTAGCGACTCGAATCAAGAGGGAAGACTGAACCTTTCAAAACTGCCATGATTTTGGGGCTTCTTAGAATTCACAAGCAATGCCAAGTAGCAAAGTGCTGCTAGCATCTCATAAGAGTATCTACACTGTGGTGTTGGTAATCTATAAACATTCAAAACTGAGATTATTCGATAGATTGGTGAGTTAAAAGACAAGGGCTTAATCAGTTTCAAAACCTTGATTTCATAATTGCACGTCACACTTCCACAAACAAGTCCGAGTGCCAAACCACGTACAATAATAGCTACATGAAATTAAATTTCAACCGAAATAAACTAAAGCACTAGACTGAGCAAATCAAATTCATAAAGAAAGTGCCACAATTAAATAATAACTATCATTGCACCAACATAGCATTAATGGCTATTGAGCAAAATATCCATTAAACAGCAACCAGTAACAAGAATTACAATAAATATTGTACCAACACGGCCCCAGAACGATCCGTCCCCCCCATCAAACATGTCAACCCCGGAAAGGATCTAGAAGGGTAATTTGCACAGAGAAATCTGTTTCAGTGTGTGGACTGATTCTTGCGGAAGTGGTATGATTAAAACTGCCGTCTGTTGTTTTAATCAAAGAGACAACAGAGTGTCTCTGCCGGTGAAGTCAAACCGCTGCGTTAGCAGCACCAAAGTGACCTTCCCTGGGGTGCAAACCTGGGCAGTGTGTAGGGAGGTCCTGGGGTGCCCAGGCAACAAGACCGCCCTACCCCTCTAGGCCTTGCTGATGTGGTCCAAAGAAAAGCAGAACAATACGTTTGGCACCAGCTTGGCTGCACAAGTTGCTGGAATAATAATAAATCAGTATACAATAAGCAGCACAAAAACGGTGCACACAAATCTACCAAACCATTCCACGTTCTGAATTCTATATTGGTAGTCCAACCAAAGAGAGAGCAATGCAAGAAGTCTAACAAAGAAGCCACAAACAGAAAACTCATTCAAGTTAGTGCAACAGGACAATTTCAGTCTTTAAATTTCTTTAGCCAGGCTCCTGTAGATATTGATGAAAATAGGTCCAGTCAGATGAAATATCAATGATGATACGCACAGATGTTAATTGATGAAAGCAAGTCCAATCAGATGAAATATTGAAGATGTTACGCACAAAAGTTAGACAGGGTGCCGGCGTTTGTCCCCTGTTTCGCCCATGGACAGTTTTGGGCTTCTTCAGTAAATTCTTTCCCAGGGTTTACTGTATTTTCATACATACAAATTTACATGTTACATCTCATCTTAACTAGAACATCTAGTCTTCTTCTTCAAAATATTCTTTCTCAAGGTTTTGGTACATTTACACACTTTCAACTTCATATGCTAAGTTCTTTCTTGGCTTAAGCATTTATTCATTTAGCCTTAAGCATTTATTCATTTAATAATAAACACACACACAAAAAACAAGGCACCATCCAGCCATCCTTAGGGACTCCACTCAGGCTTTGTGTAAGGTTTACTCCTTAGCCTTTTCTTCTCCGGAAGATATCTCACAAGGCAGAGGAAGTTTAGGATCGGGGTTTCCCTTCTCCTAGATCAGGCATAGCCAAACTTGGCCTTCCAGATGTTTTGGAACTACAATTCCCATCATCCCTGTTAGCTAGGGATGATGGGAGTTGTAGTCCCAAAACATCTGGAGGGCCAAGTTTGGCCATGCCTGTCCTAGATAGAGAAGGTTGATGAGCCCCACCTGCCCCTCACTACCCTCTACAGCACGTGCAGAAATTGCCGCCTTGATCACTGGACTGCCATGTAGTCTCCAGCTAATTCCAGTCTCTCAGTTGCTTGTTTTAAATAGTTAGAAATGTGGAACTGACAGTAAGGTAAGCTAAGAATGCATAATTGGTCAAACCTTGCTTTTTAGTAGCATTAAACAGTCTTTAATTTCATCCACCAAGTTTTCAACTTTGCTGGTCCATTTTTGCCTGAGCTGCCACTGCGTGATCCAGCCATATTTCTCCATCAGTTTCTCTGGGAGCTACAATTTTCAGAAGATAAAAGGTAATATTTACCAGAAATTCGACAAGGCAATTCATTATCTAGGGATATGTTTTTATTTAATCAGGGCATCTAATTCCTGATGGCCAAAGGTTCTTTGACCAGGATGGGTACTTTAGAATACTGCACAATGAGAAAGAAAACTTGTGTTGTGTGCCTTTTGCTTTTGTGCTTTCTCCTCTGAACACACAGGTATTTGTTAAAAAATAATCTGTGGCAGGTGGAACAAGCCTACATGTGAAACGAAAAATTAGAATATCGTGGAAAGATTCAATTCTTTCAGTAATTCCATTTATAATGTGAAACTAATATATGAGAAAGACTCATGCTTACATAAATGGACTTTTCCACGATATTCTAATTTTTCGAGTTTCACCTGTATACAAATACCTGCTAAGCAAAAGCTACCATTGTTTTGTTCTGCCAAGAGACGTGCTGGAAGTTTGTGACCTACCAACATCATGTCCTCTCTCGTGAGCCAGTCAGGAAGCTGAACAGCTTGGCTAAGGGCTTGAAACAGCGTCGCTCTGACGGCACAATAGTTATCCCCTCGCACTCTCCTTATCGAAATAAATTTCTGTGAAACTGCTTCGTAGCCCTGTGCGAAGAACAAAAAAACTACTATTAGATACACACACCCAAACAAACAAAAAAATCAAAAACTTCATGTGCAGGAGCCCAATATGAGGCCTGATTTATAAAAGCATCACTTGAGAATTTGAAATCGCAATGGGGTTGCAGTCCCTCAGATGACGAAGCACACACTGTGACTGTCAGGAGTAGCCCAGCTACTCACAAGGAGAGGGAGAGAGGAAGCTCTGCTCAGGAAGAAGGTTATAGGGAACCCGAGCCCCTTTTGCAAACGGACTCCTCCTCCTCATCCAGCTTATCACAGGAATTGTCTCCAAACAAGGGAGTGGAGCAAGGGCTCCGTGACACTGCTGAAAGACCCAGCACCACCAGCCAGACAATATCGGACAGAAGCCCACAGCTTCCGACACAGGCACCGCGCAGGGGGGCTAGATGACCCAGGAGACATCGTTTCAGGGTGCTGAAAATCTGGTGTTGGGCGGGAAGACGAAGGAATGTACTTCCGGATTCTGATAGTGATTGAACGGTCATGTTTTTGACTATCTCCGCTTGTAAATAGCAATGCTTAATAAATAGCTTCAGTTTTCAAAAGAGGCTCTGTTGTTACTCATGAGCAGCACTGGGGAAGATCCTGACAGTGACTCCATCTGGAGAGATCAGGCCACAGTAACACATGCCCTCGTTGCATTTAGGCTTGACTACTACGATGTGTTCTACATGGGGCTGCCTTCAAAGATGGCCCAGAAACACACAATGGTTCAGAATGAGGTCACTGAAGCATGCTGGCTTTAATCTTTCAAACAGAGAGGAAAAGGATGCCAAATGCAAGAAGTGCGTTCCCAGTAGTTCTTCCTTTCAAATTTGGCGCCGCAGCTTAACTTGTCCAGCGTTTGAAATCATGGCCCTATCGTCCAAATGGGAAAGCCTAAAACAGCACGGGTGAGATTTATTTGAAGGACCACCTGCATCCGTAAACAACCGGCCTGTTTCTTAACGGAGGCCCCTCTTGTTTGCAAAGCACCAGTATCAGTGAATTTTGTGGGCACGAGGGAGACGGCGTTTGTCACCACCCGACTGTGGAACTCACTTCTAGTTGACTTCCATGAACACGCTTAATATTTTCAGAAAAGCTTTAAAGAATGGCGGTTCCTTCACTGCGAGAAGTGAAGCTACGGGGAACCAGGTAGAGGGCCTTCTTGGTAGTGGCACCCGCCATGTGGAACGCCCTCCCATCAGATGCCAAGGAAATAAATAACTATACAACTTTTAGAAGACATCTAAAGGTAGCCCTGTTTAGGGATGTTTGATTTTTTATCATGCTTTTATATATGTTGGAAACCGCCCAGAGGGTTGGGGCAACCCAGTCAGATGGGCAGGGTATAAATATTATTATTATTATTATTATTATTATTATTATTATTATTATTTTCCAGCGGCTTACTCCCAGATTATATTCTGTCTCATTACTGTGCTGCTGTTGGCTTGTGGTTTCGTTTCGTTTCATTTCCAGGCTCAATAACGTGATTAAATTGAAATTTTTTACTGTTCAACTGGTAGTAGCTATTATTTAAGCAGCCTTGAGAATTCCGCTCAGAAAGGCAACCTATAAATATTTTAAATAAATACAAATATACAGAATTAAACTATTCTAAACATCAGTGTCTAGTTTACTGGATATTTAGGCAAAATACAACACCTAAAGGATATCCATTTCTTTACTTATGAGTTGTAGACAACCAAACCATACTTTGAGTAGGCCATCAAAATCAATAGGCTTTAGTTATAACTAATTTACAATTGCCGTAGTCAGTGAGTCTACTTCCAGGCAGGGTGGATAAAAAAAATCAATGATTTAAAAAAACCAAACAAAAAACGGATATTTTTTTTTAAAAAAATTAAATCAGATTTTTAAGGTAAAATGCTTTTGGAGGAAAAATCTTTCTAAACATAGTTTTCTATTTAAGTTGCATTATAGTCCAAAGGCTATTCATCAGGAAATAAGGATTTCTTTTAAGTTTTTCATGTGTGTTAAAACTCAGTCTAAGTTTAAAAAAAAATAAAAAATTAACCGCATCAGTTAGCAAACATGGATACATATGCTATAGTGTACCGGTAATTGTTTTAGTAAAATAATTTGTTTAAACTGTTATTAAGGAAATGATTATTTTTCTCCTTCCAATAAAGTACAGCAGAAAAGTTGTCCAAATATAAACAGTAAACTTATTAAACCTCACAATAATTTCATAATTACTTATTTTTATATTTCTAATAGTATACATTGGTACCTTGGGTTACAGACGCTTCAGGTTACAGACTCCGCTAACCCAGAAATAGTACCTCGGGTTAAGAACTTTGCTTCAGGATGAGAACAGAAATCACGGCGGCAGCAGGAGGCCCCATTAGCTAAAGTGGTACCTCAGGTTAAGAACAGTTTCAGGTTAAGAACGGACCTCCAGAACGAATTAAGTTCTTGACCCGAGGTACCACACCAAATCAGTAATTTTTGATATAACTGTAAAAACTACTCTGAAAATTTATTATTCCAAAAATGAAACCTTCACCTGGTTGTAAATATAAAGGTTATATGGTGGTACCCTGGGTTGCGTATGTAATTGGTAACCCGAAATGTATGCAACCTGAACAAACGTGCGAAAAACCTGGAAGTAGTGATTTGAGCTTTTGCGAACTGCGCAGAACGCTTCTGTGCATCCGCGCGTCGCGCGCACTCTGGGCTGCGCTTCTGGGTTACCGGAGTTCGTAACCCGAAAAGTACGTAACCCAGAGCGTACGTAACCCGAGGTATGACTGTACCAGCAATAGTGAGTCATCCTGTAAAAAAATATTTAATCAAGTCTTACTGACTAGTGATTTTTCTCGGTATGATTGTGTTGTACACAAGCCTACACACTATTGCAAGAAAATGAGATCAGACCTTCCTTATACATTTGGCCTGCGAGGTGGTTCCTCTCCATTCTTTCTGACAGTAATCCATGATGCCGACCTCTGGTTCAACACTTAGCTTGTTTTCTGGAAAATCTGAATTGCAATTAGGAAAAGAGAATCCATTTTAGGGGGGGGGGGCGGGAGTCAAAAAGAAGCCACAGTTCTCTTCTGCATTACAAAAAAAAAAAAAACAACCTATGTGTATATACATTTGTGGAAATTGCAGGCCTGCAAGACGCCTGAGCCTGGGTGAAGGGCACTCAATAAGCTTATCAGCTTCGGTAGAAACTACTTACAACTTCTTCAATCTATTCCATTTTGACATTTAATCAAGTCTTCTCTAAAGAGCTCACACTTATTTCTGACGAGCAAAAGGGGTGTCTCACATGTGGGTGCAAGACTTGCAGGGGAAACTTCTTTGAAAATAAATGGTTGAAATCGAGATGAAGGACTGCCCATCCACTGTGCTCTTGTCCCTTTTAGGATATTCTGCTCTAATATATGCTTCCTCCAACATGAAGCCTGGCCTTACATGCCTAGCTTTGTTGGGATTGCCTGGAAAGACTAATCGTAGTCTTTCTGCGATATCTGGTTTTCAACATTGTGATGTATCACCAGATAAACATTATCATAAATAAATAACAAGATAAAAGATGAAAAAACTCTTAAATAATTCCAGTGGCACCTTAAAGGTAAAGGGACCCCTGACCATTAGGTCCAGTCGTGTCCGACTCTGGGGTTGCGGCGCTCATCTCGCTTTACTGGCTGAGGGAGCCGGCGTACAGCTTCTGGGTCATGTGGCCAGCATGACAAAGCCGCTTCTGGCAAACCAGAGCAGCGCACGGAAACGCAGTTTACCTTCCCACCAGAGCGGTACCTATTTATCTACTTGCACTTTGACATGCTTTCAAACTGCTAGGTGGGCAGGAGCTGGGACCGAGCAATGGGAGCTCACCCCGTTGCGGGGATTCGAACCGCCGACCTTCTGATCAGCAAGCCCTAGGCTCTGTGGTTTAACCCACAGCGCCACCCGCGTCACCTTACAGATCAACTAAATATAAGCTTTCAGCTTTCGCGTGTAATACTGTACACTCTTATATTTAGTTGATCTTGAAGGTGCCACTGGAATTATTAAAAAAAAAGTTTTTATCTTGTTATTTATTATGACTATGACAGGTCAACACGGCTGTCCACCTGAATCAGCAGCTAAACATTGCAATATACACTGATATATTCCAATGTCTGAAATAGGGCAGGAGGTATGCAGAGGCACTGGCTGGCTGATTCAGAGTTTTCCCCACATTGTGATTTTTGCATAACACACACATCATGATTTGTAATAGATTTCCAGGTCAAAAATCATGAAACTGATACCATGATATGGACTTCAAACCGGTTTTGGATGAAATATCGCCCAGCCCTAACACACATCATGATTTACAATATATTGCCAGGTCAAAAGCTATGAAAATGATACAGTGGAACCTCCGTGGTCGAATGTAATCCATTCTGGAAGACCGGTCGACTTCCGAAACGTTCGACAACCGAGGCACAACGGGCAAGTGGCAATTTCAATGGAGAAATGGAGAAACGTGCCTCGGAAGCCGTTCGAAAATGGAAAACGGAACCATTCACTTCTGGGTTTTCAGCGTTCGGGTTCCGAATCGTTCAGATTCTGAGACGCTCAAAAACCGAGGTTCCACTGTATCACGATATGGACGTTCATACCGGTATTGGGTGATATATTGATATATCACCCATTCCTACACTATCTAGAAGGCAGCAATAGACTACCACTGGGAATGAAGGTGTGTTTGGGGAGAAAGTTTACAACTCATTTTGCTGCAAGGCGTTAAGGTGGGGGCAGTCAAGGCTCCAGTCCCACTGCCCCCCAAGTCCTGATGTTATAGGTTCTGTTCTTTCCTCTGGGGTTGGCAGGTGGCAGGCAGCTCCCCTCGGAGGGCAACGCTCCCCGAGAGGCCGCTGACCTCTACTTTACACAGAATTCAACTAATACATCATGCTCTACATGTGTAGCGCTGAAATGTACCTGAGGAGCCTGTCCCACACACAAGCAATACTTTCTCTCTCTCTATTTCTTCCGCATCACGGTACATGTCCTCCTCGCTGCAACAACATCAATACACACTTCACATAATGGCAAAGGGCTGATCCGTAGACATTTCTTTTGAGTTAACTCTGGAGTGGGGAACCTTTGGCCCAGGGACGGGATGTGGCCTTTAAGACCTCACTAATTGGGCCCTTGGGATCTTCCCCAGGCATGAGAGGCAAGTATAGAAAACCCTGCATTTTGTGTGGGTGGAATGCAGCCTTTTGGGTAAAGCGCCAAGTCACACCTGTTGCTCCGCCCACTTTTGGTTCTGGCCCCTCCCACCACCGCCATGCGGCCCCAGGAGATGCCCTAATAGCCAGTGTCGACCTTGGGCTGAAAAACGTTTCCCATTCCTGGAGTAAATAACTATTAATAAGAAACAAGGTAGTTTTAGGCCATTGTGGGTTGTATCCAACGAAGTCGTCGTATGAGCAGGACAATATCTGCAAGAACAACAAAACTCTGCCTTCCCTCTCATCCTCCCCATGAGTGTCTTCCCTCAAAAAAAGAAGAAGACAAGCTCTGTTCCTTCAAGCCTCTGGAGCAGATTTGGGTGTGGAGGGTCAGGAGCAGAGAAGAAGTTTCCTTAATAATTTTGTTAGCCCCAGCCACTCTAGGCAGATTCCCTATACAGTCGTACCTTGGTTCTTGAACTGAATCCATTCTGGGAGTCCGTTCGACTCCCAAAACTATTTGAAAACAAAGACACAGCTTCCAATTGGCTGCAGGAGATTCCTGCAGTCAAGTGGAAGCCGCGTCGGATGTCCGGCTTCTGAAAAACGTTCGCAAACTTATTTCCGGGTTTGCGGAGTTCGGGAGCCGATTTGTTCATCAACTAAGCCATTCGAGAACCAAGGTATGACTGTATAGAGCTGCCTTCAGATGTCTTCTAGAGTTTGCATAATTACTTATTTCCTTGACAACTGATGGTAGGACATTCCACAGGGTGGAAAATGTTCCCTGTTGCCTCGCTTCTCACAGTGAGGGAACTGCCGGAAGGCCCTCGGAGCTGGACCTCAGTGTTCACGGGATTCCACCTGCTCACACAATGACTTGGTTGGAGTCAACCAAATGGGCGTTGACTGTACATTCATTTGAGCAACAGTAAAAAAGAAAAAAGAACTTTAATAGTTGCAAATACTCCCCCCCAAAATAAGTCAAAAGCAAGTAATAATGAAGACACACCTTTTCCCCCTCTGGATTCTTAAGATCTCTAACAGTACCAGATTGTTGCCTCCCAGATTTAGAATGCATTTTGTTGGTGATGGCAAAACCTTTGGAATCATACAAGAAGGGAAATAAAAAAATCACATTATATTCAAAAAGCAGTCTAACAAAGCTTCTGCTACATTAAAACAAACAAAAAACCCACACATGTAAAACTGCAATCCTGTGTTCAGATACTTGGGAGTAACACCCCCCTGAATTCATATGGGGCTTAATTTGAAGGCAATCGGCCTAAGGTTACATCACATAAAGGGCACCACATCTAGGACACATTATGGCCCACATCCCAAGTGTCTCAGGTACCCGCCTAAGGTTGTCGAATGTCCCCCAAGTGAGACGCGTCTTGTCTCCACCATTAACAACTTTCAGGAGGAATTAAAAAACATTCGTGTTTGTTCAGGCTTTGGGGTGGCTGAATTGAAATTGAAATAGGAGACAATAGGGTTTCTTGCGAAATCTCAAAAAAAAAATTATCTACACTTTCGACATGGGTTGCCATACATCAAGATTTTCCCAGACATTCCAGCGATTTTTGCCCAAAAATTTGGGGGCCGAATAACGGCTACGTCCAGGAAATTCCAGACGTATGGCACCCCAACAACAGATGTACCTTTTCCTGTCTATCTGTTTACACAAATAAACTTAGCAAAAACTAATTTTTTAAAAAAAGAATACTGTTCCTCACAACCCCGAGATATTTGGAAGGAAGAATGTTTTTTAATTGTAACTGCTTTTAGATGTTTTTAATTGCAATTGTATTTTGAATGTTTCAACTGCTTCAAAATGTTTTTGCTTTGTTTCCATTTTTAAACTGTGTACAGTAAGCCCGCAACTTTGTGCACATTCAGTTTTGCACAGGTGGCAAAAAAGATAAATAAATAAAAATAAGAAGGGGTTGGAAGTCTTGGGAAAATGACAGTGGCAATCTCACCTGCCACTGAACCCAATGGGTTTTGACTATTAGCGATTTTGGCCTTTAGGTGCCAGAACGCAACCCTTCCATAAGTTGCAGGCTTACTGTACAGTCACACCTTGATTGACGAACACCTTGAGACTCAAAAGTTTTGGCTCCAGAACGCCAAAACCCGGAAGTCCGACAGGGCTTCCGCAGCTTCCGATTGGCTGCAGGAAGCTCCAACAGCCAATCGGAAGCCGTGCCTTGGAAGTAGAATGTTTTGGAAGTAGAACGGAATTCCGGAACAGATTCTGTTCGACTTCCAAAGTATGACTGTATCTGTTTTCCACTCTGGACTCCTAGGGGAAGAAGGGTTGTATATAAAGTAAATCATCACCATCAGTGGGATTTTGCATATGGAATTTTTTCCATTTTTGCTTCTGACTGTACTTCCTTGCATGGTATCAAATGCTTAGTGAGAAAATCCATCTCCCCTCATGAACTGCTTTTCAGGAAGTGGGAGTGGGAGTGATTTTTGCTTCTTTTAAAGTCCTGGGGCAGACACGGAAGCAACTTAGTACTTTTTTTTTTTATTCCAGCAAGTGGCATGTTTTATGTTTTGCAATGATAGACAGATAGATAAATATTAATGTTAAAACTGTATTTGCTTATTTGTTTATTATTATTATTATTATTAATAATAATAATAATAATAATAATAATAATAATATTAATAATATATGATGATTATAGTTATTTCGTCTGAAGAAAAGTGGAGATGGTATTTAACACCAGCAATATTAAATCAAACAAAGAAGGAATATTTGGTGTTATGTTGGAGGGGATGCCAGGAAACCAAGGAATTATGTTCACATGTGGTGGGGGTGTAAATATGTACAATTTTTCTGGCAAAGGGTGTTTAAGGAGATAACAGAAATCACTGGGTTAAAGCTGACCAAAAGTCCAGAGGTAGCATTATTATCAATTTACGATGGGGTGGAAGGTTCGCAGGCTATGAAGGACTTGCTCACAAATTTATTGACAGCTGCACAAATTATGATAGCTAGGAAGTGGAAGGGGCAAGCAGAATATAAAATGGAAGAATGGTATAAAGAGGTGTGGGGTATAGCTATTAATGATAAATTAACATGAGCCATTAAGGTAAGACGGGGAATACGCAGGAGAAATGATTTTGAGGAGATGTGAAAGGTGTTTGTAGAATACGTACTGTTAAAATGGAATGGGGTCAAACCATTCAAGAGGAGTTGAAAATTTGGGAGTTTGAATAGTTGCAATGGAATGGAATAAAATAAATAAAAGTGGGGTATAAATTAAGAAGAAATACAATTGGGCTAGATCAGGCTTCCTCAATCTCGGCCCTCCAGATGTTTTTGGCCTACAACTCCCATGATCCCTAGCTAGCAGGACCAGTGGTCAGGGATGATGGGAATTGTAGTCTCAAAACATCTGGAGGGCCAAGGTTGAGGAAGCCTGGGTTAGATCCAGAGCGGATCGTCCAGGAGCCCTTTTCTGTGAACAGAAAGAGTTTTTCCAACTTAACACAAGAAAAGAGAACTAGCAATGTGCATCCATTAGCTTCCACAATCTCTCGCACCTCAGGTCTATACTTGTGCTAAGCCCATCTGGTATTTGTAGCTCTTCTCCTGTGGCTTGTGCAACACTCGATATTCACACCACCGTGGGATTTTCTTTCGCTTCTGCGACTCTGGATCCAACCCAATAGTTTGGCTAGTTCAGGTGGTGGCTGTTCTGAAGGACAGTGTCCCAGCCCCAGAAAGAGGTTGCTCTCGAATGAATCTAACGCCAAAATTAATCTCAGAAGTACTTACCGTGGCCGGGCGGGCAAAGAGCAAGGAAGCTGGAGGAGCAGGTTTCATCATCGCCATCAAAATGCATGCTAAGTCATCCTACTGGGCAGGAGAAGACAGCAATCCGTGACGGACAGAGACTTGAAAAACAAAGGTAGCTTTTAGGTCCTGGTATTTGGCTTATTTGTCCAACAGCCTCGGCCTCTAAAACGACACCTCTCCTTTCAACGAAAGAAGGCTTTTGCTGCCAGGCAGCTTGGACGTTTGGAAACACTGTAGGCTTTTGTCAGAAGTTCGCTCGCCTCCTCTGATTTGTTTCAAAGCCCTGGACACGCTGCCAAGTATGGGAGCAATTCTACGGGAGCAAGATCCGTTGGGATGAGTGGGGTTAGGATCCAAGAGATCTCCATTTCCCATCCTCGGCTCAGCTATAACTACAGAGCATCTCCCCCATCCTTGCTGAGCCAAGCTCAGGGGATCTTAAGAGAGAGGGGACTTAGGTTGCATCCCAAGCCCGTTCAAACTCCATCATATGTCCTGGCAACCTAGCATAAATTAAGCCAGCAACGCAGTACAGTGGTATCTTGTTTCTCAAACGCCTTGGTACTCAAAACAACTTGGAACCCAAACACTGCAAACCCAGAAGTAAATGTTCTGGTTTGCGAACTTTTTTCGGAAGCCGAACATATCCTGTTTTGAATGTTACGCTTCCGATTTGAGTGCCACACTTCCATTTTGAGTGTTACGCTGAGGTCTGTCTGCTTTTGCTATTTATTTTGCGTTTTTGCTTTTGCGTCTACTGACTGAATGTGTGACTGCAGTACATTGATTATTGTTTAAAGCCAGTGTGGTGTAGTGGTTAAGAGCGGTAGTCTCGTAATCTGGTGAACCGGGTTCGCGTCTCCGCTCCTCCACATGCAGCTGCTGGGTGACCTTGGGCTAGTCACACTTCTCTGAAGTCTCTCAGCCCCACTCACCTCACAGAGTGTTTGTTGTGGGGGAGGAAGGGAAAGGAGAATGTTAGCCGCTTTGAGACTCCTTCGGGCAGTGACAAAGCGGGATATCAAAGCCAAACTTCTTCTTTCATTTTATGGATCAGTGGTCTCGTTAGATAGTAAAATTCATGTTAAATTGCTGTTTTAGGGGTTGTTTTTAAAAGTCTGGAATGGATTAATCCATTTTGCATTACTTTCTATGGGAAAGCGCGCCTTGGTTTTAGAATGCTTTGGTTTTGGAATGGACTTCCGGAACGGATTAAATTTGAGAACCAAGGTACCACTGTATTTTAAAGGCTTGTTTCCCCCTCTGCCAGGCGTAGGCAGACAAACAGCAGCTCCACTGCTGAATGGAGCTAAAGTTGTGTAACTTTTATGCTGGCTTTAACTTACACCAGCTTGCTTTTCGCCAACTTCCTGCACATTCCTTGACCCCTTCTTTCCACACTCTGTAAGCGAAATGGGTACAATGTTGCTCTAAAAATGTGCCAATCCTTGTCATTGTTCTGCCTGGCAAGATGGCAAGCCTGGGGTACTAGGTCGCCATTTTAGGGGGTGAAGCTCAATTTTTGTACATTTCTTCAGTGAGGGGTATTAACAATCCGTTTGGGGGTATGAGGAAACTTGCTGTTGTTTTTGTGACTAAACAACATTTAGCTTGGCAAGTCTACTCAAATGGTTACCCTGTTTGCTATTCACATAGAGCATCACAAATGCCCGACTGGCTTCTACATGGGCAGAAGTTTTCATTACATCAGATATCTAACCTCTGCAGTAATATTGGCCGCCAAACAACGGAAAATACTTATGCCCCCTTTTAGTTGTTTTACATATTAATATACAACTTTATCTTTTACCAGGAACATTTGAGAGGTTTTGTACCTAAGCTTGTAAAATTTGGCCTAGAAAGGGAGGCTGGGTAATAAGAACGTCTTATCTCCCAAACAAAGGATCAAATCAGAATTTCAGGTTGGCTTCTTCATTCTGTAGTTACTTGTATTCTACAGGCACCAGAACACTTACCATGGTGATTGCAAAGTGAATCAGTATCAACACACCGAACAGGCAGATTTGCTGAAAATAAATGGTTTTACCCATTGGTCCCCCAATTCAAAGAAACACTTTGAAAGAACAGATGAACTGAGGTTTAAATTGTGATCAGGATTTGAAAGCAAAGCTTGAAATGGCCTAGCAATTCTACACTGAAGCCGCAACCGGCTTAGCCTTAACCATGGTTAGCGCTGGTGCAGAAGTAAATATCAAAGGGTAGTTAAGGCACACCATGCAAAAGAGAGGATTTGTGCTAGAGAGGGAAGGGAAAAGCCCATGTTTTTCCAAACAAACTTTCTATCCGCAAAACACAGTTTGCAAAGGACCACGTTTTGCATTTGTCTGAAGAACGAACCCATTGCACATGGAAACTTGCTCTTTCTTCCAATAAAAGAACTTCTATTTACCTATTTAGCATCTGGAAAAAATATGGTAAAGTCAAGTCACACGTCTGAAGAGGGTTCTTCAGCAAAACTTTAATGACAAAAACTCACTAGTCTACAGACGATTCCATTGGGGAAGTGATGAGGGAGGCAGGCAGGTTTTCTTTACTTTTGTGAGAATTATCTTGGCGGGGTCGAGATACTTTTGAGACCTCTGTCTGGGTCCTCTTTGTACAATTGCCGCCATCTTCTTTGACGGTCAACGCAGGGCTCCCTTTGTAACTCATGCTTGTATTTATGGAAGACATTTTGTCATGAGGAGTGCATTTTTCCTTTTTGTTTTTAGAAAACTGTATACTAAAAATACTTTTTTTCCGTTTCTCTTCTGCGGTAACGGAAGGACCAGTTGCCTTCCTCGCCATTTGCTGTGACATCCCAGGGCTATGAGAAAAATATATGAAAAGCCTCTGTGAGGCTTAAAAGCTTATTCACTCTTACACAGTTCAAATAGACCAAAAGAGACGTGAACATGGGATGGGGTGTCTGAATAATGGATCATAGCATCATTTCACATGATTAACTGAACTTGCATGTGGTCTTACTGTATTTTCCGGCGTATAAGACGATTGGGCGTATAAGACGACCCCCAACTTTTCCAGACAATGTAAACCTTAATTAATGTGGGCTTGTTTTTCACATATATTCCCTTTTCTCTTATCTTTTAGCGTATTCAGAATTAACTCACTAACTACAAGTGGTAGAAGTTTGCTTCCTGAAGCAAAGAAAATAGGCATCTTCAATATTTCAGGAAGAGCCGTTTCTTCGCAAGTTACACAGCAGCAAACCCAAGTTTGCCACTGAGCATAAACCCAAGAGAGATCTGCAACCAGTCCTGGCTGCGTGAGAATTGCCCTTGCACGATAAGCGTGCTTATTACATTTTTACAGAAAGTGCCCAGCCAATAATCTCAGTATTTTAGAAACCAAACCTCCGCTCACCCCGTATTTTTTTAATTAAATGTTCCTAGCAATTTTACCACCCTCCTCAAATGTTCACATTCTCTCTGTGCCTACAAAACATCTTTGCATCATCTCTCATTGAAAGTTAATCAACAATCAAGGGAACAATGGCTGCATCTGCAAGGTACATTTAAAGCCATTATCATACCACTTTTAATTGCCCCGCTTCCCCACAAATAATCCTGCGAGCTGTAGTTTGTTAAAGGTCCTGAAAGTTGTTAGGGGACCCGTTTACCTAACAGAGCTACAATTGGCACAGTGGTTTAGCAGTAAATCTCTCTTCCTATGGAATGCTGACAATTGTAGCTTCTTCCCAATATTTTATATATGGTGAAGTAAGCACTCCTGTGTAGGAATTTGTGTTTCCCCAAACATGCATGTAATTGTATGTAATGAGGCTGAGATATGTGCTAATTTAATTACCATCAGGACAATGTCTCACATCTTGCCTATGCACAGCAAAACATGCGCACAAATGATATATTTTTTTTATAGGGAACTTGATCATACACAAGCAGCATTTACTCTGGCTGGGTGCAACAAAACCAGAAATCAAATCATCAAGATTATTTGCAGTTTAGCTGTTTCTGAAGTGCATGAGTGTTTGTGGGAGCCAGTCAGACAAACAGCACTTTATTCTCTCCGCACCGGCATTTTACAGAGAGGAGGGGAAGGAATTCAACTATGAAGCTTGTATGTGAACTATTCAAAATGTTCCTCTGCGTGTGTATGTGTGTGTAGGGACAGCTGGCAAAGAGAACCGATATGTGTGTTTCTCATCTCTGAATCTTACAATCTTTTACTATGACAAATCATGCATAATGCAGCTTAGATGTTACACAAAGCGTTAACAGACGAATCAAATTAATCAAACAGAAACATAGGCAAATCCTCGGCTTTATTTTTAAACTCACATAAGGATGGCACCGTCTATTAATCTGCGGTTAATGAAAGCGCTTACCTTTCTTGGGTGGCTTGGCTGCTACTTAGCTTAAATCGCTTAGTATTGTCTGTAAGAGTTGCAATACCGGGGCTGGTGCAAACCTGCCTTTCTGGAACCGGTTTTGGCCCAGTCGGTTTGTTTTCATCTCCCTCAGCAGCAGCGAGGAGAGTTTTTCTCCCATCCGGAAGCCTGCAAAGCTGTCCGTCCTTATCTGTGCTCATCTCTGCAGGGCAGAAAAGCCTCTTTGAAGTTCCAAGCCACCACTTTAGAAGAAGGGGAAACAGAAAAAGAGAGAGATCCATCAGGAGGAAGGAATTTTGAGAAATCCTAGGCCAGAGGTCTCCAAACTAAGGCCCGGGGGCCGGATGCAGCCCTATCGCCTTCTAAATCCGGCCCACGGACGGTCCGGGAATCAGCGTGTTGTTACATGATTAGAATGTGTCCTTTTATTTAAAATGCATCTCTGGGTTATTTGTGGGGCCTGCCTGGTGTTTTTACATGAGTAGAATGTGTGCTTTTATTTAAAATGCATCTCTGGGTTATTTGTGGGGCATAGGAATTCGTTCATATATTTTTTTCAAAATATAGTCTGGCCCCCCACAAGGTCTGACGGACAGTGGACCAGCCCCCTGCTGAAAAGGTTTGCTGACCACTGTCCTAGGCAGTCCCTTTTGCAGTTTGCCTTTTTAAAAATGAGTGTAAACAAGGGCTAGGGAAGTTTGTGATGATGGTGGTGGTGGTGATGATGATGATGATGATGATGATGATGATGATGATAATAATAATAATAATAATAATAATAATAATAGCAATGCCGGGAGCAAGCAAGCATAAGTTTCCCAGGTAGCTCAGTCAGTAGAGCATGATACTCTCACGGTCATGAGTTCGAGCCCCACTTGGGCAAAAAGATTCCTGCATTGCCAGTGGTTGGACTAGATGACTCAGGGGGTCCCTTCCAACTCTAAAATTCTATGACCACGCCTTGCATTATAAGCTGCAGCATCTGCCACCGTCACAGAGTCTAGACTTGGAGGGGGCAACACAATCCCATACCCTCCAACATTTTTCTGATGAAAATAGGGACGTCCCATTCCATAATAATTTTACTATATATACCCCGCACATCTTACTGGGTCGCCCCAGCCACGCTGGGCAGCTTCCAATATATATAAAAGCATAATTAAACATTAAAAAACAACAGCACTTCCCTATGCAAGATTGCCTTCAGGTGGCTTAGGGGGGGTTGGATAACCCCACACCCTCCAACATTTCTCCAATGAAACCAATGAAAACAGGGACATCCTAAGCAGGGCTTTTTTCATCTGGAACACTCCAGGACTTAGTTCTGGAACCTGTCCTGAGGTTCCAGCAGACCCTCTCTGTGCCCATAATCATCCCGGGGCTGCGCGCAGGCGGAGTTTTTTTCTGGGTGGGGGAATTTGGATGGATCGGGAGTTGGCGCGTCGCGTGCTTTTTTCAGCGATTCTCTCCTCTTCCGGAAGCAGCTCTATAAGGGAAGCGCGACGCGACGTGTGTTTTTGGTGGCTGCCTAAAAAATAGCCCAACCACTTTGGCATCCTCTTGAAAAGAAGATCGAAGACTTAGGGTTGTCCGTCCCAAAAAGCGGCGGTGGGAGTTCCTGCACCCCTTTTTTCTAGGAAACACTGATCTTAACTGGGGTCAAATCAGAAACCTGGACGACGGCTTCTCTAAATTAGGAACATCCCAGGAAAATTAGGGACACTTGGGAAAGGTCTGCAATCCCAACCGAACCCAGCAGGGGTTGCTTCCAGGAAAGCGAGTTCGGGGCTGGGGCAGGGGCGGTCCGCAATCCTGATCAGGCACACTTCTCCTTTGTGGTTTTACTCGGGAGTAAGCCTCGGCGGAATCAAAGCCGAGCACAGCAGCCGCGCGTCGTGAGAGGGAGCCCCGGGGAGAACCAAGCGAGCCTGGCCCGGGGTTCTATTGGGGTGGCGGCGGCACAGCGCTTTCCGCCCAGCAGCCCTTTGGAAACCTCCGGGCACATGCGCGTGGACAGGATCGGGCGCACGGCGCCGGGCGGGGCAATCGGATCTCTCGCCTTTGCAAGACGCAGCGGAAATAATAATAATAATAATAATAATAATAATAATAATAATAATAATAATAATAATCATTAGATTTGAAATTACCTCGGTCGCAGCAGTGGCTTCATCATTCAATGTCCGGCTCTACTTTAAATATATATCTATATAATGATCCCTTTGCTTCCGCGTTTTCTCTATAGACTTACATGTCTGCAGACTCACACGTGCCGAGCTAACTTCCGGGTAAACCTACGAAGCTAAGTTCCGGGTTGCATTGCATATTGCATTGCATTAATAAACTATAACTCTCCAACGTGTTGACTTCACCCCCTTCGTGGTCTCCTGTGACAGTCGGATGCTGACAACAATGTCATATGTAGTATTATATCGTGTAGAATGCATTAATTTTTTATACCACATTGCACATCAATTTAAAAAAAATCATTGTATTACATTGTATCAACATGCTGTGTTCTATTATATAGAATTATATATATATGATATATTTTATATTTTCTTATTTGGCGACCGCTCGTATACATTACATTACGAGCGGTCGCCAAATAAGAAAATACATTAATGTATACTAATAATGTATACATTAATGTAATGTAATAATGTTTTGTAATAATGTAATGTATTGATGTAATAATGTATACAAATAATGTAATGTATACATTACATTACTGTATATATAATATATAGTGTGTGTGTGTGTGTGTTACGCCAGGGGAAAATGCGGGGTATGAATAAATGAAATAAATGTGTAACAATAATAATAAAATAATATTAATAAAATCAAAACGAACCAAGAAGTTCCATCTCAGGCAGCACCGGTTGCTGTTCTCTACTTTTCGTACCTCTATGGTGCTTCTTCCTCCTACTTCTCCCGGCACCCGCCCCTTGGCCTTAAGTGCCAAAGCCGCAATTAATAGCCTTCCCACAATGCTTTGCGAGAGGAAGGGAAGTGGGTGGCCTCTGCCCTTTCCCAAGATGCCCGCTCCTTGTGTCTTTGGGGTTTGTTCTCCTCGCTGCATTTACAGAAGCGATCGAGGTGCTTAGTTAGCAGCGTTGTTTTATTTTATTATTATCTATTTTATTATTATCTATTTTTTTTATTTTATACCTGCAGAGGGAGAGAAGGGACTGCGTCAGGGGCGCCGCGCCTACTTGCAACGGCGTGTTTTGGCAAATACTTATTTTCTTTCCGAGCGGGCAGGACACCCGCCCTTCCATAGCAGGGACATTGCAGCGAGGCTGCAGTCCTATGCACGCTTCAGTTGGGACAAGAAACAAACAAGTGCAAAGGTGTCTCTTTAAAAAAAAAACCCGACATTTCAGCATGTTGCAAGCTTCCTTGTGCCTGGAGGGTCCTCTTTGCAAGCAGCAGGACTTGCTTCTGTAGGAAGCGGGGGCACCCTGAGCCGCCACCCGGCTTGCGCAAAAGGCCCAATAAAACTTGTGTCGCAAGGTATGCAGTCGGGCTGGTTGCTCGTGGCAGGGAGAGCCCCATAATATCTGGGGCAGGGCACAGACCTTGGGAGGAAGGCTTGCGACTTGCAGGGGAGAAGTGTTTTCTCAGCCCTTTCTACCCACAGTGGGGCTGTTAAGAGCCTTGTCTCAATAGATACTGGAGAGCAGGGGTGGCCAACTCTCAAGAGACTGTGATCTGCTTACGGAGTTAAAAACCGGCAGTGATCTACCCCCCTTTTTGGGGTTCAGGTCAAAGTTGTTGAGCTTTTTTGGGGGGGAGGAAATCCCTGTTTTGGGGGGTGCAGGGCAAAAAAATAATGAGCTTTTTTAAGGGGAGCCAAAGTTGTTGAGCTTCTTTGGGGGAGTCAGTGATCTACCACAGACGTCCAGTGATCTACTAGTAGATCACAATCTACCTGTTGGCCGTGCCTGTTGTAGAGTTAGGAATGGTTCGTAAAAGGGCAGCCAAACACACACACACACACACACACCTCAATCTCAACAGGAAACTGTAAAAGCAGAAAGATGCAAAGTGCACAACTCCCAGTCTAGTCCAGAAGTCATGCATGTTGTTGTTGTTGTTGTTGTTGTTGTTTGTTGTTGTTGTTGTTTGTTGTTAGAATTTATATACCCTCCTATACTCTGGGGTCTCAGGGCAGTTCACAGAATAAAATCAAGATATAAAACCACAAAATAGAAACAACAACCCAATAAACCCCACCCGCCATATGTGGCCAAATTAAACGTGGAGGAAGAAAAAGCTTGCATTTCTGCCCATCAGCTGTGCAGGAGGATTAGACAAATTGATGGAGGATAAGGCTAAATTTTACCTCCTGTATTGGAGACGCTATCTTGTGATGCCTAAGATAAATAATTTTTAGGATCCACCCTCTTCTCTTGACTGTAACTTGTTTTAATTTGCTTTAATGTATTTTCAAATTGCTGTAACCTGGATGGGAAAGCTTGTGGTGAAGGGTGGGTAACACAGTGAGGTAATTATTATTATTATTATTATTATTATTATTATTATCATTATTATTATTCACCATTCATTAATATTGTATATTAATGTGTGCAGGGATGCCCCCCTTGCACCACAGTTTTAGGATGCTGGGTGAGAAGGTGAAGAAAATGAGGTAATTGAATTTGGCAAGATCAGCAACTCAGTCATTGAGACAACAGGTGGCTGTGGATCTTAGCATCAGCCAGACCTGAAGAAGTGGATCATGAGCCTGCCAGCACCTTGGCCCCAGCCATGTGCCTGGCCAGGGTTAGTGGCTACAACCTGCTTGAGAAAAAGCCTACTCGTGTGTAGGAAGGTGGCATGGTATAGGAAATGGGTGTGGCTTGAGCTGCCTATAAGAGGCCAGCAAAGAGAAGTTTCTAGTGTATCCCTCTCAGAGCAAGCCGAAAGATGGGGAAGGGCAATTGGCTGGGAGTAGACTTCCGAAGCAAAGGAAGCTGTGTTGTATAAATCTGTGACCTGCTTTAGTATTTGTGCAGCTGCAAGAGCTCTGTTTTGAACTTGGTGTTGGAATCACAAACAGATTTCTGGCCAGTATATACAATTCAGTACAGGCAACTTCCAATTTATGCTGGGGTTACGTTCCAAGGCACCACCACACGTTTAAGTGAAATCACGTATATGTTGGTCAATCGCCCTCCCTCTTGTGGCTACCACTCGAGTTACAGTATTTGAACTGGTTTAACTTTTGTCAAGAGATGAAACCAGCAAACTTCTCTGAGCCTTACGTTTGGGGGCTGGTACAAGCCCACCCCTAGTAAGAGGCAAGTTTTTCAAAACCCTTGGTTATTGTTGTTGTCTAACTTGGATTATAATACAAGCCACAGAGGAACTGATGGCTTGCCACCACTCATCCACTCGCCCCAAACATCCCCCTTAACCTTTACTTACGGATCTGGTGATGTTGGAAATAGCAGTGGCACATGGGATGAAGATCAGTCTCTCCCTTCTCTTCCCTGCCATTGCAGTAGTACTGAGGAAAACAAGAAGTCCAAAAACCATTTCACTTTTCAACTTGGGGCACTGAGATTGAGGGTGACGGAGGTTTTGAATCAAGTGTGTGCACTAGTCTATATGTGCCCTCCTCAGCTGACTTCTCTGGTTTCTTGAGAGTGCAAGAGAAAAAGCACATCTGTTGACAGAGCGGCAAAGATTATATCCAACCACCTCTGCATTCCCAAAATCACCCTCAGCTTTATTTAGGAAATCTATTTATGTTTATATTGCATGTCAAAAACCCAGTGATTCAGGTATAAAACAGCTGAATGGAAACCAGGCCTTAGGAGGAAAGGTTGAAGGAGCTGGGTATGTTTAGCCTGGAAAAAAGGGGATTGAGGGGAGATATGATAGCCATCCTCAAATATTTTGAGGGCTGTCACATGGAAGATGGAGCAAGCTTGTTTTCTCCTGTTCTGGAGGGTAGGACTCGAACCAATGGCTTCAGGTTACAAGAAAGGAGATTTCCGACTAAACATCAGGAAGAGCTTTCTGACAGTAAGAGCTGTTCAACAGTGGAAAGGTCTCTTTCCTTGGAGGTTTTTAAGCAGAGGATAGATGGCCATCTGTCATGGATGTTTTAGCTGAGATTCCTGCATTGCAGGGGGTTGGACTAGATGACCCTTGGGGTCCCTTCCAATTTTACAGTTGCATGATTCTGTTATTCTATGAATGTACCATTGAAATGGAAAGTTGTTGGGATTCAGACCATCAATATGGAAACTCCAGATGCACACCCTAAATTTCAATGTCCTCTGCTATCAAACACGGGAAACTACAGTTTCAGCCCCCTTTTTCCAATTAAAGTATAAACACTGGAAATGGTAACACAAGAGTTGTATTCTCCAGATGGTCTTTGTCCTCTTTTTTGGCTATCAGATTTCAAAAATGGAGATCCTCACACAAAGCCCATACTCTCCTCCAAGCCACATCTTTAATAACAACCCAGAGTCAAACAGAGATTTCCTCTTCCAAGAAATTCAATTTAATTAAATTCCAGCTTGAGAGAACCCACCGGTATATATGTCTAGACAACCGCTGTGATTCTTTCTAAATTACTTTCACATAATATCATGGGGAAAGCAAGACTGAGCAAACATGATTGTCTTATTATGTGTTTTAAAATAAGCTTTTCCCTGGAGGGAGTTTAGTACTGCAGTATCCATTCATAATCCAAACTCATTGAATTGCCTGGTGTCTTCCTTCATAAATATCACCACAAGGTGACCTAGTAGGAACTTTCTGAGTCCACTCTTCCAATTTGCATCTTAAGATTTTATTCCATTTCTCACTACAAAGACTATTCCTGGCCAGCATTGGGTTTCTACGTCTGTATGCTTGTGGTGGAGAGAAATATGCCAAATGCTTCTCCATCACTTCATGTGTAAGAGTGATTGGTGAGGTAGCTACCTAAAACTCAGTCTCACAGCACCTGCAATGCTATTCACAGCTAGCTGGGAGTAAACCACATTGAACTCAAGGCAGAGGGCCTTCTTGGTGGTGGCGCCTGCCCTGTGGAACGCCCTCCCTTCAGATGTCAAGGAAATAAACAACTATCTGACTTTTAGAAGACATCTGAAGGCAACCCTGTATCGGGAAATTTTTAATGTCTAATGTTTTACAATTTTTTATGTGCTGTAAGCCGCCCAGAGTGGCTGGGGAAACCTAGCCAGATGGGCGGGGTATGAAATAATAATAATAAAATAATAATAATATAATAATAATAATAATAATAATAATGGTATTACTTCTGGGTAGCTATGCATAGAATTGCACTGTAAGCCTTAGGCAAACCATTATCTTTCAGTTTTAGCTTTCATATGGGGAATATAATACCTGCTTTAGGTGATGTTTGCAAGGATTAGTGAGAAAATACAGTGGTTCTTTGGAAGTCGAACGGAATCCGTTCCAGAAGTCCGTTCGTCTTCCAAAATATTCGAAAACCAAGGCACGGCTTCTGATTGGCTGCAGGAAGTTCCTGCAGCCAATCGGAAGCCGCTTCGGATGTTTGGGTTCCAAAGAACGTTCGCAAACCAAAACACTCACTTCCGGGTTTGCGGTGATCGGGAGCCAAAACATTCGAGTCGCAAGGCGTTCGTTAACCAAGGTACGACTGTGTGTGCAAAGTGCTTCTATCACTTTAAAGCTCTATTCCTTGTAAATATTAAGCATTGTTTTTATTTAGACCTGACACTTGGTTTATTCCCCTCTGTGGTTTTCACATTTCCACAGTTTTCTATCAACGGAAGGTCAAAACTACACATTGCCCTGGATCAAACATAACACTAAACCATCAGTACCATTACATAAATGCATCAGTAAACCTTGAGCCCATGCATTCTCCACTCCTCCAGACATTTTCTATTAACTACAGTTTATCATTACCCATATGCTGCTCTTCCAGTCCATTCTGCCCCTCCTTCCCCAGTACTAGTCCACCTTGTGGCAAGGATGGAAGCCCTTGTTCACCAGAAGGTGTATCGTGGGATCAACATAGTCGAAGTTATGTAGCCTTTAATTTAGATAAGCACCTACAGGTGAAACTCGAAAAATTAGAATATCGTGGAAAAGTCCATTTATGTAAGCAATTGTTTTCATTAGCTACTGGAGTTTAATATATGAGATAGACTCATGACATGCAAAGCGAGATATGTCAAGCCTTTGCTTGTTATAATTGTGATGATTATGGCGCACAGCTGATGAAAACCCCCAAGTTGAGATTGTGAATTTGGGGTTCTCGTCAGCTGTACACCATAACCATCACAATAATAACAAATAGAGGCTTGACATATCTAGCTTTGCATGTCATGAGTCTATCTCATATATTAGTTTCACCTTTTAAGTTGAATTACTGAAAGAAATGAACCTTTCCACGATATTCTAATTTTTCGAGTTTCACCTGTAGTGCTCGTGAGGGAGCAGGTCGTGCCTTTATGGTGCCTAGGTAGCAAAAGGGATGTAAACTATTTTAGAGATTTTCCTTGCAATCCCAGAGTATATAAAATTTGTTAAATAAATGTAATATATAAAATTTGTTAAATAAATGTAATAATGTGTGATGAACCTAATCCCTCTCCTTTCCATGGATTCTCTGCGACCCAGAGGGACATGTTTAAGATATCAGAGGCCAACTGAAAAGAAGGGACTGCCTACTGCCCCTCTCATCTGTGTGCTCCTTTTGTCATTGAATTTGCCCTGCCCCCCCTTCATTCACGATTGAAGCAGGCCCGATAATGTATGCCCAAGACATAAATTGGTCTGCCACCTATAGTTCCAGTCTAAATCTCATTGGAATGTGCTTGCTTTCATATAGTGTATTTGGAAACATGTTAACACTGCAATACCTCTTGCTGAAACCTTTGTGTAAATTTATCTAGCTGCTTCATGAATCGACATACCACACCTCAATAGGTTTTTCCACAGTGGTGCTGCATCCTTGCGCATGGAACATCATATCAGATACATGGAACCAAATCACAGTATTCTGGGACAATTTCTTCTTTGGCGATCACTCGTAGCCAAGTAAGATTGTCTTCCATAAACACGGTTTTAACAGTGAGTCTGTAAGTGACTGTGGAGGCCAATTCTGGATCCACACGTCCTTCCACAGTGGGGACATAGGTTTCTGGGTGGGAGTTGATCACGGTGAGGGTTTGCCAAATGTGCCTTCCCCTTAGCACGTTTCTCCCTTTCATCCTGAGTTCGACACCTTTGGTAAAGGCTGTTCTCCAACTGGAGCGCTCGCTGGCCAGTGTTTCCCAGTTGTCAGTGTTTATACTACATTTTTCCACAGAGTTTCTCATGTGTTTGTGTGTAACTTTTACCTTCAGTTTTAAAGATGAGCTAAAACCCACTGTTCTGCTGTTCCAAGAGAGGCGAGTGAAAGCGGGATGTGTTTTATTGCGTGGTTTTGCCACAAGATGTCACTGAATGCTGGGTTGGTTGGTTTGTTATAGGATTGTAGCTGTCCATGAGTTGTATGGGCTTATAAAATGTAGATAGGATATTTTGAGACTGAGAGGCGGACGAGAAACGGGCAAGACTTTAGGAAGAGCATTCTGAATTATCCAACAATGTCACACCTGATTCATGCTGCATTGTGAGACCTAAGGCAAAATCAAAGCAAATGAAACATTTAAAATTTCCCACCATACCCACAATGGGTATAGTGGGGGAAAGGGAACAGTGTCGCTCAGGGACTTTTTAAAAGCAAAGCTCACAGGGGAAGTCTAACTAGCAAGAGTCACAACTGTTGCTGTATTCACTTTTGCTTCTGGCCATTGGGGGGGGGAGAGAGCTATTGGGCTGAAAAGGTTTTCCCACCCCTTTACATCCACATACGTCTTTCTGTGGCCCAGTGGTTAAAAGGTTAAGAGTAGGATCTGAGAGACCAGGGTTCAAATCCCACACTCGGCCATGAAGCTCACTGGTTGTCCTTGGGCCAGTCACTGCTTGTCACAGGGTTGTTGTGGGGAGAACCACCTACGCCACCTTGGGGGGGGGGAAAGGTGGGATATCAATGAAATAAATAAATAAATACTCATCACCACCCCCAGATCCTGTGCATTTCGGCACTGGCGTTGCGTTTTAAAGAAGTTCTGTCCTTTTAAGCGTGGTTGCCGTTTGAAAAAAGCATTCCAAAAGCATTCAAAACTTATTACCTGCTCCCATTATGTTTTTAAAAGAGCTTACTCCAGGATGCTGATTGCTTTAAAGTAAAAAAAGAAAAACGAAAAAAAAAAAACTTCACTGTAGTGTCATTTTGCCAAAAGCTTGTGCAGGCTCGGTGAATTCCATCAGGGAATATTGGAAATAAAATTTTAGTAGGCTGTGCTGTTTCTTTTGGGAAAGTTCCAAACTAAAGTTCTTTTTTCTTTCTTTCTTCTTTTTTGCTCAGTGGAAGCTGTTGCAGATCTGTCTGAAAGCCATTGCATGGGTTATTCTGGAGCCTACCCACAGTATCTGTAGGGAAGGGAGGGAAGCAAAATATTGTCACGTACCTTTGAACGACTTTGGGAAGGGTGTCTTGCTGCTGCCTAAATCCTTATTTTGACAAGTTCAGCTTCATGGGATTCTCGCCAGCTCTCTGGGGACCTTTTGAAAGCAGCAGAATCCAACTGTGAAGTCTGTGTATACATTTCTCCAGAATGCTATTTAGGGAAATTGACAACTTCCTGATCTGTTCTTAGGTGCTCTTCATATACTGCGCAAAGATTCTAAACGCGCTAAGCTGAATGTGCTTAGAACATCCCATGAGAACTTCTCGCTCAACTTGGGAGGTCCTGAAATGGAGCAAGTATCCTCAAGGATGCTGGGGCCCTACCATTAGGCAGAGTGAGGCAGGCGCCTCAGGTGAAAGATTCTGAGTGGCAGGAAGTGGACAGAGCAGTGTTGGGCACACAGCCTGTTGTACGCTCCCTAAGCTAGTCTACTTGCTCTCGAGGGCAATGGAAGATGCTGTCCATTCACTAGTGTTGAAGTAAGATTCAGCCAGCCTGGTTGACTTTTATACATGGAATGAAGGAGGTGCCATTTTGTTCTTCACTTCAGGCAGCAGAATGCTTTGGGGCCACGTCCTATCCCTTCCCACTTTTTGCCCTGAACACCCCCAAAAAAGGTTACAGCGAAACACCAGCGAGTCAGGAGTGGCAGCAGCTTCTTGCAGTGGGGTCACTTATTTGCAAGCCTAGTTTGTCTTGCGTTGTGCATGAAGCATGTCTCATAGCAAACATATTCCACTAATTAATTTCCTTTAAAGAACTCGGTTGAAGACTAACCATGAGAAATGCCTTTGTTCCCATATCTCTCTTTGAACCAATCTCTCTCTCTATGAATCCGAGCCAATATATTATCTCTGTGAATCTGGCTATCTACAGAAAGCGTTAATAAGATCCATCTCTTTAGCATTTGTACAAAAAAATTGATCACATCTATGGCAATGTTAGTTCTCCTACTAACCATAGTGAAACGCTATCACTGCCAGTTAGAAAGCATTTTAAGTTGTTAATAACCCAATTTATGTTCATTATCTAGATAGCTTTCAACTGCTAGTGGTGTGAGATGTTAGTTATTTTGCTCAAACAACAGGTTGTGAGTGATAAAACACTGTTGTTTTCTTTAAAAAGCAAAAGAAGCTTTTCATTGACTATCTCTGGTATAAGGGACTACAACTCACATCAGCCTCAGCATGGTCAATGGATGATGAGATTTGTAGTCCAACATCTGGAGGAAATGCCATTGGCTACCACTGGGAAAATAAGCGCAAAGGTAATCTAAGCCCTTTGGTCACCTTACCATGACCTAATGTGCTCTGCAGTAAGCCAATGTTTATCCTTGTTATTTTAAGATGTACCTAGAGTTAAAACTATTTAACTTTGTCCCTTTTTCATTGTCCAATATTTGCTGGACGCTCAGCAAACTTGCCTCACTTAGGTGGAAAATGGTTTTCCTTTTTACTCCTCTGAAGCCTATTTTTAGACTTGCCAGAAGCCTATTCCACATAGTCCTCGAGCTTTCAAAGTGCACATCGATCTTAATTTTTTAGCAATTTCCTCCAGCAAAAGCAAGTTATAATTAACAGTCTCCTCAGTTTCATTGCCAAGAAATTCTGGCCACGGTCTTGCGTTTCCTTCTAAGTGCCGCCCTCCCCTCAAATAAATACATACTTCTGCACCTTGTTCACACATTATTTTGTTTCCTTAACATCTCACAATTACTGCCTTTGAAGGGATGAATCCCCTAAAGAAAAGAGGGGGAACCCTTTTTCTATGAAGGGACAATTGTGGTCTGCAACCAACGGTGATGGAGTCAGTCGCATTGTGGGATTGCTACCGCATCTCTCTCTTTGACACTCCATCTTGGGGGGGTTACATGAAATTAGACACACAGGGGTGTAGCAGGCGGGCCATAGCCCTGGGCACACAATTTTGAGGGTGCTGTGAATGCAGGGAACCCTGCTGAGGGTCATTAGGCTGCAGAGCCCAGCCTGGCCTCGCTGCCATGTCTCCAGCCCCCTCACTTGAAAGGCTGCCTTGCCAACAGGGGGTGGAGGGTGGGATTCGCCAACCAAGGGATGTGTCACCTGGCCAGGCTCCATGTGGTGAGCACTGGGCTGGTGTGGCAGTTCTGTTTACCCTCTTGGAAAGAAGATAAAAGCCCCTACCAGAGAAGAATGGCAGATTACATTGATGGATTATGCCAAAATGGCTAAAATGACCAGAAGAATCAGAAATCAGGAAGAGCAAAATTGTAATAAGGAATGGGGGAAATTTATTATTTATCTTAAAAACCATTGTAAACAGCAAAAATCGTTAGTACAATTGGAATTAACACTTATACAGTGGAACCTTGATTGTCAAACGCTTTGGAAGTCGAACATTTCGGCTTTCAAACACTGACAACCCGGAAGTGAAAGCTTCCGTTTTTGAACGCTCCTCGGAAGTTGAATAGCTTCTGGGGAGCATTTCTCCATTTTTTCAATGGATTTTGCCGACTGGCAATTGCACCTCGGTTGTCGAATTCAAATGGTCTTCCGGAACAGATTGCGCTTGATAGCCGAGGCTCTACTGTAGTTTAATGATGAATTTTGGACACAATGGAGATGTACAAGATTTGGATTATCATAAGAGATGCAGGAGGAAATGATTAACAATAGGACCCACAAAGGGGAGAGAAGTCCAGGAGATTCTTGCGAATCTTGATTTTATGCTGTATGTTGGATATGTGACTGTAAAAAATTAATCTGAAAAAAACAAAAAAGTTTGTAGTTTTTTTAATAAAAAAATAATAATAAAAAAATAAGTTCTGCTTACCCTCTGCACCTTGCTCCTGCCCAGAGTGCGCCCTTGGCGCCAGCAAATGCCACAACTCCATTGCACATAATTTACAGGTTTCCCACATCGGTTGTAATCGGATTGGGGTGGGAGTAGGTTATTTTTAAGATCTCCCTTTGATTTTTTACTAATCTAGGATATTGTGTTGTTGGGAAAAGGTTTGGAAAATGGCAACCGATACATTCAAGGGGATCGCACAACTCCTCTGTGGGAAATGCTTAAAGCATTTGGAGATTTTCAACTTAAAGAATTTAAAGGGCTTATCCACACTTATATTTTTTGCCAAACTCTTTCCAGGCACAGGTCTGTGCTTAAAAGCTCCGTGTCCAAGCATTTATTTCTCAACATGGACACTGGTACCAGAGCCTGCAATAAACCCAGATGCCAACTTTGCTGCCACATAACCCGGACAACACCATTACTGGCCCCAACAACATCAAACATACCATCTCAGGACTATTTAATTGCTCATCTTCCAACATTGTGTATGCATCAAATGCCAACAGTGCCCTTCAGCTCTCTATATTGGACAAACAGGCCAAACCCTACGCCAAAGGATAAATGGACATAAATCTGATATCAGGAATCACAAGACAGAGAAACCAGTAGGAGAACACTTCAGTCTCCCAGGACATTCTATACAAGATCTCAAAGTAGCTGTCTTAATACAAAGGAATTTCAGAAATAGACTGGAAAGAGAAGTGGCTGAATTGCAACTAATCACCAAACTTAAAACCATGGAGAAACCTGGTCTGAACAAAGACATTGGATTCTTATCTCATTATACATAACAAAGCTATCTTTAGCCATCTCACCCCTTGCCTTTCCCTGCAAGACTAATTGCAGCCGTTAAGAGTCGTCAACAGGTTTTCCACACCTATCAGCTGATCACCCATTCCCACCACCCTTCTGAGTAATACCCCTCCCCACTCCCTCACTATATTTAAGGATCTGGTGACTTCTGTTTCAGTGTATCTGAAGAAGTGTGCATGCACACGAAAGCTCATACCAAGAACAAACTCAGTTGGTCTCTAAGGTGCTACTGCAAAGAATTTTCTATTTTGTTTCGACTATGGCAGACCAACCTGTAACTGGATTTATTTCTATATTTGCCTTAGTGCTTTCCCCTCAAAAACCCACTCTTTAGCACTCAACCGGAGCAAACGTCAATTTGGATTTTAAGTGGGCCGCCATTGGCTCTGATTGAGCTTTAAAGAGCAGGTTTCATGGGGAAAGCTCAGGAGCAAAAAAAAGGGGGGTGTATGTGCTTGGACACAGAGCTTTAAAGTGTGTGAACTGTTCCTGGAAAAAGCAGAGGGAAGGTCAGTGTGGATGAGCCCTAGGAGGCAGCATGAAGGAAGTTTATTTTTTAAAAATGTCACGGTGTGGATAAAGTGGATTGAGAAATGTTTTCCTACCTCTCTCAAGTGGTAATACCTGTGGAGGTCTTTTGAAGCTGAATGCTGAAAGATTCAGGACATGTCAAAGAAAGTACTTCTTCACACACTGCATAGCTGAACCTTGGAACTTGCTTCTATGGGAGGTAGTGATGATCACCAACATAGATGGTCCCAAAAGAGGATTAGACAAGTTCATGGAGGATACAGCTGTCAGGGGCTTCTAGCCATCATGACTATGCTCTCACTCCACATCCAGAGACGGTAATGCTTCTGAATACCAGTTGTTAGGAAGCTGAGGCAGATGGCACTGTGGTCTAAACTGCTGGGCCTCTTGGGCTTGCCAATAAGAAGGTTGGTGGTTTGAATCCCTGTGATGGGGTGAGCTCCTGTTGCTCTGTCCCAGCTCCTGCCAACCTAGCAGTCCGAAAGCACACCAGTGCAAGTAGATAAATAGGTACCACTGCGGTGGGAAGGTAAACAGCATTTCCGTGCACTCTAGCTTCCATCACCATGCCCCGTTGTGCCAGATAGCACTTTCCCTATGCTCAAAGTGGTCAAAATTATATTAGCAATGCTAATAAAAACCCAGCAATGTAGGCCAGGAAAATTACTTTGGGGAGCCCTGCCTGTGGAACCCTTTGTAAGCTTTCACTGGTGTAGACTATGGCAAGCTAGCCGAAGCACATTGTGCTGGTTCTTGGTATCTGTGCCGATTCCATGTGGTTTTACCTGGCACAATTCAAGAAAGTACTTATTGAAGGAATGGGAGAACAGCACGGTCCCATGAAGCATGGCCCACTAATACAAGAGGGAAACATTGGTGTGACTCGTGTGTGCAGGCACTAATGTACACAGGCTCTGAGGTAGTGTGACTTACTTGCCTAAGGCAGCAAGTCGGTTCATCACAGCTAAGCTGAGATTTGAACCCAAGACTTTCCAGCACATGATCAACTCTTAACCACTATGCTATGGAAAATCTTTGTTTGATAGGTGCCATTCACATTGTTTCTAACAGTTCCAAAGCAGATCACCAACTTCCTGCAGATAGTTTGAGGCAGTATTTATGTTTGATCAATACCACATAGCTTGGATATGTTCATATATTTTCTACCTTGGTCAACTGCTTTTTCTATTTTAGCATGTGCTGCACTTTTGTCTGCTTTGGCACCGTAATTCCAGCTCTCTGAGCTGTCCCTCTCTTGTTTGCTTCACACGCTTTCCTTTTGCCCTTTTGTTTTTCCTGGATGTTCCTGCCAGGTTAGTGAATGTAACTTTTCCATTTATAGAAATCCTGTTGGTTGTTGAGTCTAGGAGCCACTCACCATTCAGCTATTGCCATAAAAGTAGTCTCTCTCCCTCTTTCTTTTTCAGTAAAACCCAGACAGTTGGGTGCGGGCAGGGAGCAATCCACTTGGCAAAATACGTCAAATTGATTTTATGGATAGATTTACCATTTAAGTCAAACCAGGGATGATAACATCTGTCCGAGGAAGAAGCCAACTTGCTTACTAAGGGAGCTCAGAAACAAAATATTGTTGCTCTAAACTTTTTACTACGAGTTGTGTAAGACAAACTGACATCAACAACGGCTTACCGTAACAGCAACAACTGCCCCTAAGTTAGTGCGGTTCAAAATATACATCAAAAAGCACCAGCGCAAAAAACATTGGGGACTCATAGGTTTTGCTTATTGTTCATTGTAGATCTGAAACCTTAGGCAGGTAGCAGAATATTCTTTCCCTAAAATTCTTTGCAACCATCTCTGAAAGATGGATTAGGCTGGAGTCAGAGATTAACTTGGAGGTGAAAGAGCATGCCATGTGCCCCTAATGCAAAGATTGTGAACTCATGTCCCTATTATTAGAATTACCAGTGATCTCTCTAGATGGAAAGAATATAAAAGTACAGTTGGATTATGCAGAAGCCCCCCTTTGTCCAACAGGCCACCCTCTTTGCTGTGCCTTTTCTGTCTAGCATTGCATGTCCTGCCTCTTACATCACAATGCGAGAGTTCTGGTCTCCATGAGGACGAGCAAAAAAACAGAAAGGAGGCTGCAGAGCCCTTTAGGCTCACTTTGAAAACAGGACTTGCTGAGTTATGGCTGAATTCACAGAGGCCTGCCGCCATAATCTGTAACCGCAGCCATGGAGGAAACTGCTAGTCATAACGTCCACCACCAGGTAAGAGATGACCATCAGTCAGAGCCTAAGGGATAGGGACTGAAATGCTTATGACCTTTAACATAACATGGAGCTTGGGGAGAAACAGAAATGTAGGAGGGCTTCTTGGAACTGATGATGCAGGCAAGTATTGGCATGTAAAGGCCCTTCCATTTTTTTTCCTTTTTGATAATAATTTTTATTAGTTTTCAATTACAATCCAATAAAGGCCTCATTATAGCAATACAGTGGTGCCCCGCTAGACGAATGCCTCGCTAGACGAAAAACTCGCTAGACGAAAGGCATTCGCTAGCGGAAGGCTGCCTCGCAAGACGAATTTTCCTATGGGCTTGCCTCGCAAGATGAAAAAATTGCTGATTTTTTTAAAAAAAAATTCCGTCAAACTGCTCTTCCCCCATTGGTGCTTCGCAAGATGAAATTTTCGCTATACGACGGCACTCACAGAACGAATTAATTTCGTCTTGCGAGGCACCACTGTACCAGTTTACAATACAATTACTAATACCAATCGTTCAAATACTGAATTATATAATTTAGATAAAGGCCCCCTCCCCCCGTGTGCTAGAATTGAAGGTTGATGGTTTTCTTTGTTTCTGCATTCCAAAATCTTATTCATTTCCATTACATTCCGGTCATAATAATAATGCCATTATACAACAACTGCAATATTAATAACTTCTATTCGTGTTGACACATTATAAAACTACAAGTGAGGCACTCAAACTGTAACCTTGTTCTTCCTGTGTGTGGCAGTTATTCTGTCTGCGGCGTTTCTCCTGTCCTTGTAAAATATTATGTCTATCTTTCCCCCGGTTGTTGCTGTTATGCCTTGGGTGGAGGTGATATCCCACTGTTGTTCCAGAAATTTCTCCCTCACTCTGTCCCATGAAGGGTCTTCATCAGGTCTGGCTCCTGAGGCAAGAAATGGGAAATAAGAAGTCTAAGGAAGCTTTAGGAAGAACTGAGGGCATCTCAAATCTTCCAAATTTGTTTATTTTATTTATTTGTTCGATTTCTGTACCACTCTTTGTCATAAGATCTTGGGGCGGTTCACAGAATTAAATACAGGATAAAAGCAAGTAAATAGTTAAAAACAAAACAGCAAAACAATAACCCCATCCTTCCTATAGACACATTTAAGAGGCTGTAGAATATTAATTGGCCAAAGGCTTGGTCGATGAGGAACGTTTTCGCCTGTATGTTGTGATGCCAGGCTGTTTTGTGCAAAGCAACTCCTTTTTCGCTCGTGAATCTTGGGTGGCAGCTTGCTGTTTGTTGTTGTTGTTGTTGTTGTTGTTTTGCCACCCATAACAATAGCAAGCTGCTGGCACAGCCCTGCTTGCCTTACAAAAGTTTTAAATGGCTTTTCAGTTGGAACGATTTCCATCCGTGGAAGTAAATGCTATTTCTAAGCATTACCTTTTACTTTCCCACCCCTTGCCTGCCTGCCTGCCTGCCTGCTCGGCTCTATCATGAGCTGGGGTTCCCCTGCATCGTAAACACCAGCACTGATTTGGCGCTGGAGGAAATTGCTGATTAAAAGTCCATTTCCAAGGGCCAAGGGTGCTCTGCTCTGTCAGTCTAGACTCCTAACTTGCCTCAATTAAAAGTTAATTTCTTCACAATGTTAATAGAAGGCCGTAATCCCGTCCACTTTACAACTTGACGTAAATGTGAACTGATGCCTCCACCTCCTGAAGTCATAGCGAGGTCACAGAGATCATTATTCTGGCAGCTGACATTGGCTAATCTTTTAGGCTTTAGTGGGTAATCAGTGGTTAGAATTAAATTTAACAAGAGAGCCTGATGCTGAGGGGTTTCCCTCCCCCCTTAACTTTTGCCACCATTATCCATAGCACAACCTTTTATATATTTACAGAAATATATTCTGTAAAATGAAACACTTTCCCACAGGAATGAGAGAATGGATGGAGAGAAAGCTACATCTGGGAGAGAAGGAAGCCAGCAGGGTTCACAAGCATCTGTTGCCACTGTGTGAAGCCCCATGAAGTTTGGGAACCCAGTGCATGAAACCAGTCTGTTTATTTCTGGGTGGAAGGAGGCAAAGGTCCAAGGGTGAAAGATAAAGGACTCAGCTACATTAGTAAAGAAACAGTGATTTGAATGCACTATAAACATGCAACACCAGATGGCGCCAGAGAGCAGGGAATTTTAAAATGCAGTTTTCCATAGAGATTTTTTTCCTTCTGTTAAAACGATCTAATTTCTGATTTATTTATAGTGTGGTTCCGCCCCCGCCCCCTGTGTTTAGATCCACCCAAAGATTGCAACACATAAGGTTCTTGAAGCCTTAACTCCAGGTTTTGAAACTTTTGCTATTTATGTACAAAGTGGGACCTATGGACCCACAGGCCAAATCCAAAACAGAAAATGTGGATTTTCAGGTGCAGTACAGGTGAGCCTGAAAAAGAGGGGAGGCTAAATTATTAGGAGAGCTTAATCAGATGCTTGTTCCTGCCTCCTAGTGGTGCTAGAAGGAAGTGTAGATAGTTGATTTGTAAGGCGCGAAGTGTCATGAGATGTCTCCTCACTGAGTTCTAGTAACTTGGGACCTCAGCCTGGAATTTCCCTCAATGGGTGGAAATGGAAACATATATCCTGTTCTGCCACAAGAGTACAAAACACAGATATGACATATTTGCCTAATTTGTTATTACTTGGTGTGATGGAAGGCACCAAAGTCTTATCATTTTTCAAACTGCATCTGTTTGCCACCTTAGAGCTTATTCATTCTTCGGCTTGCAATTTGAATTCCAGCCTTCTGTTATTCTCATTGCTAAAATTAGGCAGCAGTGGATTTAGTCCAGAATTACAATTGGACTTTTATTTCTCAATCTTGCTGTAGTGTGGACATATCCCTTGGGCAGGGCTCTGCGCTTAAAGAGGTAACAAACTATTTTGTTAGGAACCATAGACAATATGTCTGGCTTCTTACATGAATCAAGAAAGGGGAGATTTTAATTGCAGATGTCTTCCAGATGGTGCTAATTTAAACAAAACATGTGGATGGAACAAAAGGACTTTAAAAAAAATAGAATGAGTGGTTGGTGGTAGAGGAGACTGAGATTTTATGCACTCCTTCAAACATATCAGCTTTGCTCTTTATGTGTTATGCAGAACATACTAAAACAGTCTCTTTTCCTTTTCTTACCAAATTGTCTTTATTTATATGCACATTAATTTCTGCAAGGTCTTCAATTCACTGATAACCTTTCCTTGGCTTATTACACATATGAATCTGTTCTTCAAATTCTGCTTCCTGGAATGCAAAATGAGGCCCAACAAGCCTGGAGGCAGATGAGCAGCCCAAGGATTGAAAGGAAGAAGAGATCTGTGTTTTATCGAAGTTTATCAAAAAGCAGCAAGCAAGTTCAAAGTTAATCTAATCAGCATGTTATTGAATTAAAGTCTAAACGGGTATTTCAGGCTTAGCTAGACATGACAGTAGCATGACCTGTGTCTTAAAATGTGGGTTGCAATTGAAAATGGAGTGGTCAGCTGCTAGACTCTGGCCTTTCTTCTGGTTGGGTTCATAAAGAAAGTAGGCCACTAGAAAACGGTAGCACTGTGTAATGTTGTTCAGTCGTGTCCGACTCTTCGTGACCCCATGGACCAGAGCACGCCAGGCACGCCTATCTTTCACTGCCTCCCACAGTTTGGCCAAACTCATGCTAGTCGCTTCGAGAACACTGTCCAACCATCTCATCCTCTGTCGTCCCCTTCTCCTTGTGCCCTCCATCTTTCCCAACATCAGGGTCTTTTCTAGGGAGTCTTCTCTTCTCATGAGGTGGCCAAAGTACTGGCCATTACACAGCATTGCGTAATATTTGGGTTTATTTGCAAATACTGTATACAAGCAGAGAATAGATGGATGCAAGCAGTTTCTTCTTCATCATCATCATCATCATCATCATCATCATTTATTATTTATACCCTGCCCATCTGGCCAGGCCTCCTCAGCCACTCTGGGTGGCTTCAAGCAGAATATTAAAAAAATTACATTAAAAACTTCCCTAAACAGGGCTGCCTTCAGATGTCTTCTAAAAGTCAGATAGTTGTTTATTTCCTTGACATCTGATGGGAGGGCGTTCCACAGGGTGGGCACCACTACCAAGAAGGCCCTCTGCCTGGTTCCCTGTAACTTCGCTTCTCGCAGTGAGGGAACCGCCAGAAGGCCCTCGGAGCTGGACCTCAGTGTGGATTGTAATTGGGGGTGGAGATGCTCCTTCAGGTATCCTGGGCTGAGGCCATTTTGGACTTTGAATTTCCCAACACTTTGAATTGTGCTCAGAAACAGACTGGAAGCCAATGTAGGTCTTTCAGGACCGGTGTTATATGGTCTCGGCAGCCACTCCCAGTCACCAGTGTAGCTGCCGCACTCTGGAATAGTTGTAGTTTCCAGGTAGCCCCACATAGAGCACATTGCAGTAATCCAAACAAGAGATAACCAGAGCATGCACCACTCTGGTGAGACAGCCTGGGGGCAGGTAGGGTCTCAACCTGCGTACCAGATGGAGCTGGTAGATAGCTGCCCTGGACATAGAATTGACCTGTGCCTCCATGGACAGCTGTGAGCATACTTGTAATACCAACAAAACCCATTGCCTCACATCAGATTTCCAGAGAAGCACCCCAACCTGAAAATGTCTTTCACTTTCCAAAGTTCACACCTTATCCTCTGCAGTTGTAGATGAAACAAGAAAAAGGCTGGTTGGTGCTGAAGGATAAACTTTTAAAAATATATCAGAAATGGCAAAAGGCAAACAGTTGCAGTGATTTTCTGGTGCAATGCAATACTTATATTTTCAACTAGTGAAGTTGGTGCTAAAGCATTAGTCCTGATAGAAGGGAAATGCTGGCAAAACCACCACCATATCAGGATGGAAAGAGCACAGCTTCTTTCTGCAGGTGGAGTTAATTTTATTGTTGTGATTTTTCCACTAACCGATTAAACATCTATCCCAAGCCAGATACATACACTTAAATGTTTATTAAAATTCATCATGCTGATGAATTTTCATGATTATTAAGAAAGAATAAAATTGCAGACTGCTGCAAAATGTGGAGAGAATTAAACACTGAGAAAATTAGAGGCCAAAAGATCTACAGTGGTACCTCAGGTTACATACGCTTCAGGTTACATACTCCGCTAACCCAGAAATAACGCTTCAGGTTAAGAACTTTGCTTCAGGATAAGAACAGAAATCGTGCTCTGGCGGCACAGTGGCAGCGGGAGGTCCCATTAGCTAAAGTGGTGCTTCAGGTTAAGAACAGTTTCAGGTTAAGAATGGACCTCCAGAACGAATTAAGTACGTAACCAGAGATACCACTGTATAGTGGAGATATCCTTCCCTCCCTATTATAGCAGGGCTGCAAAGTACCTCTGTCTGTGAGAGAGGCTTCAAGATCTTCCCTGCCAGTCATAGAGTACTAGGTTAAATAGATTTGACTAATTCTAAAGCTACATGTGCAGTTCTGGAGTTTGAGTTCAAAAACAGTTTTATTCCAAAACACTCCAGGGCTCCTGTCTTATCCCTGTGAGTGCTGTTATGGGAATTCAGGGCACATTCCTTATGCTTTGTGAATTATACAATTCAAAAGTGTAATGAAGAAATATAATAATGGAGAGAGGGAATTTTCTAGCAATCCCTAAGGGATTCCTAGTTAGGGAAGTTCCATAATTGTACAACAGCCCCTTGACTGTATTTCAACACACGCTTTGCTTTTCAAACATGGAACTTGGTTGGGCTTTGAGGTATTTCAAACTGTGGTGAGAAGGTTTATAGGAGACAAGAGTGTCACATTTTGAAAAGCTCTTAGCTATGTGTTTGTGTTGGCTTAAAATGCAGTGTTACATTTTACAGTGGCAATATCTGCTCGGTTTTATGGTACGTTATAAAGGCAGAGTTAACCACGATAAATCTAGATAAGGCTATAAAATTCAATGTGACGGTAACTTAAAGACACGAAATGGGAGGAAGCCTAACATTTGACACATGGTCTCTTCCCAATGCACGTTTGCACTGGGAATGGAGTATGAACAGTCGGAGAATTCTCTGCTCATATGCAATGGTGATTCATTCTAGTACCAACATGCTCCTGTGATGTTGTTGCCAGTCAGACTAGCTTTGGACAGAACATCCCCATTTTGGCTGGTGACGATGCACGCTGCAGTTCAGCTATAGCCTCAGGCTATAGTTTGCAGGTATAGAAATTGAGAAGCCTTTCCTTCTCCTGAAGATATTCTTGCAAGGTAGTGGAGGTTTAGGGTCAGAGTTTTCCTTCTCCTTGATGGAAGACCTTCGCAGGTTGGTGGCCTCGTCTGCCTCTCACTTCTCTCTACGGAACATGCAGAAACCGCCTTCTTCACCACTGGACCCTCTATTAGTCTCATCCGTGCAATACACCAGAGCAAGTTTTTGCAGGCAAGGGAAGTCCCTAACTCACTACGGGTTTGCTTGAGACCCATTGGCTACGCTTACCTTGTTTAACTGGCAAGTTGAAGCCATTCCCAGGGTGTGGCTGCTGTCACATGTTGACAGCTTATCAGGGAGCCACAGGGGAGAGCTGAGTGTAGGATGGGGGACCAAAGGTGGACAAGTGACCCCAGAAGGAGCATGATAGCCCCCCACCAGAGGAACTATCTCTCCTCGAAAGATTCCATCAACGGTGTCTCCGAAAATTTTTACATATCACTTGGGAAAACAGGCGAACTAATGCAAAGTTCACCAGTGTCAAAGTGATGGTTCTTCATATAAAATCTTATAAATTAAGTGCTGAATACTAAAAAAAAAGGTGAGAGCCAGTGTGGTGTAGTGGTTAAGAGCAGTGAACTCGTAATCTGGTGAACCGGATTCGATTCCCCGCTCCTCCACATGCAGCTACTGGGTGACCTTGGGCTAGTTACACTTCTCTGAAGTCTCTCAGCCTCACTCACCTCCCAGAGTGTTTGTTGTGGGGGAGGAAGGGAAAGGAGACTGTAGGCTGCTTTGAGATTCCTTAGAATAGTGATAAAGCGGGATAGAAAATCAAAACTATTCTTCTTCTTCTTCTTCTTCTTCAACATCAACATCAACTTCATGGGATTGGTCATGTTGTGTGGACGCCTGATTATCGTCTTCCAAAGCAACTCCTCTATTCTGAACTTAAAAATGGAAAGCATAATGCTGGCAGTCAACAAAAGAGGTTTAAGGACTCTCTCAAGGCAAATCTTAAAAAATGTAGTATAAACACCAACAACTGGGAAACACTGGCCTGTGAGCGCTGCAGTTGGAGAACAGCATTTACCAAAGGTGTTATAGGCTTTGAAGACACTCAAACTCAGGACAAAAGGGAGAAATGTGCTAAGAGAAAGGCACATTTGGCAAACCCTCACCGTGATCAACTCCCGCTTGGAAACCTATGTCCCCACTGTGGAAGGATGTGTGGATCCAGAACTGGTCCCCACAGTCACTTATGGACTCTCTGTTAAAACCGTGTTTATGGAAGACAATCTTACTTGGCTACGAGTGATCGCCAGAGAAGAAGAAGACCATCTCTCCCCTAACACCCTGTACATGTCTACTGAAAAGTAAATGGGTATAGCAGGGGTGGGGAACCCATAGCCCTTCAGATGTTATTGGACTGAGGTTACCATGAGCTCTAGCTAGCATGGCCACTGGTCAGGGATGTCTTTCTCCCTGGGGTACAGGATACCAGCTAGAATCCACTCCATTTCCCCCCATAAACCTGTTTTGGATGCCCGCCTTCTCAGTAGAGACCAGAGCTTCAGGTTCACCCCTCTTTCCCCCAAAGAGCCAAAGGACTTAATCTCACACCCCAGAAGTCCTGCTCCTCTGATTGCAGGCAAGATTGTGTTGGCTACACCCATAGCTGAGGATCAAGGTGCTCTGCATGGGCTCAACAGCAACAGAAGAGAATAATCCACAGAAGAAAATCTACATGCACTTTTTAACAGGGCTCAATTTATATGAAGTCATTAGAAAACTACTGAAGCAATCTGATTGCAGGCAACAGCTGTCAGATTTATGTAGACACAGCTGTACGTCTCTTCGAACTGAACGAGCACAAAATTGTTCTTGCAAGATAAACCAGATTATCTTTAAGTGAGGAGAAAGCTGTTAAGTGAATGATATATAAATGAATGTGAATCACTTGGCAGCAGCCAAGATGAACACCTGACCTACTCTCTAGGCTGTGGTGTAGCTAATAGCTAAATATGCTTCTGCTATGAACATTGATATCTAGGAGATGCTTCCTACCACCTTCCCCTTGCCCCCTTGATTCAAATAGCATTTGAAGCATGGATTTGTTATTCAGACACTATGTACACACCATACATTTAAAGCATACGCTCCCACAAAGAATTCTGGGAACTGTAGTCTACCCCTAACAAAGCTACAATTCTTAGCACCCTTAATGTCCTGATCCCCTGGTCTACCTAGCAGACAGAAGAAGAAGAAGAAGAAGAAGAAGAAGAAGAAGAAGAAGAAGAAGAAGAGTTTGGATTTGATATCCCGCTTTTCACTACCCGAAGGAGTCTCAAAGCAGCTAACATTCTCCTTTCCCTTCCTCCCCCACAACAAACACTCTGTGAGGTGAGTGGGGCTGAGAGACTTCAAAGAAGTGTGACTAGCCCAGCTGCACGTGGAGGAGTGGAGACACGAACCCGGTTCCCCAGATTACGAGTCTACCGCTCTTAACCACTACACCACACACAGTGTCCCGAGACAAAGTTCCAAGTCCAGAAGCCAATCCACACAAACCAAGTCCAAAAACCAGGAAACGCAGTCTGGGGTCAGTCCAGGTAAAGCCAAGATAGGAGTTCAGCAGTCAGGGTACGGTCCAGAGTCAGTCTCGAAGTAGAAACCCATGAAGGTCCAAGGAGAATCCCAGGTGAGGTCCCTCAACATGTTGGCCAGACCCAGCACCTCAGCTCTGCTGCCTTCTTACACTAGGACTGCCATACATCTGGGTTTTCTCATCCGGGAGTTGGGCTGTCAAAATGGCATCTGAGCACAATGTCTGGGGAAACCCGGACTTGTGGCAACTTGGCCGTGTTGTGTTTTTTTTTTTTTAAAGAAAAATGCTTATGTTTTTTTTTGGGGGGGGAATGTTCAACAACTTTGACCCCCCCCAAAAAAAAAGGTCAACCAGAGAAAAATGGCAGATGAAGTTAATGGACTATGCTGAAATGGCTAAAATGACCGGAAGAGTCAGAAATCAGGAAGACCAAAATTTTAATAAGGAATGGGGGAAATGTATAACTTATCTTAAGACCATTGTAAACAGCTAAAATCGCTAGTAGGATTGGAATATCACTTGTAGTTTAAGGCTGAATTCTGGACACAATGGAAGAGGCAAAGGATTTGGAGTATCATAAAAGATGTGGAAGGAAATGATTAATAACAGGACCCACAAAGGGGAGGATGGAAGTCCAGGAGATTCCTTGGAATCTTGTTTTTATGATTTATGTTTGATATATCAACTTGAGGCAAGTTGAAAAACCAAATAAATAGTGTTTTGTTTTGTTTTTTTGAAAAAAGGTCAACAACCTTGTCCGGATTTTCATTTTGGGAATATGGCAACCCTATACTGTGTCTGCAGATTGCAGCATCTGGGCTTGTTGAGGCCTGGGACCCTGACCTGCTTCCAGCTTGCCCCAGCTGATGAATCACATGCCTCCTTGCTCACTTGGCCAGCTAGTGATCTAGGCCATGGGTAGGCAAACTAAGGCCTGGGGGCCAGATCCGGCCCAATCGCCTTTTCAATCCGGCCCATGGATGGTCCGGGAATCAGCGTGTTTTTACAGGAGTAGAATATGTCCTTTTATTTAAAATGTCTGAGGTACAGTGGACCGGCCCCCTGCTGAAAAAGTTTGCTGGCCCCTGATCTAGGCTGCAGGCCCCCTGCTTCCTGGAGTGCCCCGTCCGTTGTTTCCTACCTTAAATACATATCCTTTTAGTTTGACATATTCTTTCGGCAAATTCTCCATAGCCCCATGTGTTATAAACTATCTGCGCTTGTGATACCCAGCCTGCTCTTGTATGACATTCAAAAGGAAGTTCTTAACACATTTCAGCATTTTGCAGTGTGGCCAGTGTGGTGTAGTGGTTAGGAGTGGTAAACTCGTAATCTGGTGAACCGGGTTCATGTCCCCGCTCCTCCGCATGCAGCTGCTGGGTGAACTTGGGCTTAGTCACACTTAGTCTCTCAGCCTGACTCACCTCACAGAGTGTTTGTTGTGGGGGAGGAAGGGAAAGGAGAATGTTAGCTGCTTTGAGACTCCTTTGGGTAGTGATAAAGCAGGATATCAAATCCAAACTCCTCCTCCTCCTCCTCCTTCTTCTTCTTCTTCTTCTTCTTCTTCTTCTTCTTCGCCTTAGGACCTGCCGTGTTCATGGGGAAGGGGGCCTCTCTGCCTTTGGCGAGAGGTTCCGCTGTTCGGCTTCCTGTGCCCTAGCCTGTCCCCTCATCATCCTCTGTCACCCCATTACTATCTCCAATAACCTCTCCTCCCCCCTGCCCAGATTGTTCCTGTGTGACCCACTCTCAGCTGCCCCCCTCGCCGGGATCCCCTTCCTCCTCCCCGAATTCATGACACTTAACAGACTACAGTTTCTGAGATTATTTTAGGACTGTGTGTGCTTCCTATGAACTTTAAATAATGGTTTGTACACGGCTGTATAATCATAGGAATGTGTAGCTCAGATTTTGAGAATATGCACATTATCATGTTTTGGACAGTACTGTTTCTTAAAGCATGCCAGATAGCCACAGTTAGCTCATATTGAATGTATTTATCTAAGAGTTGTACATTGTTTCTAATTCCTACCTACCGGTATTCTTTTCTGAGTAAAAGAAAGATTACTGGGACTCACTGCGTGATGTAGGATGGTAACTTTGCCTACTGGATAAAAGGCACCTGCCATATTACTGCCCTTTCCTTCCCCCATTAATTTTCTTGCTGCTATTAAACAGCTACCTGCCCCGTTGAATATTCATTTTGTTGGGGTTCTAAAAACATTTTAAGAAATGATCTGTGGAGACCATTCGCCAGATCGAGAACTCAAATGCACTATTCTCCTACTTCCCAGGCAGGGGCATAGGGAGCCGCTGCTGTTCACGCGCTGCAGCCTTAAAACTTGCCACGCCGCCACCGCCACATGGTCGGAAGGGGTACCGGCTGCTCGCGCCCGCCATCTTGGGTGGACTGCGCATGTCCACCCAAGATGGCAGGCACGAGCGGCCGGCACCCCTTCCGTGCGGCGGCACGGCAAGTTTTAAGGCTGCAGTGTGCGAACAGCAGCACAGACGCTGTGCTGCTGTTCACACGCTGCAGCCTTAAAACTTGCCGCGCGCCAGCGGTGCCGATCGCAGGGGCAGGGCGCCGCCCCGAGTGTCACCCCCCCAGGGCGGTACCCAGGGCGGACCGCCCCTGCCCCTTGCTCCGCCCCTGTTCCCAGGATCCTTAAAAAGGCAAAATGCCAGTTAAAACCGTTAATGTGACTCAGTTTAGACCTCTTCCCCCCCCACCTTAAACCAGCCCAGTAAACACTCGTCTTTGTGTAGATGTCAGCCAATATTGTTAAGTTCTGCATGTTTTAGTCTAAAGCTATTGCGTCTAAACACTAAAAGGATCCCTGGCAGGGGGTATATATTAGCAAAGGGTTTTGTTGTTGTTAATTTATGATTTGAGACAGCTCTGCGTGGGAAGCAAGGTACTGGGATTGCTGCATTTTAAGAAGCAGACTTATTATTTGGTCTTAGTGTTAAATTGCCCGTTTTCATCTTGGCCTGCACTCCTCAATAGGCAGACATAATTTTAGGCTTCATGATTCCCACATGCAATTTTACTAGGATGGAAATTAAAAAAAAAAAAGTAAAACAGGAGTATTCATTGTCTGTATGGGAATGAAATTCCAAACCTGAGGGATTGTGAGAATCTTCGCTCGTTTATTCCTTTTGCCTCTTTCCTGCATTACTCACATTCACAAGTGGCGGTACAAGCGAGGTTCGAATGTGCTTTTTAGTGCGAATTTAAAGAGTAAGAATGTCAGACGAACATTCACAAGGCTTTGCTTAAAGGTGTGTAAAGTTATCCCTGAGAGAGAGACCTGTTGATATAGAATCCATAAAAACACATCCGTAGAATATTTGTGGAATAATACTTTGTTTCTTACAATAAGACTTTTTTTAAATAACATTTTTTTAAAAAAAAAATTGCAGGGTCCCCAAATTTCAAGACCGTTATGATGATGATGATCCACTGCTGCATGCTCTCAGCCAAACCTCATAGTGTTGAGAGGCTCATAAATGCAAGCGTTGCGCTCAAAAGTAGAAGCAGAGCCTGACTCTCTGCAGAAACGGAAAACCTCTGTCATTACATCCATTATAATATGACCGCCTTTGTCTGAGTGGGACTCCAGCCCAGCTGTTTTGCATTGGCTGTAGAAGGAGAAACATAGAGTGCAAGATAGGACAATGGCTCAAAAGCAGGGGTACTTTGAGGGTATTTCCAAGGAGGTGATGAAGCGTTAGCTGCCTGAAGGCGAAATAGGAGAGATTCTGGCCAAAAATTAGGAGGTATTTTAATATGGCTGGGCAGTGTAAGTATAGGAACTGCACACGTTCTACTGTAATATAATTGGTGTGCATACTGTTTCTGATACAGTGGTACCTCAGGTTACAGACGCTTCAGGTTACAGACTCCGCTAACCCAGAAATAACGCTTCAGGTTAAGAACTTTGCTTCAGGATAAGAACAGAAATTGTGCTCTGGCGGCAGCGGCAGCGGGAGGTCCCATTAGCTAAAGTGGTGCTTCAGGTTAAGAACAGTTTCAGGTTAAGAACGGACCTCCGGAACAAATTAAGTTCTTAACCCGAGGTACCACTGTATTGCCAGTTATTTTTAGTGCTTAATAAGCCTAACATGTCTAGTTCCCTCCCGCTTTTTCAGCTGCACATCAGCTTTCCCCATCAGCGGCGCAGTTTGTGTCCAACTGCACACACACACACACACACACACACACACAAAAATCCCTGAAAGGTTTGTTCAAGCATTTATAACTGTGTTGTATTCTGGCCATAATATTCAAACTTTACACTGTGCCATATCCCATCATCGTCATCATGGCTAATTAACATTTTTAGACTGCTTTCAAGTGTTCGAACCAATCCACATGCATTATCTAGTTGGAATGTGAAATATACTCGGAGTCGAGTGTGAATTTCATGCTCTTTATTCAGCTCATAGTAGTGAGGAATGCAGTTCCCCCAAAACGTTTGCTTTATATACACTATTTACACAATGGGCCCCACGTGATTGGCTAATTCCGGGATACTCCTGTATGCCAATCAGAGTGCGGATTCACTTCCACCTGGAGCTGGATTGGGTGGCTCCTGCAGACCAATCAGACTGCTGCAATCTCAATCCTATTGTTCTGGGACCAATCAGACTGCTGCAATCTCAATCCTATTGTTCTGGGACCAGTCAGACTGCTGCAATCTCAATCCTATTGTTCTAGGACCAATCAGACTGCTGCAGTTTGGATCCTATTCAACTCAGTACATAACACCATGCTTACAATAACCCCCATAAGTGAGTCTTATTAAGCATTTTGCACATATGGGTGGGGGGTGGGGGGGCCTGAGGCGGAAAGAAAGTTGCCAGCTGCTGAGTTCATGGCAAAAGCAAGGCTTGAATCAGGGACTTCTTGGTTTGTAGTTCAGTCCCTTAAGCTAAACTAAAAAGCGGGTATTTCTGCCCTGTGTGTTTTATGTTCAAAATGATAGAATCATAGAATTGTACAGTTGGAAGGGACTGTGAGGGTCATCTAGTCGAGCCCCTTGTAACACAGGAGTATTTTTGCCCAGCATTCAGCTCGAACTCACAATCCTGAGATTAAGAGTCTCCTCCTCTACTGACTGAAGCAATTCAGTGGTTTAAAATGGTAGATTCCTTTTCATGCATTAGGACATTCTTTGCATTTTTGCAGTGCATTAACATGCTGAACAAAATATGCACATTGTTTTGTAAACTCCCACCAGATGTGCTTAATAATATCTACTTTTCAATAGGCATTGAGCCTGCATCTACCCCGTTCTTGCTAAAGATAGGAAGAGATGCAAATAGACAAGCACTGCGAGAGCATGCATACACATCCCAAAACTCTTTGGAACAAACTATGGCAGCTTGAGAAAGTAGGGTAGGCAAGCCCTAGAACTGGCCTAGCTCAGGAACGACAAGATGCTAGTTTCAGAAGCAGATTCAGTGTATACAAAGCTTTTATTAGACATAAATAGAAGCCCAATCCAAAAATCACGTGTTGTACTTCAATCCATTGAAATAAATGGGACAGGTTTAGCGCGGCTTATATAGGCTCATTAATCTCAACGAGACTTCAGTGCAAATTTTTACTGAATTTACTAACTTTTACTGAATTTAGTTCAGTGTTTGTTCACCCAGGTTGGCTTATGAGAACAAAAAATCAAAATGGAAGCATCCTTTCCAAGGTCAATGAAGAAGACAGCAGCAGCAAAAACCAACAAACCAAGGCAGTAAACATATGCCAGGGCTATACCATTTCTTACTCATATAATTGAATATTCCTCCATACAAAATAATTCCCTTCACTTAGAAAGGTTCTAGCCTAGCTTACTATGGGCACAATTTTTAATATTTTTATTTCAACGGAAGAGCATCTCACTATGGACTCAACTTGTTGTTGTTGTTCAGTCGTTCAGTCGTGTCCGACTCTTCGTGACCCCATGGACCAGAGCACGCCAGGCACGCCTATCCTTCACTGCCTCCCGCAGTTTGGCCAAACTCATGTTAGTAGCTTCGAGAACACTGTCCAACCATCTCATCCTCTGTCGTCCCCTTCTCCTTGTGCCCTCCATCTTTCCCAACATCAGGGTCTTTTCTAGGGAGTCTTCTCTTCTCATGAGGTGGCCAAAGTACTGGAGCCTCAACTTCAGGATCTGTCCTTCTAGTGAGCACTCAGGGCTGATTTCTTTAAGAATGGATAGGTTTGATTTTCTTGCAGTCCATGGGACTCTCAACTATACAGCTGTAAATAAAACATTTTAAATGTGTTGTAAAGCGCAATATACAAATCTGACACAAGATGGCGAGAGTGAGCTATCCCAAATTCAATGCATTTTTCAAAAAAAAAAAAAAAGTTAAAAGCATTTTCACAGTGGTTTTTTTTTATATGTGTGTAGATTCCACCTATGTGAGTGACTGAAGTGGTAAAGGTTGTTTGACCCACCAGGTCAGCCATGTTGAGATGGTGTTGGCGGGAATGTAGTTCATTTAAAGCCTTAACCCAGCTGCCTGGTTCTAGATTTAGATGTTCTGGGAGCTCCCCAAAGCACAAAACAAAATTAACGGGAATATTATACATTATATTGACAATTATTTATTTATGCATTTATTAAAAAATATTGTATGTATGTTTTAATGTATGTATTTATTAAGTTTACATACCTCCTTTCAGGAAACAATTCCTTTCAAGTTGACTTACAAGAAACACTAAACTACATTTTTAAAGAAACCGCAGCAATACCAGCATATAAAAATGCGTCAAAAACAGGGCAGTTGTCAGCGAGGAGAGGGATTCCAAGTGGAGCAGGCTTTGTGGGTTTTGCATATATTTCTCTCTCTCCTACAATACTTCCCAGAGGACCGCTGTTGGAGGGAGGGGGGTAGTCAAGTTGGAGCAGGCTCTGAGGTGGTCTTTGTCCGTATCCATTTCTCTTCTCACAGGACAGTTGGAGGTAAAACGACCCTGTGGCAGATATGTTTGCTATATTGACGTCATATCAAAGTTGACTTTTCAGTGGCTTTGAAAGTACAGTGGTACCTCGGGTTAAGAACTTAATTCGTTCTGGAGGTCCGTTCTTAAGCGGAAACTGTTCTTAACCTGAGGTACCACTTTAGCTAATGGGGCCTCCCACTGCCGCGGCGCCATTTCTGTTCTCATCCTGAAGCAAAGTTCTTAACCCGAGGTACTATTTCTGGGTTAGCGGAGTCTGTAACCTGGAGTGTCGGTAACCTGAAGTGTCTGTAACCCGAGGTACCACTGTATTGTACACCCAAATCACAACTAGGGATGGAAGAGTCTGTCAGTTTTGTTTCTCTCAGTTTCTCATTCTTCCAGTCTTAAATTCTGCTCTCCACATTTCTCCATCAACTTGAGTTTTGGGTTGTTGTTTTTTTTAAAAAAATCCTCATAAAATTCTTCAGCATCTTTGTGTGAATTTCTCCTAATAAACACATTTTTGAATGCAGTTCTGGCTATGTACACATTGTTGCTAGCGATTTCTCCTAATATAATTCAGTTTGGGGTGTTATTTTCACAAATATAGTTATTTTGAAGCACACTTGCCCCTAACATGTATTTTTGTAAACACTGGTTGAAGGATTACACCACAAAATTCAGATAAGTGCGAATTTCGAAGGCTGTCTATGTTCCATTTGTCATATTTTTTTAACCAAGTGTGAAAGAATTGGCTTTAAGTTCTCCCCACACCTAGCCATGACTTGGCATATTCTAGTTCAACCCATTTTTTCCAAGCTGTTTTCAAGACACAGTGCGTTGCAACACTTGCTCAGCATCTCTGAACCTACTGAAAAATGTCAGCTAAAGGAGACTTCAAAATAGGCTTTTGCATTACTGAATTGTAATTGTAATTCTGTGCCCTTTATCTGCTCCATTAGAAACACATGAATACACTTAGGCCAGTAACTGTAACTCTGACTGGGAAGATCTCTTAGAAAATGCAGTTTTTCTTCTCACATTTTATTCTTTCTCTTGTCCAGGTTTGCTGCACTGGTATGCCTGCTGAATGATGACGACCAGCCATCCTTGCAAGGTACAATTATTACAGCACTGACCCAGCCTAACATTTTCAGAATCTAATCTCCTTAGAGCCCAGCAGGCAGTTCCCTTTGTAGGCTGAGCTGTAGCAAGCTGCTGGGCAGCAAAGGTGATTTAAATCACACAATCAAAGGAAAGCATAATCCGCCCCATATGTTGGGGCTGCAATCCATGCAGACAGGAACGTGGGGAGAGAAGCCCTGAATCAGCAGTAGGGAAGACTGAAACCTATCCAAAACAGATTGTCTTAAGAACCGAGGAGAACGTTGAAGACTGGGGATGAAGGGAGACTGTGGAGAAAAGGGAGGGTGGGTGAAGGTGTAGAATTTCGTAGACTAGCGGCCGTACCGTGAGAAAGAGAGACACAATGAGATGGATGCAATCTGGAGCATTTTGCTTTCAATACGTTCTGACAGTTGTAGCCTAAAGTTTCTCAGAAAGGAAGACAAGGGATTGGGCAGCCAATTTATTTTGAACTTACACCAGGCACTGGGGGTCCTGTGCTGCGAAAAATGTTACACCCCCTTTTCTCCTCTATACAGTTTGCCCCCCCCAAAAAGAACAGATGTTTTGGTTGAATATTTCAGGCTTTTGGTTTGTGTGATCGCAGAGGGTGAACTGCAAGTGCCCAACTAGGAAGGCACTCATGTGAGCAGTTTTCTTGTAATTGTCTTGTGTGGAGCTGATTTTTCATGTCCCAGATCTTCCTTGCCCTTGTCTCTGTGTACCACTAGTTCAGTGTGCCCACAATTCTAGAGACAGCTACTCAAGAGTAAGCCTAACCAGAGGTGTACAGAAAGAGCGGTTTGACCCCAAAGTCATGAAACTGACCCAGTAATGTGAGGAGAAATGGGTTTGATCATTTGCCTCCTCCTTGTATGAGTATGGAGTGATGATCTAAATACTATTATGTATATAGTGCATTAACTGATTTACCCCGTGTGAAAAATAATACATACATTATCCTATATATAAGACATCATATTATCTCTCCCCACTCCACGCACAGATAAAATGTTCCACTCAATCACTTCACCAAGTTATCAGCATGTTTACTTGGAACTGAGGCAAATCCTATTGAACTCAGTGGGGATTGCCTCTGATCTGACATGTATAGATTTGGCGGGCAGCTTAGACCCCACACCTAACATCATGAAATCAGCTGTAGGGTGGCTGGCTGTGGCTTCATAAAAGTGACCTAAAGGACCAAATGTTGGGGGGTCAAGTTTGGCTTGCTGTCCAGAAGTTCCCCACCCCTGTCTTGGAGACGATTTAGAAAGGCACAATAAATAATCACCATAATTCTATTATTCATATGACTGTGTTGCCCCATCCACTCTGGGTGGCTCCCAACAAAATATTAAAAACATAATTAAACATAGTTAAATGATTAAAATTAGTTTTTTTTTTCTTTTACTAATTTGGAGACGCATCTAATGGTTTCTGTGTAAAATGGACACACAATCAACAAGGAACACCAGTTTCCCAGCTGGTAATATTATATGCTTTATCTTTTCATTTACACTTCCCTCTCTCTTTTTTACTGTTTGATGTGCACTCATCATCATTAATTTAATAAACCCTCTGTTTCCTGTGGAAACAATCTGCAGCATGGTATCTATTTTCCTTCCTGCAAAATTCTGAAATATTCCAAGTCTGAAGTTGTTGCTGACCAGCGACAATTTTCAGTTCAGTGGGTTACAAAGCTGCCTCATACCATGTCCGACCACTGGTCTATTTAGCACAGTATAGTCTATGCTGATTGACAGCACTCTAAGGTCCCAAGCAGAAGTCTCCTTCCCGGGCTGTTTCCTGAGACCCGTTTAACTGGAGATGCTGAGAACCGAAATTGGGACATCCATCAGTCTATGGCTGTTTGAGCATCCAGAGCAATGAGCGGCTAAAGAAATAACTGATCCTATACAATAGTTGGCATTTTCCGATACTTGAGACAATGGCCACTTGTAGCCACTTTACATTTTGAAGGGTCATATTAACGGAACAGCAGTGGAGTTAAAAAAAATAATATCTGTGTTAAACTGCCTGACCTTTGCATTTAAAATAACCAGCAACTGAGAGAGCTGTAGTAGAATTGATCAAGGATGAATGATAACCCAAATTGGTCTCATGGATCTCGCATTGCTTGCAGATAATTCCATCGTATACACCTCACTCTAGATCTGAAGATTACAGATGTTGTTGGCTCCACTGACCTCCTTTTACCATAAATATTCTATAAACAGGTGTTCCTTTACATTGGAAACAGGAACCCTGTCCTGACTCCCATTCTGCCCCAGCAAAGTTCATTGGAAGCAATGGAGACTGCCGCAATGAAACTAGCACGATAGTGTATTTGTGCTATAGACGGCACATCTGTTATCATTTTAAGAAGGATTTTCTGCTTGTCTTCTCAGTTACACCAGGATAGGGTTGGGGAGTAAATGTTGTCCTACTTAAACAAGAACCTAGATATAACTCACATGGTGGAACATTCCATTGCCAAAGTGGTAAATCTTCAAGGTATACTTCATCTAAAGTTACTTTATCCTTGGTGCCCTCCTTAAGAAGACATCCTAAAAGTAAGTTAATCTGATGTGGATAATTTGGAGAATGAGGCAGAAGTGTAGCAACAGGGAGCGAGGCACATTTTGCAGAAATGTGTGAAACATATTCTAGTTCCAGGCATTTTTTGGAGGTTTTGTTCTTGCTGCAACCAAAGTGATGGAAAGAAGGGTTGGGGATGGGAGATACAGTAGATCAGGCTTCCTCAACTTCGGCCCTCCAGATGTTTTTGGCCTACAACTCCCATGATCCTTAGCTAGCAGGACCAATGGTCAGGGATGATGGGAATTGTAGTCTCAAAACATCTGGAGGGCCGAGGTTGAGGAAGCCTGCAGTAGATGATCACGGGGAACAGTATATTATTTTAGTATATGTGCTGCCGAAGCGAGCACGGGAACAGTATATTATGTGGAGAGGGTAGTGAGAACAGTAGGGAGCAAATCGTTGTAGCCTTTACACTGGTACCTTGGTTCTCAAACGCCTTGGTACTCAAACAACTTGAGACCCAAACACTGCAAAATTGGAAGTAAATGTTCCGGTTTGCAAACTTTTTTCAGAAGTTGAACATGCTGTGTTTTGAGTGTTACACTTCTGATTTGAGTGCCACACTTCTGTTTTGAGTGTTAAGCTGAGGTCTGTCTGCTTGTGCTATTTATTTTGTGTTTTTGTTTTTGCGGCTCTTTTTGTTTCATTTTTGTGACTGTGTGGAACCCAGTTCAGCTACTGATTGATTGATTGTGTGACTGCAGTACATTGTTTATTGCTTTCATTTTATGGATCAATGGTCTGTTAGATAGTAAAATTCATGTTAAATTGCTGTTTTAGGGGTTGTTTTAAAAAGTCTGGAACGGATTAATCCATTTTCCATTGCTTTCTATGGGAAAGTGTGTCTTGGTTTTGGAACGCTTTGGCTTTGGAACGGACTTCCGGAACAGTTTGAAAACCGAGGTACCACTGTAATTGCATTGGAGGACCAACTCTCCGCCCATGTGCAGAGAGGTAAAAGAAATGTCAGGTATATTGTCAGGAGTTTCTCCCCTACAGCTTCAGGAGATAGAAATTTGTTCTTCAAAAACACAGAAGGAATATTGATGTTCCCAGCATGATTATGATAAAGCTACCGGAAAGCTGGACTCTCCACTCTGCTAAACAGTCACGGCCATCAGCATTTGAAAAATCCCAATTTTTAAAAGAGGAATATCAATTATTAAAATAAAGACACACACACAATTGGAAAAGGGAACTCTTGCAAAAGTTGCATTTTTCTTCTAACAATGAAATCCTGTAAAGTGGTACCTCGGTTTACAAACTTAATCCGTTCCGGAAGGCCGTTCTTAAACCAAAGCCGTTCTTAAACCGAGGCGCGCTTTTCCTAATGAGGCCTCCTGCCGCTGGTGCCCTCCCACTGTTCGGCTTCCGTTTATAGACTGAGGTAAAGTTCACTAACCGGGACACTACTTCTGGTTTTGTGGAGATCTTATACCGAATAGTTTGTAGACATGGCTGTTCTTAAGCTGAGGTACCACTGTATATAAAATGCCCTAAACTCTGGGTGCTTCCAATTGTAGGGTGCTCCTTCCAGCTGCAATCCATTGAAATGAATGGGGTTTGGGCAGGAGCACAGAAAATGTTATTTTCCAGAGTGGGTTTCTCATCTTGTAAATTTGCTGGCTCCTGTTCCAAAGCTGCTTTGTTCGAGTTTGGAGTAGTTGATCTTTTGCCTCATGCACTTCATTTGGGAAAGCTTCAAAGCTTCAGAGTCAGGCACTGATTTATATAGTTGGGTGTATTCTAGAATTATTTGTCAATAGCAGAAAAGACATCCTGCAACCATTTAGCCTCGGGGAGATGTTCTTTTATATCTGCTGATGGCTAATGCGAACATAACGGCATAGAGTTGCATGTGGACTGTAATGTTTGGATATATTGTTGCTCTCTGGTTTTTATTAAGAATTTTCTAACAACTACTTATTTTGGGCTAATATCTCCTCTGAAAATCAGGAAAGATTACTTTTTGGAAAGAAGACAGTGGTTTGGCAAGGGAAGGTATACCTGATGCCAAAGGCTTGCCGAAATGCAATATTATTGCCAATTAGTGTAGTCTGAGTACCACAACTGTTTGTGTTTTATGAGAAAATGAACCGAGAATGAAACTGATTATGACTGCAAACCCATGCATACTTACTCGCGAGCAAGCACCATTGGTTTGTTTCCACTAAATTTTAGAACTGGACCCAACATGTGGAAATATGGGTTACCGAGAGGTTTCAACAAAGTTATCCATACAATGGATGCCTGCAAACCTCAGGAAGTTATTCTGAAAGAACTGGGTGTATTAGTCAAACCTGAGTACTTCTGCCTTCTAAATAATTGGTCTCCATTTTGATTATACCCAGATTTAGTCTTTCACATTATCTGCTGAGCATTTTCCCAAAAGAGTTTTAACCTGGGACCTTCATCATGAAAAGCATGAGCTCTACCACAATTTCAACCTCAAATTGTATTATTGTCACAGGGGAGGGTTTTTCTCAACCTCTCTTTTCCAGAAGTTCAGAGTTGTTACATTCAGTTTTCCTGAGCAAACGCTAAATCCCTCACAGAAAACCACTTTTGTCTGTTAAAAGTATTCTATGCAGTAACCCAAAGAGCTACTTCTAACTTGTCTTACTAAGGTTACTAAACATGGTCCCCAAACGTAGCAGCTTTACAGGTAGCCATGATGGCTGCTATCATGGCAGCTACACTCCCCTTCCACCTGGATGTGACAAGCATTCAGGGTAAGCGCAACCCTGTTTTCCTTCCTCCAACCTAGTAGAAGAAGAAGAAGAAGAGTTTGGATTTGATATCCCGCTTTTATCACTACCCGAAGGAGTCTCAAAGCGGCTAACATTCTCCTTTCCCTTCCTCCCCCACAACAAACACTCTGTGAGGTGAGTGGGGCTGAGAGACTTCAAAGAAGTGTGACTAGCCCAAGGTCACCCAGCAGCTGCATGTGGAGGAGCGGAGACGCGAACCCGGTTCACCAGATTACGAGTCTACCGCTCTTAACCACTACACCACACTGTGTCTCTGCAATTCAAGAAGCATTTCCCTCACTCTGAATTGGCTACATTTGCCCTTAAAGACAGGCAAGCCATATCTCATTGGCTTTTTGGAATTGTGATGTCATTCCATTCACAGTGTGATCCCTGATTGGCTGGGATCACATTGTGATAAGGAAGAAACTCCACTAGGCAACTGAAAACAGTATCAAAGCAACTTCCCAGAGAAGTGAGAAACCAGCAGGTGAAGAAACATAAAAAGCTCTCTCTCTCTCTCTCTGACTCTTTTTCCAGAAGAGGTAGGTGAAATAATAGTTTGGTCCCTCCCACAGCCCACTATTCATGTCTGGGAACACTTGGTGCAGTGTTTCATAGAGATATAAAAGTACCTGCCCACTGAAATGGGAGCCTCTGGTACTCCAGCACCACCTTCTGGCCATAGAGGAGGCAACAGATTTTTAAAGAAGGTTTGACCCAGAACCAGGAAGGAAGAGGAGAGGTTGACCTCATCTCCTCCAATATGAAGATTAAATATATAGAGGCCTCCATTGATTTCCATGGCCACCACTTTCATACGCTGATTGTCGGCATAGAAGGCTTCTAATAACTGAATGCTGGACTAGACAGACCATTAGGCTCAAGTTACATCTTATACCAAGTACACTGGTACCTGTGGTTACGAACGGAATCTGTTCCGGCGCTTCTGCGCATGCGCGTGATGTCATTTTGCATGTCTGTGCATGCGCGAATTGCCAACCCGGAAGTAACCCGTTCCGGTACTTCTGGGTTTGGCGCGTTCTGTTTCCTGTGACGAACGCAACCTGAAGAGCCAGTGTGGTGTAGTGGTTAAGAGCGGTAGACTCGTAATCTGGGGAACCGGGTTCGCGTCTCCGCTCCTCCACATGCAGCTGCTGGGTGACCTTGGGCTAGTCACACTTCTTTGAAGTCTCTCAGCCCCACTCACCTCACAGAGTGTTTGTTGTGGGGGAGGAAGGGAAAGGAGAATGTTAGCCGCTTTGAGACTCCTTCGGGTAGTGATAAAGCAGGATATCAAATCCAAACTCCTCCTCCTCCTCCTGAAGCAATCGTAACCAAAGGTATGACTGTACTCTGTGGTTTCCACCCTGTACATATATATATATTCAATCAGCATGGATTAGCTACAAAATGGTTAGAAGAATGATGGCTAGAGAAAGGCAGAACCCTTTTCCTCCAAGGTGTTTCCAACTCAAGATTACCCTGCCAAAATGTTTTTTGGCTCACAAGGAAAAGTTAAGGGATCCTTGGATAGTTTATCAAACACAGCTTGGCGAGAATGATAAGAGCTACAGCAGTGTTTTTCAACCTTTTTTGGGCAAAGGCACACTTGTTTCATGAAAAAAATCACGAGGCACACCACCATTAGAAAATGTTAAAAAAATTAACTCTGTGCCTATATTGACTATATATAAAGTAATTCTCTTGAATTTTTCAATTTTTCCCACGGCACACCAGGCAACATCTCGCGGCACACTAGTATGCCGCGGAACAGTGGTTGAAAAACACTGAGCTACAGAACAACCAGGCACTACAGAATTAAGCAGCCCTTTTTTAAAAATGCAAGGTGCAGACAATGTTTTTCTCCTTCTCTCATACTGAGCCTCTTGGGGTTGCTGATCAGAAGGTTGGTGGTTCAAATGCCCACAATGGGGTGAGCTCCTGTTGCTCTGTCCCAGTTCCTGCCAACCTAGCAGTTCGAAAGCACGCCAGTACAAGTAGATAAATAGGTACTGCTGCGGTGGGAAGGTAAACGGCGTTTCCGTGCACTCTGGCTTCCGTCACGGTGTCCCTCAAGTCCTGACGGGGGGCCATCTGGTTGGCAACCGTGAGAACAGAATGCAGGACTCAATGGGCCTTTGGCCAGATCCAGTAGGCTCATCTTATGTTCTTAGTACAATAAAAAGGTTATAAAAGTCCAAGAATAATATATGCAACCAGCAGCTACTAAACCTACCCATTAAAAAGCCTAAGAAAAGGTTTTTCTGGAGAGGGGCTAAGCCAAAAAGACTTTGGGTCTGTTCCCTTAAACCATTATTTATATTGCCCTTTGTAATCCCACTAAACTGGCCCTAGGGTGAACTTGGCTGGTTAGTTTTTAAGCAACCCTGCCTGCAACACCGTAATGCTTTGCCTTTCTTGAGAATCCCAAAACATTTCAAGGATTATATTCAAAATAATACTGCTTCGCTTTATATTTTATTTAATTCTGAATTACAATAACAGTAGCTGTTGGTGGTATGTGGACATCTTTGTTTGAATGTCGACTATCAGTTGCCCTTTTCCAGGTTTCTCTGCAAAAGTAGACTTCTGATTTCAGTTATAAGGGCATAGTTAGTACCTTGGTGTTTTGAATTTTTTTTCTGGCACTGGTGTTTCAGATACAAATGATAAGCTATTAGTCTGTCAGAGGAACATTCCTTTTAGTCAACCACAGAGTCAAGAATGAACAGAAAAGTTCAGGTTATTAGCTTTCGCCAAATATGCTTGTACATGTGCTACATGAACTACAAGAACAACATAACTACAATGTTAGCTAAATAATCCAAAGCAAGCAGACTACATTCCCCTTGTTGTAGCTACATTAAATATAAAGTATGTGTACGATCCAGTGAAGTGGGAATAGTTGCAACAGAAATCTGTTCTAGGACTGTTGGGAAATCTCGTACCAGTGGATAGTTCCATTCACCTTAAGTTAGGAAGGGGAGAACTGTGGCTCTTCAGGTAATGGATTCCTGCTCCCATAACTATCAGCTGACCTCCATGATGGAAGTTAATCCATTAACATTTGGGTGGCCATAGGTTCCCCATCTTTGACATAAGCAATGGACTCCAAAACAATTCCTTGCTCTTCTTGAACGTTCATGGATCTGAATTAGAATCAGAAGAATCTTTATTTGCATCAGCCACTAACCGTAGCAATAAAATAAAATGTATTGGCGATAGAGATAAAAACTTAAGTATAGAAAATACATTTGGGGGTTTTACATCAAGAATCAAATAGTAGATATTATTCTAATTGCCCCCACTAAAAACCTTGCAGTTTTTGCTGTCATCTGATCATCTTGATCTGCTAAAACAGGCATGTCCAACAGGTAGATCGTGATCTACTGGTAGATCACTGGACGTCTGTGGTAGATCACTGGTAGATCACTGGCTCCCCCAAAGAAGCTCAACAACTTTGGCTCCCCTTAAAAAAGCTCATTTTTTTGCCCTGCACCCCTCTAAAAAAAGCTCAACAACAATTTTGACCTGAATGCCTAAAAAACGGGCCTTCCTCCTCCCCAAAAAAGCTCAATAACTTTGACCTGAACCCCCCAAAAGGGGGTAGATCACTGCCAGATCGCAGTGTCTTGGGAGTTGGCCACCCCTGTGCTAAAAGATAGAACACAGTAGCAATGGTTGAGTGACCAAGTATGGACCAAGCAGAGGGGTAAGAACCTCACTCCTCAAATCTTTATAAAGAGTTACAGGTAGGTAGCCATGTTGGTCTGCCATAGTCAAAACAAAATGAAAAATAAAAAAATTCCTTCCAGTAGCACCTTAGAGACCAAGAACAAACTTAGTTGGTCTCTAAGGTGCTACTGGAAGCAATTTTTTTATTTTTCATTTTCTTTATAAAGAGTGCAAGCCAGAAGTACACGAGCCACTGACTCAATACTGCCATCTCCACAGCGACATAACCGTTTTTTCAGTGGATTTTTTTTTTAAATCCACCCTCAAGCACAGCCGAAGGCAGTATATTCAATCCTGTGAAAGTGAAAGTGTGTCTGTATTTTGGAATTGTTAAATTTTGCAAAGAGGGTGCCCAAGTGTCAAAACGACTAGGTGGAAAATCATCATATCATGGACAAAATTTCCTTATTGTGGCCAAATTATTCTGTCGCTCGATATCATATAGGCGCTGTCTAATTAAATTATTTGCTTTGCTGAAGCCCGGTGTTAATAACTGTTGTGGTGATTAACCAGAAAAGTAAAGTAATTCTCTGTATTCTCAGCTTCTGTTCAGTGCAGCTACTTTTTTTGTTTTTTGCTTTTGTATCTCGTCTATCATCCAAGGAGCTTAAGGTGACCTTACATGGTTCTCCCCCTTCCCATATTATACTCACAAGGTTGGGATGAGAGATGGCGACTGGCCCAAGGTCACCTAGTGAGCTTCATGGCCGAGTGGGGATTTGAACCTTGGCCTCTCCCAGATCACAGTCCCAACTCCCTAACCACTGTACCACACTGGACTTCCACAAGGAAAACCCAGGAAAACCCGGCAGCTAAATAGCAGAGCTACTCTGTGTCCTAGAATTCCAATGGCAAGCTGTTCCCATCCACACCAGCCCTGGTTAGACCACTATGAGCTACTGTAGACGGCTCAAGTTAATTCCACCTGAGAGTGGCAATTTTCGTTTTCTAGCCAAGGCCATTCGTGACATACAATACAGAGCAACAGGGGCCCCACAACTGGGGTGGAAATGAGGGAGCAACATCCAAAACCAACAAAGAATGTCGAGATCTGGGACCTGTGTGCTAGGTTGGTCAGTAATGGAAAAGGAAATTAAATTGCTTAACAACACGCTTTGAAAACATCGAGGCACCTTGCTCGGTCTCTCTCCTGTTTTGTGCATCTGCAATGAAAGCTTGCAGACTATATACCGAGACCTGAAATCTTTTCCACAATTTGCATGCCTCGTAAGATCAGCTGACGTGAAAAGACTCTGAACAGGGCTCTGTTTTTGCATTGTTTTAAGTCTTACGTAAACCTAGAGGAGGCCCAGAAAGGGCAGACTCTGCTCAGTTTCAGGGCCTGTCCTTCATTTCTCCCACCCTGCTTGGGGTAATGTAGATGAGAAATCCATCTCTAATTAAAAGCAAACACAAAAAAAATATTGTAGCTCCCCCCCACTCACATTCTTTGCATACATTTTAAGCAGAGTTATGTTGTTTTCTTTGAACTCAACCAAACTTTATCCAGAGAGATTCAGCTGAGGGGGAACACTGAGACATTAATGAGAAGTAACGTTTAATTTTTCCTCTGCGAAAAGCAAAATGTTGTGCTAAATTTTAACGACTGGAGCGTGAGAAACAAAAAAAGAGCAAAGCCTTGTGTTTTCCCTAGAACACAAAGTCCCTCCTAATAAGTTCTTTTAGTAGAAGTTCAGCTGGCTGCGTTATGATCCACTCTCAAGGTGGTCCCCTTGTTGGGCACACTGGGTGGGGTGTGTGTTACGTATGCGTGCATAATTGCTTATTTGTAGCATTGTTTTAGGGTGGGGTGGGAATCCTCTGATCCTGCAGTTCCGGGTGGGTGGAAGCGCATGTTAATAAGAAATACGGGGGAAACATTGTCAGGATATTTGAAGGGATGAGTGTCATGAGTCCCAAGGTGTCACCAGGCTCAGGACTGAAGTGGCAGGATAAGATGGAGGAGGAGGATATGGTGATGGGGGACTGAAATTTGGGGAAAGAGGCAGAAGGATGTGGGCATTTTCACCTCCCAGGATGCAGCTGCCCTGGCTGGGGAAGCAGGACTCCCATCTCTGCTCTTCCCTCCTGAATCTGTGGAGCGCATGACCCACAGTTGGTGGAGGAAGAACCAGAACCAGAAAGGGTAAAAACTGTGGTCATGGTCTGAGTGGGGACCATGGCAATGAGACTGTATAATGCAAGGGGGAGTGGCCACCGAGACCATATAACACCGGTCCTGAAAGGCCTGCATTGGCTCCCAGTACGTTTCCAAGCAAAATTCAAACTGTTGGTGCTGACCTTTAAAGCCCTAAACGGACTCGGGCCAGTATACCTTAAGGAGCGTCTCTACCCCCATCGTTCAGCCCGGACACTGAGGTCTAGCTCCGAGGGCCTTCTGGCAGTTCCCTCACTGTGAGAAGTGAGGTTACAGGGAACCAGGCAGAGGGCCTTCTTGGTAGTGGCACCCGCCCTGTGGAACACCCTCCCATCAGATGTCAAGGAAATAAACAACTATCTGACTTTTAGAAGACATCTGAAGGCAGCCCTGTTTAGGGAAGTTTTTAATGTTTGATGTTTTATTCTGTTTTTAATCTGTTGGGAGCCGCCCAGAGTGGCTGAGGAGGCCTGGCCAGATGGGCAGGGTATAAATAGTAAATGATGATAATAATGATAATAATAATAATAATAATAATAATATAATAATAATAATAATTATTATTTCCACCCCACCCATCTGGCCAGGTTTCCCCAGCCACTCAGGGCAGCTTCCAACAGAAGGTTAAAAATACATTGAAACATCAGTCATTAAAAACAGGGCTGCCTTCAGATGTATTCTAAATGTCATATACAGAAATGTATATATACATATACATATACATTTCCCCAGCCACTCTGGGCAGCTTCCAACAGAAGGTTAAAAATACATTGAAACATCAGTCATTAAAAACAGGGCTGCCTTCAGATGTATTCTAAATGTCATATACGGGTTACGCACACCCCGTGTTGCGTATGTTCGAGTTGCGAACACCCGCAACCTGGAAGTGTTTCCAGAGCGTGCGCAACCCCCGGATGTGCTGAAGCGCTCAAATCGCACTACTTCCGGGGTTTTGGGGTTTTTTTTGTGCGTTTGTGATACGCATTTCCGTGTTATGTGCCACGACCCGGAACAGATTGTATGTGTAACTGGGGGTAACAGTGTAGTTGTTTATTTCTTTGACACCTGATGGGAGGGCATTCCACAGGGCGGGTGCCACTACTGAGAAGGCCCTCTGCCCTGTTCCCTGTAACTTCGCTTCTTGCAGTGAGGGAACCGCCAGAAGGCCCTTGACGCTGGACCTCAGTGTCCGGGTTGAACGATGGGGGTGGAGTTGCTCCTTCAGGTATACTGGGCCAAGGATGTTTAGGGCTTTAAAGGTCAGCACCAAACTTTGAATTGCATTATTATTATTATTATTATTATTAAGTTTAGCCTTTGACAAGTTCATTCCCATTTATAGGTGCCCTCATAGGCAGGGATAGCTTGTCTCTGTCCATGGTAGTTCATGTGCCCTGTGCCAGAATAACATCAAGCAATATCCTAAACTGGTGTTTTTATTCAACCTGCTTCTCCGGAACCCTTTCTGCAGTGCCGTGTGGGCCTCAAAACACCTATGTGCAGAACCTGCCATTGTTCCAGAAGATTCTGTGGCACGTTCTAGAGCAGGGTTTCCCAAACTTGGGTCTCCAGCTGTTGTTGCACTACTATTCCAACAATTCTCCAGCTGTTTTTGGACTCCAATTACCCCTAGCTAGCAGTCTGATCTGTTGCTGCTGTTACTGCTGCTTTTTTTGCCCTACCATGATAGACATGATGGCTAGGTTTATTCTGATGCCATTTTGAATCCTAATCTTGTACTCATCTTTTCACACCCAACATTTATTTTTATTTTTTTTAAAAAAAATATTTTCTTATTAATTTTACATAAAGATTATACATAAAAATTCCAACCAAAAAAACAAAACAGAAACAGAAAAAAGGTTCTCTCAAACCTTTAGACCTCCCTCCCTCCCTCCCTCCCTCCATGGGTTCCATTTCTAAATTTTATTCCTGCATTTTTTAAAACTGTAATCTATCAGATATATCCATCATATCCAAAGTTCACGTTACTTTACAAGTCATTGTATTCCTGCAAATGATTTCAACTGTTTACAGTGGTCTCTCAGATATGTTAGAACGTTATTCCAGTCTTTCACAAATACTTGGCCTTCCTGGTTTCTGATCTTTCCCATCAATCTTGCCCTTTTGTCATATTCCATCAGCTTGGTCTGCCACTCTTCTCTGTTCGGTACTTTTTCTTCTTTCCATCTCTGGGCTTAGAGCATTTAGCCACTGCTGTGGGGAGCTCACAAAGTGACTGCTATTGTTGTTGACTCATCATTTTGTCATCACAAAGCTTAAATGCTTTGTTTGGGCTTTGGCAGCCCAAAACCACGTCACCACATCTGACTCTGAGTAGACACCCAAGGTATGTGGCATCCAGATTTCCACATCACCAGTCCCCCATTCACTGTTTCAGAAGAGAAATCTTCTCCTTTGAGATATGCTGTTAAGTGCACGACAGTCTCCGAGTGGGGATTACCAAGGACCAGGTCATAGAAAATGTTTTGTTATGGTTATCAGCTCAACTGTTATTATTTTCTGCTTGGATTAAAGTAGCGTTCACCCCTTTTTTTTGTCAGGAGCAAGCCAGCAGGAAATCACACCGAGTAAGTTGGAGTTAACTCTTTATTAGCCAAAACAGGATCTTCACAGGAGTATCAGGCCTGATGAGTGTAGCTACTCTTCTCCAACAGATCTTGCTCCCATGAAGCAGTTGCTGAGACTGAAAGTCCCCGCCTCCCCACAGATGCTTAAGTTTTCGCCAAGCAATTTGAGACTGCGCCTGCATGAAGCCAACTTATCCACCACCCTCTTCATGCCCCTCCTGGTTCTGGGAGACCAAAGGGGAGGGGATCTCATTGCAGCAGGAGGGGGAGACCCTTGTGCCTCTTGGCTTCCCTTCTCTCCTGCTTCAGCTTCTGCCTCTGAGTCTGGATTGCTCTCTGCCACAGACTCCCCCCAGCTCACTATACCTTGTTACCTCTTCAGCTTCTGACACCTCCCCCCCCTTCTTCCTTGGACCGCTCATTTTCATGACTCTACCAATCCTCTGGCTCTGAGCCTTCTTTCCTTGGGGGGGTGGTGGTGTTCCCCAACTGGTTCCTCCAACCATTCCTTTGCATCCGAGCAGTCTGTGACACTTTTTTCAACGCTACAAAACGATGAAATGCCTATGGGTTGTGATATAGATAGAGCCCATCTGCCGTGATGAGTAAAAGAGAAGCTTCTGAGATATGGAGATACAGCTGGGAAGGTGACGAGACTAAGGCACTACTAGAGGAAACCGGATGGAATCCCTGTTAGCAGCTCTGTCTTTCTTCAGCATAATTAATTTCATCTGTAACATAAGTAAAGCTTACTTAGCATTTTTCCTTGCCCCTTCCTTTTTGATTTATTTTCACCTCTGCCTCACAATAGGTGGAGCACCCCGTAGTGCAAGGGAGTATCCTCGATTTCTCAGGAAGGACATATTAGTTGCTCTGCTGAATGTGTGCCTTCTCATTTTCCCATGGCGTGGCTCACTTTAGAGCAGAGGCCTTCTTTTGCTCTCCTACTGAGAGAGCCACATTGAACTTAGCCGTGATGAAAAGATGATTAATGAATCGCTAAAACAGCATGCAACACCCTATTTACTGGGGGGAGGGGAGGGTGGAACCGCACAGGAAAATGTGACATTCAAGAATTGTGGTCAAATGGTGTGTGAAATTGTTAACAAATTGCTTTCATTAAGCTTTCCAAATCGGGCGTTTTCTCCAGGATGTCAGCCCTGCATCCGTATGTGTGGATTCCTGTTAGAAAGGGCTTCTGTGTGTGAGTGGTGTGTGTGTGTGTGTGTTTGGATCAGGTTAGCCAGATTACTTCGAATGCTGCCGGTGGATTCTTGTTGTTGTCTTGTTGGGCTGCGTATGTGATAAAGGGGAACCATACCGGGATGAAAGCGTCTTCTTCTATTTGTCCCCATGTCAGTTTCACTTTATTGGTTAGTTTTTTCTCATAAGGTTGTTTCCCCATACTATTTGATACCATTGGTCCATGCCTACTCCTGACAGGTCTCTCCAGTGTCTGGCTATGATGATTCTGGCTGCTGAGAGTAGTGGGGTTATGAGGTCTTTATGTTGTGAGTGAGAATTATTATATTGGAAGATGCTTAGTAGGGCCAGTTCTGAAATCTCACTACACCAAAGACAACCAACCACACCCTAGGCCACCCCCAACCTCTCTCACCACCAAGGAAATACAACAAGCGAATAGCAAGAGAACCCACACAAGTGACGCGGACACAAAACCACACACATACACTAAATAGAAGCATTGCCACCCGATCCCACACCACTCATCATTTCCCCCTTCCCTTCCTTTCTTCCTAACCTAACACTGTATATAACACTAATGTCTCACAACAACTGAAACTGATCTGTAGAAAAAGCAACTTGGAAAAAGAGAGACAATGCATGTATTTTTGTAAACTAAGAAATCTTTAATAAAAATATATTTAAAGAAGAGGAAGGGGCTTCTGTGAAATATAGTGAAGGTGTTAATTAGCTAACCTGTATATATTTACCTGAATGTATTGTTAGTCCAGAAGTATAAAAGAACTCTTTAAGCTTTTCTTTATGAAACCTCTCTGTAAAGCTGTGAACTTTGATCTGCATTGCACTTCTTTCTGGCAAGCTATGACTAAGAGTCTGGAGATAACAGTAGAAGGTCGACCTTGCACAGAGAGGAACTGTCTAGGTCAGAGATAGGATGGCCTTGCTGGAGTGCGCATGAACCAACTCAGGGCTAAATGTCCTTTTGCCTTATATGTACAACAGGAAATGTACAACAGGAAATGTTCCTTATATGGACAAGAGGAAGATTCCTGGGGTGGGAAGATGAGCCAGGGAACTGTCTATAAGAACTGTCTGAAAATTGACTTTTTTGTACTTGCTTGGCTGTCTGAACACCGCAAGTGCCTCTGCATGCAGAAAATAAATCTTTCTCTCTCTGAAGCCAGCAGCCTCAGGTGTCTTTTCTGCTTCCATGTTTTCTCACCGGGCGCAACGAACATTTCGGTTTTCGGTTTTCAAACGCCGTAAACCCGGAAGTAAATGCTTCGGTTTTCAAAGTCGCCTTGGAAATCGAACATGAAGTGTGACTTCTGTATTGAGTTTTCCGTTTTGAGGCTTCCGTACTGAGTTTTTGGTTCTCGAATGTTTTGGAACTTCCAGAACGGATTACATTTGAAAACCAAGGTACCACTGTATATGCATAGATACAGGCAGAACACAATTTAACACAAGTCATCTAGATCGGAAAAACCCCCTAGACATTGTATCTCTCCCATTTGACCAACCTGAATCAATGCAGAGTCTACAATCATGCTGGCAATACTGAATATACTAACCTCAGCAGTTCTACAGGGCAGATTCCAGAAAACACCACGTGTGAAGAGACTATACCCCTTTGGACAGAGACAAATATAATCAGCCTCGTGTGTTCTTCTGTACTGCCCCTGGTACCAGACAGTTGAACCTAACCTTGATTGGTTTAAAAAGAAAATCCATGTTGCAAAGGCCTACCAAGCAAGAAAGTCTTCAAGAGATATCTGAATTGAAGGGTGGCTCCTATCGAACCCCTGCTGGTAGGCAGTTCCACAGGGCAGGGTCTTCCACAAAAAATACTCAGTTCCTAGTGATGGCCAGCTGAACCTTTGGGGTGTGGACAACCACTAGAAGTACCCTATCAGAAAATCTCAGTGATCAAAGTGGAGCAATAAGGAATCAGGTGGTCCTTAAGGTACCTTGGGCCCACACAGTTTAGGGTTTAGTGTATTAACACAAGTACCTGGAATTTTGCCCAGTAGCAAAATCAACAACCAGTGTCAACGAAAGCATGAAGGGCTGCAGTGTAACATTATTTTCCTTATAGATTCCCCCCCCCCAACTCTCAACTTGAGAGGTTTCTTGAAGCTTGCGAAAACTACAATTCCATCTTCATTCTAAAATTTCAGCCAGGTCTGATTCATTAAAGTCAGGGTTTCCTTGGGTCTCCAACTGTTTTCGGACTACAATTTCCATCATCCCTGACCACAGGTCCTGCTAACTAGGGATGATGGGAGTTGTAGTCCAACAATAGTTGGAGACCCAAGTATGGGAAACCCTGATTTAATTATGCTGTATGAACAGGGCTCCCCCCCCCAGGCCGGAACCTCAGTTCCGGCACCTCTCAGGTGGGCGCCATTGCTATTATAGGAGGACATGGTGAGTTCTGGTACCTCTTTTTCTAGAAAAATAGCATTGCATATGACCGTACCAGCAGCAGATATAAAGAAAGGAAGCAAGAAGCAAAATTAGAAAATCCCTCTCATTGCAGTTACATTTGAGTATACAACCGCTTACACTTCCATCCTAAACAGTGTAAGAAGTTGTTACACAACAGATATTACATTTTGTCTATGTCAGTGCTGGGGCATAGCGATATTTGGAAACATTTAAGGAAGCTGGCAAACCTGGTAACATTTGTGAGGGAATTGAGATCACCAGTGCCAACCTCTGCACGTCTTCTCCTCAGAAGTTAGTCCCGTTGGATTCAATGGGAGCTTACTCCCTACTCGCAGGTAGGTGAGAATGAGATCACAGCCTTGCAGTCTCCTTGGCGATAAATTCTACTGGTTTCAGTGGGACTCTTCCAAGTATATAAGAATAAGATTGCAGTCAGCGGGAACTACACACCGAGCCCATGAAAAGGACAACCATGCATTTTATTCCGTGATATCCAGGATCCTTTTACTTGACCGCCAATTCACATGGTGCGATGTCAAGACATAGGTAAGTTGACTTGAACGTTATGGGGTGGGGGAGGAACGAAATTGGTGGCTGCTGTTCTCCGCAGCAACCATGCGTTTTATGCAATGTGTCGTTTTGACCTTAAACATCCTGATCTGAGCCCCATCCTTATTACTTCCTTTTGGCACTTAGTGCAAGAGGCCTCTTTTCCACCACTCGAAATCAGCTCAGCCTCTCCCCTGTGCCTTGTATCTTTTCAGATACCATTCTCCGCCTGCTTCGCTTTAGCCTCCTGCTTACGTTTTATTAAATACAACGTGAAAGAGAGCTTTCCATTAGCGAAGCTTATGTAATTTATTAATACCCCTGCAAATTTAAGTCACAAAAACCCTAGAACGGATTTGCAAAATAAGGGTGGGTGGGGGGACATATGCAAGTGATTTTAACGCATATACTGGAGAAAGTTCGTGTGGGTGCCAGAAATGAAGCAATGCTGCTATACTGTCCAGAAGCAACAGCCTGATTTTAATTAAGCCAGAAATTAGTCTTCTATTACAGCACTTGTAAACTATGGGAAATTGTTAAACACATACTAATTGGGCTGGCCTTACATCACGCCCCACGTGCAGAATGCCCTTCTGGCGAGTCCCAGAATGTATCACGGGGCATAGAAGATGTCTCAGGCTTGTTGTGGAGGCAGAAAACAAAAGGTCGCTTTCCGCTCTGTGCAGATCTGCTGTGCTTACAATGTGCACTGATTGTATCAGATGCGTTGCCTTGCCAGCTGCTTTCTTCACAGTCCAAAATGATGGCTGTGATCTGCTCCATCTTGTATACAGAGCAATGGAAAGGTTGATGTGCTATTCTTATACTCCCAGTCACATACTTGGGAGATTTGAGAATATCGGAGCACATTTTGTCAAACTGGGGCTTTGTCAGTGGCAGGGGCTGGGGGGTGGGGAGTGACCATGGGAAAGGAAGCCCAGGTTAGGGGCTAAACCTCGGCCGTGTTTTATTCCTGCCCCTCTTTCTTTAAAGGAAAAAATGGCCAGGTGGCGCTGTGGTCTAAACCACTAAGCCTCTTGGGCTTGGCGATCAGAAGGTCGGCTGTTCGAATCCCAGCGACGGGGCCAGAAGCGGCTAGTCATGCTGGCCACATGACCCGGAAAAACTGTCTGTGGACAAATGCCAGCTCCCTCGGACTGTAAAGCGAGATGAGCGCCGCAACCCCAGAGTCATCTGCGGCTGGACTTAACTGTCAGGGGTCCTTTACCTTTACCTTTTTACTTGTAGGAGTCAGTTTGACAGAAGCAGCAATTTTCTCCTTTACATGAGTGTATTAATATGCTGCAGCAACCAATGTTTTGGCACAAATCCTGCCATTAAGAGATTTCGGGCCCTTTATTACAACCTGTCACAATCTGGTGAGCTTTTGTTGAATTATGCTGTGATGTTTCCCCATCAGCCATACAGTGGTACCTCGGGTTAAGAACTTAATTCGTTCCGGAGTTCTGTTCTTAACCTGAAACTGTTCTTAACCTGAGGTACCACTTTAGCTAATGGGGCCTCCCGCTGCCGCCGCCGCAATTTCTGTTCTCATCCTGAAGCAAAGTTCTTAACCCGAGGTCCTATTTCTGGGTTAGCGGAGTCTGTAACCTGAAGCGCCTGTAACCCGAGGTACCACTGTACTCAGTGCTGTTTTTCTAGAAAAAGAGGTGCCGGAACTCAACCTGAACACCTCCCTTGTTCTCTCTCTCCTTTTTTTAATAATAATTTTTATTGTTTTAATACACAAATACTACAAAAGAAAGATTAATTCACACATAGTCATCCATATTTTCCACCTTTCTGGCTTTCATAACCATGACTTTCCTCAGACCTTCCACATGGTTTTCAATCTATACTTCTTTAACCTATCATTGCTTAAACTATCATATGCATAATAATCACTATAAAATTCATAATTACAATAATATTTCTTCATTTATCTACAAAGCTTCTTGAAGTCCTATAAACGTATTCAATTGAGTATCATTGTCTTTCAAATAATTTGTAAATTTAGTCCAGTCTTTGATGAATTTCTGGTCCCGCTGTTCTCGGATTCTTCCCGTCATTTTGTCCAGTTCTGCATATTCCATTAATTTCACTATCCATTCTTCCTTTGTCAGTGTTTCTTCCTGTTTCCACCTTTGTGCTATCAAAATTCTTGCCGCAGTCACTGCATATTGGAAAAATTTAACATCTTGCTTTTTAATGTCAGTGCCTATAATACCTAGTAGGAAAGCTTCTGGTTTTTTAACAAATGTATATTTCAAGATTTTCCTCATTTCATTATATATCATATCCCAGAAGTTTCTTACCTTCTTACACTCCCACCACATATGATAAAAGGTACCAACTTTTTCTTTGCATTTGCAACACTTATTATCGCCTCCCTTGTTCTCTTATCATGGCAATGATGCCCACCACAGAGGTGTCCAGACTGAGTTCTGGTGAGTTCTGGCTGAAAAGAAGCCCTGGCTTTACTACTTATCAATTTCAGTTCTCAAACCTTTATTGCATACCCTTCAACATTTCTCCAACAAAAGTGGGGACATCCTATTGGCATGCATACAAGATTCCAATAAGGTTTAGTACAATAAAATCACTCGGGGAAATCTGCATCTAACCCTGAAGTTAATGTTCTGTAACATTCACGAATCTCACCTATTTAAGAGTTCTGGAGAACTTAACGCTTGCCACTATTTCTGACATTTTGTGTTGGCCTAATAAAGATATTGCCCAACTGTGAATTTTGGAGGGTTTATAGACAAATTATGGCCACCTTTGCTTTTTATGGGTTTTGGATTTTTGTCGTTGTTTTTCAGAAGGAGTGGAGGGGGAATGAACCCCCACCTTGAGTGAGGCTGAAAAAGGAGGAGAATCTGTAACTGATTTGCCTGTTGTGGAATTCTCATAATTTCCCAGAATTATTCTTTGGACAGATGTACCGTTTCCAAACAAAGGCCTGTAAAATGCACAGTGTGGACAGAGTTCCTCCCCTTTTTGTACATCAGACATAACCAGCTGTCTGAGAATATGCATCCCTATCTTGTACGTACACCATTCCATGTGTGTGTGATCGTATAGGAATTTCCGAGAGGCACAAACTGGCATATGCTTTCTTTTTGTTGCTTTGTGATATCCCCCCTCATATAGGCTTGCCATATTGCAAAAAGTAAAAACCAGGACACCCCGAAGACCCCGAAATTATTGAGCTGTTTTTAAGGAAACCACCAAAATTGCTGAGCTTTTTAAAGGAGAGACCAAAAATTGTTGAGTTTTTTGTGTGTGAAGAAAACGCAAAAACAGCAACAAAACCACGATGGCAGCCCAAGAATAGGGGTATCTCTCTCTCTCTCTCTTGACAAAATCAAAAATTCTTTCCAGTAGCACCTTAGAGACCAACTGAGTTTGTTCTTGGTATGAGCTTTCGTGTGCATGCACACGAAAGCTCATACCAAGAACAAACTCAGTTGGTCTCTAAGGTGCTACTGGAAAGAATTTTTGATTTTGTTTTGACTATGGCAGACCAACACGGCTACCCACCTGTAACTGTCTCTCTCTTGAGTTAGCATGCCCAGGCAGGGCTGGATTTAGGTTTGATGAGGCCCTAAGCTACTGAAGGTAATGAGGTCCTTTATATGTCCAGCTGTCCTTTGTCAACAACAAATTGTCGCTGTTTTTTGTGTTGAATATATGCTATATGGTAATTTATGGACCTAATAGGTATCTAAAGCCATTTGCACATGCAGAATGTAGGCACCCTATATATAGAAATGAGCAAACCAGTGATATTTTAGGGAGCAGGCTAGCAGGCGGGGCCCATTACTTACATCATAGGAGCCTACACAACACAAAACACTGTTGCTGTATGTAGGTTTTATTTTATTTGTTTTTTATCTTTATATTTTGGAAATGTACACCCAGTTTCTTTTTTTCCTTTAAAAAATGTTGGGGCCCCCAAGAGAGTGGGGCCCTAACCTATAACTTGTTTAGCTTATATGTAAATCCGGCACTGTGCCCAGGGAAGGAAAGAGATACTTATGTATTTTTTGCACAACTCCAAGCCTTGCTCTGGGCCCCTTCTGTGCAAACACTTTTGCTTGTACGCTGTGCCTGCACACTGGGAGCGGCGCGCTGCTGGTGGGCCAGTCCTGGGTGGGTTTGCTTGGGGCTCTCCTGCTGGCAGCGTGCCGCTACGGAGCGCTGCATGCTGCCGGTGCACCCCGTGCAAGCCCGTTCGGGGCTCGGCCACCGGCAGCGCAATGCTCGCAGCATGCAGGCGCAGCGTGCGTCCGACAGGCTTGCCCACTAGCAGTACGCCGCTATGGAGCGCTATGCGTCGCCAGTGGGCACCGAGCAAGCTGCGGAGCGAGGCCGCCCCTCCCGGGGCTCGCCCACCACCTGCGTGCTGGGAGCGAAACCACGCCTCCCTGGGTGCTTCCGGGTTTGCTGCCCCAGGTAGCCGGGCGGCTTCCCCCGCCCCTGTGGTCAGGGGTCCCTTTAAAGGTAAAGGGGCCCCTGACCATTAGGTCCAGTCGTGTTTGACTCTGGGGTTGCGGTGCTCATCTCGCTCTATAGGCCAAGGGAGCCGGCGTTTGTCCGCAGACAGCTTCCGGGTCATGTGGCCAGCATGACAAAGCTGCTTCTGGTGAACCAGAGCAGCACACGGAAACGCTGTTTACCTTCCTGCCGGAGTGGTACCTATTTATCTACTTGCACTTTGACGTGCTTTCGAACTGCTAGGTGGGCAGGAGCTGGGACCGAGCAACGGGAGCTCACCCCGTGGTGGGGATTCGAACCGCCGACCTTCTGATCAGCAAGCCCTAGACTCTGTGGTTTTACCCACAGCACCACCTGGGTCCCTACTTACCTTTACTAGCTCAGGTCTAAATAATCAAAATTGCCTGGAGAATGTGCTTTCTGTCCATATTCATGTCACTCATGCTGAGCAAATTTTTAATCAACCTGATTGGGTTGGAGAAAATTTCTCTCCTTTTAAAAGAATGATTTTACACACAGAAAGGCACGTACACGTGCTTAAAAGTTTCTGAAGTACATAACTTTTTTGAAGTGATTCCTGATGGAATCCAAGCATAGGTCATTTGGGGAACACTCCCGCCAAACTGGATGTAGATCTCAGTCCAGCATCTTGATTCAAAATGGCACCTGGCGTCCAATCATAGACAAATTAAGCTGGAGTTGAAAAATTAGTGATTTGTTGGCATGTCAAGACCCCGAGCCCTCCCCATTTGCAGAATAATGAAACGCGCAGACACCAGTATTTTAGGTTAATGGGATAATTAAGGCCACAACTTTATTGGTTACAGAATGTGAGTGGTATTGGCTTAGGCATTGGAATTGAACCGACTATATCTGACTCCTGCCCACCATGCAGGTAGTCTAGTAAGGGTCAACCACCAGTAGGGGGAGCTCTGTTGATGTACATCAACTGAAAGCTCCCCCAGGGTCCCCGATGGGGTCGTGGCATGGCCTTAGCCCATACTTGGGCTTTGGACAAGATCCACACCCCTGGATCCTTTTAACGGAATACCCTTAAAGAGGAGGGGAAGGTGAAGGCCACAACCTCCCCTCTCATAAACCAGGTTTTACCAATGCCTAACCGCCAAACCTTACAAAGTTGTGACGATTGCTACAAGGCTGGCGAAAACCACATGGCTGGTGCCAATTTGCCAAGTGGGAAAATTCCTACCTGGCCCCCTCAACAGGCGACCAACCATGGTCCATAGCAAGGCCAAGATGGTGAACTCATGAAAATAGGGCATATCTGTCAAGTTTCGGATTTGAAAATAAGAGATCAGCTGTCTCACCTATCCCGGGGACAGTCACATGTCAGTGGTGGGCGGAGCCAGAAGCAAAAGTGGGTGGAGCAGCAATGTAAACTCCAAGCGGGCTCGGGCTCGGAGCGGAGCAAAGAGGAGGGCAGCCATGTGCTCCGCGCAATGGAGCCCCATCGTCTTCTTGTCTGATCCCATCAAAACAGGACAGGAAGCAGCAGCTGCTCAAAGGCAGCCAGGCTCCACCCGCCAGCTAACCCTATTGGCCGGCTGAGGGGCTCGGCGGCAACGGATAGGGGCTGATGCAGGGGGAGGAATACACCCCCCTGTAAGCACGGGAAACGGCTCCCACTTGCTTTGAGGGCTGAGGCTTTTCTCTCCAAGTAGGCGAGGTCTTCCCACCCAGTCCCTGGCCAGCAGGGGAGGAGCTGCTTCCATTAAAAACGGGAAATTTAAGGGAAATAAAAAATAAGGGAGAGCAGCGGGAAACTGCTTAAAATAAGGGAGAATCCCGGGGAAAATGGGATACTTGACAGCACTGAAAATAGGGTGGGATGAAAGTGGGAGATCCGATGAAAGAGAAGGTAAGGAGTTGGAGCCCCCTGGCCGCGCGGTAGCTTAAACAAGGCAAGCCACGCCCCCAGTTGACCGGATTGGTCGTCTGGGGGGGGGCGTGATGCTGCCAGAATTCCCTATGACGTGGGTGGCATTGCTCCGCCCCCCCCTGTACATGGGGGAGAGCACATGGTCTGCTTGCAACACCACCTCCCATGGAGGGGGAGCGACTTTATGGGAATACCGGTACTTTGCAAAATTGGTAAATAAATGTAAATACAACTGAAAGGAGAACAAATGCATCAACTAGCAGATTTAATTCATATGTAGATAAAGGCATGGCTGCATATATGTGCCCTTAATGCATAAATGGTTTACTATTCTTTGTGGTGAGTACCTAGCTGGATCCACTGCAGTCTGGACAACCCAGGTTCTGAAACCTCTGAAAATCAGCATTTACCATTATACCTAATTCCAGAGACAAAGGTCAACGAAGCAGCTATCAAACACATGCTTTAGAACTTTGCCGTTTTCTTTTGGATTCCTTGAGGTATTGCTGTGCCCAAAAGCAATCAACACGCTCATTTGGAATTATGAAATATGAACAGCTATTTGGAAATGTAGTCATCTTGGTAGTGTCCAAAAGAAGAAGTAATCAGAATATTATATTTGGCTTGTGGATTGAAAGACGAGGAAAACATAATGGATGGGTAAATCCTCACTGCTGTTCAAATATGAATGAGTGAACATTGCACTGACATTACAGTAATTCATCATTCTTTAAGTATTAGAGCAAGATATTGGAATTATTATTAAAAATAACAATCTCATGGACTTCTACCGTTAAGCTGCAACATACCAAAATACATTCATATCAGGGAATTGTGCAATTGAGACAAGAAGTGATTATGCCATTCTTTCGAGATTTTCAGAATAGACCTTTTAAAGTAATCAATTAAAACTTGAAGGAAGTTAAGCCAACTGACAGAATTTGAGGATATCTCTTTAAAATGGCGTAGATGAAAATCAAACTTTTTTTTAAGAACTGGGAAACTGATCAGCCATTCAACATCTGCTAGGGGAATTTTAAAGATTTTTATTTTTTTTAAGTGAAATAGTGTTGATGGCAATGAGATTTTATTGGTGGCTCACTTGGCCCTAAATACAGTTTTTTAATATTAAAAACCAAGCACACCAGAAGAGTGACATGCATACCTCATAAACTAATTATTCCCATGGAGCTCTTTCTCCTAGCTTATTTTAAATTTTTATTGGAATCCGAATAGGGTGTATGTGTGTATATTAAACAGGCAGTGTGACCATATATATTTTTGGCATGGTGGGTGAGGGGTCATTTAAAGACCTCTTGCAGATTCCCACAACAGAATCACTATTTTGGTTAACAATCTTGCTCTAGTTGGTTTACATTATAAATGACTCTTTCCTGCATTCACAGAAGTTCATAGCTTCTGAATTGGTGAACAATTCTCTTCTAAAATGATGCCTAATTTGCCCCTTGTTCAGTTAAATAATTGACTAACAGTAGCAGAGGAGTTTACTGCAGTTCTGAAACTCCCCCCACTGCCTGAGCCCCTGAGACAAGGGCTTTCATTAAATAACTCATCACAACTCCATAAATCAACCAGAATCTCATAACTCTTCACCAACCTTATTTTGTTGGCATCTGTCTTTCTCAGGAGACAATGGAGGAGTGCACCTTTGGCGGTGAAGTCAAACTGTTGGAAGGTTGCAGTGCCTGCTGCGGTTGTAGAGACTGATACAGGAGAGACATGTTTTGTTGCAGCTGGGGCAGATGAAGGCGACCGGTTGTGCTGCTGCAGATGTGCCACGGCGTTTCTTCTCTCTGTGCTCCTTCCAGCGGTCATTACTCCTCTGGTCACTGATGTGGATACATGGCCTCACCGTCTGTCTCCAGGCTCTGTGATCATCTGCAAGGGATTCCTACATGTCGGGGTTGATGTTGCCAGACTTCATGTCATGTTTGCAGACATCTTTGTAACGCAGAAACAGGCCTGGTGCCTGAAGCCAGCTTCCTATAGAGCATGTTCATGGGGATCTCGCTGTCTTCCATTCTGTGGACCTGACCAAGCCAGCGTAGATGTCGCTGAAATGGAAGTGTGAACATGCTAGGAATGTGGGACTGGGAGAGCACATCTTTGTTTGAAACTTTGTCCTGCCATGTGATACGCTTGTGGAAGGTGTGGAGGCATCGTTCCTGACGGTTGTAAGTTGCCCATAGCGTACAATTGTCTATTGAAAGAGTGATTAAGCTACATTGGCACATCATTTCCCATATTCCAGGCTGTGAAGATGTGCCTATTTTAGGCAAAAGGCGTTCTAGATCGTTTAAGGATGTTCTTTCCTACACTTATCTACTTGGATACCATAATGATGACCCACACACAACGTTGAAAGGGCATTATAGATGCGGTCATTGCACATGTTGCAGATTTGCTTTGCCCGTGAAATCATTTACCAACACAATAAATGGGCGAAAGATTGTCTTGCAACAGTTTACAAATTGTTCTACAAAAAACTGTGTGTGCTGTATCCGTTGTGCTTGCGGGCTTCTATATGTAGGTAGTACTACTCGTGCTATCAGGACTAGAATTTCTGAGCATAGGTCCAAAATACGTAATGCTTGTCTATGCGCCCCGTTAGTCCAGCATTTCCAGCAAGAGGCTCACACTGAAAATGACCTGAGTTTTTTTCATTCTGTGGACTTTAAAAAAAACTACCCCTTAGATCTGTTGATGTACAAAGAGCCTTGTTACAAAAAGAGTATAAATAAATATTTCAACTAGGAACCTTGTTTCCAAAAGATTTGAGTACTGAATTTGACCTTGGGTGTTATATATAAATCAATTTTTGTGCCATTGTTTGTTTAGCAATAACAGAGAAGTGCTACTGTACCTTTAACCATGTATGAATGTGATGATTGATTCCATGCACCCGTAATGTATTTAAATGTTTGCTATTACCAGTTTCAATACTGGCTGTGCCTGTGAGTATTTTGTTGATCTTTTGTCTTGAGCGAACCGTGTTAAGTCATTAGGTAAGACACAACATGAGATGGGTATTGCATATATTTTGTGGTCTTTTATTTATTGTAACTGGAATGCCATTTTGTATTATTTAGCATTATTGACTGATGAAGCTTGCCACGAAACCTGGATAATATCCGGAGAACAGGTCTCGATTTGGTTCCATTTGACCATTTGTATCACTTTTACCATGGGAGAGGTGTGGAGTTGTTTTCCCGCAACCGCTCATATATATATGACTTTGCACTTCCAGCAAATGACTACTTGAAGAACGCTTTCTTGCAACCGCTCCTACGTATATGGCTTTGAATGACTATTTGAAGGACGATTTGTTTGTTCCAGCCGTGTAATGAAATACTTACCGCATACACAACCGGTATAGTAAAGAGAGAGACATTAGTTCATTCTATGTTTATGAGTATCTCCAGGCTTGGTTATGCATGTTGCACTTTAGTTTGCTCGTTGTTTAGTAGGTTTATGAGTTTATATACTGTACCTATTCTAGTAAAATTGTCCTTTATATTCATAAGCCAGTTTTGGTGTTGTTGGTTTGTTGTATAATTGTCATCACATCACACCTGATACTTTTTGTGTACAGTGGTACCTCGGGTTAAGAACTTAATTCATTCTGGAGGTCCGTTCTTAACCTGAAACTGTTCTTAACCTGAAGCACCACTTTAGCTAATGGGACCTCCCGCCGCCGCCACGCAATTTCTGTTCTCATCCTGAAGCAAAGTTCTTAAGCTGAGGTACTATTTCTGGGTTAGCGAAGTCTGTAACCTAAAGCATCTGTAACCCAAGGTACCACTGTATAAAGGTAAAGGTAAAGGGACCCCTGACCATAAGGTCCAGTCGTGTCCGACTCTGGGGTTGCGGCGCTCATCTCGCGCTCTATAGGCCGAGAGCCGGTGTTTGTCTGCAGACAACTTCCAGGTCATGTGGCCAGCATGACTAAGCCACTTCTGGCGAACCAGAGCAGCGCACGGAAACGCTGTTTACCTTCCCACCGGAGCGGTACCTATTTATCTACTTGCACTTGATGTGCTTTTGAACTGCTAGGTGGGCAGGAGCTGGGACCGAGCAATGGGAGCTCACCCCGTCACGGGGATTCGAACCGCTGACCTTCTGATCAGCAAGCCACAGCGCCACCTGTATACGCTTTCTATTTTGGGCCAAGTAACATTCTTGCCGCAGTAGTTCGTGGATTCAAATCTGGTTTGTTCCCATTCATGCTGTGCTGGAATGCACAGCCCCTGGTGGTTGGATACATCAGTTTTTCTCCAGCATGGTGTTGTCATAGTTCATACAGGCCGTATACAGACTCATGTTTACTCTGCATGCAATGCATTTCTGCTGCTGTTTTGGGAAGTAGTGTACATATATTAGTCACAAACCATGCCTATCCTGTTACGAAGTGCTGTATTTTGAGAGTTTCCCCCCAAACCAGGTTTGATCCGAATTCAGACCAAGAATCACCTTGCTGGCAATGTGTCCACAGCCTCAGTTATAAGTTCCAGATTCTGAGGAGGCTCTATAGCACTAAAATTTGCAAAAAGGGGGAAATTCACCAGTTGTGGCTTATCCTGAGCGTAATGGAGAAAGCCCTGCTGAAATTCTCCTCCTTACAGAACGAACCTTGTAAACCGAACCAAGAGTGCTCCCTCCCAATAAAATACTGTTGGTAAGTATGAACATAGGACTTGGAACCTTCAGTTAACCTTCATAAGAGCACATTGTGAAAAAGTCATCTTATTCCCCCTTTGTGGGGTTGGGAAACTCAAAATTACAGACGTGAACTTTAAAAGGCCTCTCTTTGGGGGAGATCAGCAAACCTGGGTCCTGTAAGATAAGCCAGACATTTATTGTTTCACTAAATTTATTTGATTAAGTGACTGCAGACACAGGTACTAAACAGGAATCGTGACTTCTATAGCATCTTCTTTTTACGTTTAAAGAAGTGTCATGTTGCCAGGGCCTTGGGTAGAGGGACAAGGAGACTATGGAAGCAAAAACGGAACTCAAATACCTAAATTAAAAGCAGAAATTTGTACTGGACCACCAGCTTGGCTATCAAAGCAAATTTTTGCTTAAATTAGTGATTGGGAATTTTGCCCTAAATTGTTATAAACTTGGCTCCTAGGCACCCGCATATTTTTCCTCCAGCTCTCTCCCAAAGAATTTGGCTGTTTAATTTATCAAGGGGCTTATTAATGGAGGTTATTGTGTGCTTGCAATTCCATAGACTCCTCTGAGGATGTTCAGTGCCCCCCTCCCAGGAAAAAGATTCAACAAAAGCGGCTAGAAGAAGCTTTAATTAAATGTCTGGTTTCAATGGGATTAGTGCCTGATTAATCCAGCCTCTGTCTGCCTGTCAATCATGCCTGTCATTATAATTGTCAACTATATAGCCGCTAACTATGTGAAAACTCAACCTGGCTGTTCTTTATTTAAATGTGTCGTTTTAGCTTTATTTATTTATTTTACACGCGTCTCAAAGAAGCGTACTTTCCAGCTCCCAGAGTTTGCCACTGCATCCAGTTTGTCAGGGAGAAGTAGACCAGATTCACACCCACACTCCTTCACTGGAATGTGTGCTGCAGACTGACGTTACTCAGCAGTAGACAGCCCCACTAAGTTTTAACGGGTTTTGCTCCCAAAAAAATGTGCACAAAACCACACCCTTTCATTAGCCCATGATTTTCTTAAAAGTTGCCAAGTCCTCTGTCACTGTCTGATACTATTCAGCACAGCCAGTGACTGGCTGTGAAGGGTACTTAGTAGAGTTCCTTCCTCAATGTCATGCAGAAAAGTTCCAAATTTAATTTTAAACCTCTGACCCTCTCTCCTTCTGTCTGCTCCTTCCTCCTCCTCCTCCTCCTACTTCCTTCTTTGGGATCACTCGTAGCCAGGTAAGATTGTTGTAATCTTAATCTGGGGACATAGGTTTCTGGGCGGGAGTTGATCACGGTGAGGGTTTGCCAAACATGCCTTCCTCTTAGCATGTTTCTCCCTTTCTTCCTGAGTTTGAGCATCTTCAAAGCCCATGACACCTTTGGTGAAGGCTGTTCTCCAATTGGAGCGCTTGCAGGCCAGTGTTTCCCAGTTGTCAGTGTTGATACTACTTTTTTAAGATTTGCCTTGAAGAAGAAGAGTTTGGATTTGATATCCCGCTTTATCACTACCCGAAGGAGTCTCAAAGCGGCTACATTCTCCTTTCCCTTCCTCCCCCACAACAAACACTCTGTGAGGTGAGTGGGGCTGAGAGACTTCAAAGAAGTGTGACTAGCCCAAGGTCACCCAGCAGCTGCATGTGGAGGAGCGGAGACGTGAACCCGGTTCCCCAGATTACGGGTCTACCGCTCTTAACCACTACACCACACTGGCTTTAAACCTCTTTTCTGACCACCAGCATTACGCTTTCCAATTTTAAGTTCACAATGGAGTAGTTGCTTTGTGAGATGATAATCAGGCATCCGAACAACATGATCAGTCCGGAGAAGTTGATGTTGAAGAATGCCTGATGGGTCACCACCTCTTTCTTGGGTCATCTGCCATCACAAGGATTTCTAGGTCGCAACCTTTACAACTTCTGTGATTAAATGAAAGTGGGAGATGAGACAGATTTTGGCATCTTTCCTACAAGCCCCACATTCCTCCTTGACCCTCTCATCTTCTCCCTTCCACTAGCTACAATGGGCAAGACTCTAGCTGTGCTGGAGGCAGGGGAAGCCTGGGCAAAAGCAGAGGGAGAAGTAACAGCAGCATCATAGAATCATCGAGTTGGAAGGGACCCAGAGGGTCATCTAGTCCAACCCGCTGCAATGCAGGAATCTCAACTAAAGCATCCATGACAGATGGCCACCCAACCTCTGCTTCGCAACTTCCAAGGAAGGAGAGTCCACCACCTCCCGAGGGAGTCTGTACCACTGCAGAACAGCTCTTACTGTCAGAAAGTCCTTCCTGATGTTTGGTTGGAATCTCCTTTCTTAAAACTTGAATCCATTGGTTTGGGTCCTACCCTCCAGAACAGGAGAAAACAAGCCTGCTCAATCCTCCATGTGACAGCTTATTAGGTATCTGAAGATGGCAATCGTATATCCTCTCAGTCTCCCCCTTTCCAGGCTAAACATACCCAACTCCCTCAACTGTTCTTCATGAGGCTTTGTTTCCAGACCCTTGATCATCTTGGTCACCCTCCTCTGCACGTTCCAGTTCATCAATATCCTTCTTAAATTGTGGTGCCCCAAACTGGAAACTGTATTCCAAGTGTGACCTAAGCAAAGCAGAATAGAGCAGTACTATTACTTCTCTTGATCTGGACACTATACTTCTGTTGATGCAGCCTAGAATAGCTTTTTATGCTTCTTCTTCTGTGGTGATCACTCGCAGCCAAGTATGATTGTCTTCCATGAACAGCGAGTCTGTAAGTGACTTTGGATCCAATTCTGGATCATCACACTGTTGGCTCATGTTCAACTTGTGGCCTACTAAAACCCCTAGATCCTTCTCACATGTACTACTGGCAAGCCACGTGACCCCCTGGTGCAGGTGGTTATTCCTGCCTAAGTGCAGAACCAGACATTTGCTCCTGTTGAAATTCATTCTGTTAGTTTTGGACCAGTTCTCTTCCATTAAGGAAATTTATTTATTAACTGGATTGTGGATAAGTTTAAAGGTTTCTTACAGGGGAGGCGAAACTGCAGTATCTTGACACTCCTCCATTTTAAGCATCCCTATGATCAGTCCTCTTCTGACTTCCTGAAAAGTTAGTATGAAGAAATTTCCTCTTGTAGTGGTCATCAAAGCCATGCTAGCTATCTCCTGGTTGGCCTATTATCCCCAGTTGCACCCTGCTTCATGTAATGGCACCAGCCGTTGTTTTTCAGCTGGGTCAGGTAGGAGTGCTCCCTTTAACTGCAGTGTAACAAAGACAGGTCTAGTTTTTATGTTACTTTCTCCATTTACAGCTATGCAGCATTGACAGAGCCACAATTCACTTGCATGTTGCTTCTAGTGATGGCTGTGTATGCAAAGGCTCTTGGTTCCTTTGGGCCCAGGACCCTAAGTTTAGTTCCTCTGTCCCAAGCCGTGCCCATGCATGGCAAAGCCTAATTAGACATGCCAAAGGGCCCAATAGGACTTCCGGCGAGGACGCCATTGCGGACGGTTGAGGGTCGTTTCGGCAGCGAGACGACCCTGGCCTTCCCGGGGGTAGGAGCTCCGCTACCGCACAGCGGGCTCCGTCAAACCGCGGGTCGAGCGTCCCGCGGCGTGGGCTCTCCAGCTGGCCCCATATTGCGCTGAACCCTTCTCCCGTTCCCCTTGTAAAAGGGGCGCGGGAGTGAAGGGGCAACGGCGCGGGGCTGTGGAGGCTATGCCCCAGCCGGGAAGGCGAAGTGGCGGCTGCCGCCAGCAATGAGCGTGTCGTTCTTACCTAATCTGAAGCAAAAGAAGAAGAACCCCGTAAGCCGTAAGTACGGAGGTTAATTGGACTAAAAATTCTTTAATTGGCTTTCCGGGAGGAACGTTAAAAGGAAGCCCGTTCCTCTCCCTGCCGAATGGAAGAAAATAACAATGTTTCTAGCTGCTGCTGCATTAGCGGATACAATGTTTTTACGGAGCTCTTTTTTGACAAGTACGATCGGTTGAATCCCCGTCGGGAGGATTAAGAAGTTGTTGTTGTATTTGTCTTATGGTATTTGTATTCTGTTTTGTCGTGGAAAACCAATAAAATTTTGTAAACAAAACAAAACAAAACAAAACAAAACAAAGGGCCCAATAGGTTTTCTCAAATAGGGTTGCAATGTGTCCTCTTTTTCCATGACACGTCCTTTTTTCAGGGGTATAATTTGAGGCAAATTGCATTTATTTGCTTTGAATGGCTGCCATAGCGTCCTCTTTTTTGCTCTTCAAAATATGGCAACCCTATTGAGAGTGCAGCACATTCACTTGGAAGCTCCCCGGAGGCGTGCATAAGACTCCAGGATTGCAGCCTTACCTTATGCATGTTGGGCTGCATTTATTGAGGCTTATTCCATGCTGAGGTTTCTTAGACAGGCGCAAGCTGTCAGGCATGCTTAAATCTGTTGAGTTCAGGGAGCCTCACTGGAAAGGTTGGTGCTGTTCGTGTTGGGCTTTACCATCTCCTAGTACAGGAGCCTCTTGAGATGTCAGGGCTCAGCCTAGACTTGGCTGCAAAGTCCATAAGGATATCTCTGGGCATGTGTGGGCTTCCTTTCCTTCAAAACTGAAAAACTGTCTTCATTGCAGAGGAAGGCTGCAGGCTTCCTAGGGCTTGGGTCCTGGAGATAGCTCTTTTTAAAGAAATAAAACTGTTGACTTGTATATAATATGTCTGTATCATTTTGCCAGAGTAGCTCAAAATGGCAGGGGCAGATGGGGCTCGTTAACCTGGGCAGCCCATCTAAATGAAGGAAAACTCTGATCCAAAACCTCCACTGCCTTGTGGGTATCTTCAGGGGAAGGAAAGGCTAAGGAGTAGACAATGGGTAGGCAAACTAAGGCCCAGGGCTGGATGTGGCCCAATCGCCTTCTGAATCCGGCCCGTGGACAGTCCGGGAATCAGCATATTTTTACATGAGTAGAATGTGTCCTTTTATTTAAAATGCATCTCTGGGTTATTTGTGGGGCATAGGAATCCATTCATTTCCCCCCCCATCCCCCCAAATAGTCCAGGCCCCCCACAAGGTCTGAGGGACAGTGGACCGGCCCCCTGCTTAAAAAGTTTCCTGACCCCTGGTGTAAACCCTACCCAAATCGGGAGTGGAGTCCCTAAGGTTGGATGATGGATATGCCTCCTTCCGGCAACTCCTGCACCCAAGCTGGTGCTAAACGTATTATTCTGCTTTCCTTTGGACAGCATCAATGAGCATAGGAGCCAATTCCTAGGGATGCGGGTGGCGCTGTGGTCCAAACCACAGAGCCTAGGGCTTGCCGATCAGAAGGTCAGTGGTTCAAATCCCCGCAACAGGGTGAGCTCCTGTTGCTCGGTCCCAGCTCCTGCCAACCTAGCAGTTTGAAAGCACATCAAGTGCAAGTAGATAAATAGGTACCACTCCGGTGGGAAGGTAAACGGCGTTTCCGTGCGCTGCTCTGGTTCGCCAGAAGCGGCTTAGTCATGCTGGCCACATGACCTGGAAGCTGTACTGGCTCCCTTGGGCAATAAAGCGAGATGAGTGCCGCAACCCCAGAGTCGTCTGCGACTAGACCTAATGGTCAGGGGTCGCTTTACCTTTACCTTTAAGGTCTCTTTGGCCCCCAAAATAATATATTTGAGCCCCCTCAGTTGATGAGCATTGCCATTCAGATAGGATGTACTGTATGTGCCTTGTCTTGTGATTGATTAGGTAGGGTGAGGCTTACCTGCCTTCCTAAACATTTTAATCAAGTTGGTACCCATGGCAGTGAGGCCGAGAGGGGGAGTCTTGTCTGGGGCAGCCCATGACCCATGCACACTGCCCAGGCTTGCGCCCCTGGGAAGCCACTTCGCGGTTTGACTTCACTCCCGAGGCGCACTCCATTGTCGAGACAGCCGGCTGCCAACAATTCAAAACTCTATAACAAAAGAGGCCCCCTCCTTCGAAGAGTTTCCTTTCAAGGAGGGAAGGGAGACATGATTGGAAACATCTTTCTGGGCGCAACGCTGTATGCCATACTGCTGCGAAAGCCGAAAGGCCGGCCAGGAGGGGGTGTGTGCGCGCAGCGCGCTGCTGTGTCTTTAAACAGCACCGACCCCGGTTTGGTCTCTCTCTCCGGCTCGGGCGGTGATTGACACGGAGAGGAGGCGCCTGCTTGTAACAAAAGTCGGCGGCGTTGGAGAGCGCGCGAGTGCGCGCGTGTTTGGAGAAGCAATCTAGTTAACAAGTGGCCGCGATTCACCGCCAGGGGGAAGAGGAGGAGGAGAGAAAAGACAAGAACCGAGCCTGGAAAAAAAAGATCCTGGCTGGAGCGCTTGCAAAGGGCTCTGCCACTCCCCGGCCAGCTCTGCAGGAAGGAGCGCGTCTCGGTCTCTCTCCTTGCTTTGGGCTTGACAATCTCACCTTCCCTGCGCTCTGATCGACTGGTGGATTACATCTGGAGCTACTGCCCCTTACTTCCTCGGTGTCCCCTCCTCTTTCCTTGGGGAGGCTGGTTTTTTATTTTATTTTAACCCCCTTCTCACTCTTTTTGGAGGAGTCTAAGTTTCTTTCAATCGTCGCAAAAAGGCTGAAGGGCGGCGGAGGGGAGAAACCAACTGGAGAGGAAAGGCTAGAAAAAGTCCCCTGCGCTCCGCCGCGCCTCTTCTCGCGGTGGCCTTTTAAAAACAACCAGCGCCGCATCTTCTCTTTGTCTCCTTCCTCCCCAGCCCAAACATTTATCTGTGGTTCGACATGGTGGGTGTAGCGGGGAGGAGGAGGACGAGGACGAGAGTATGAAGGCGGCAGGATGGGAGCGAACAATGGCAAGCAGTACGGCAGTGATGGTAAGTCTGCTTTGGCCAGGGCGGGCGCAACGGCGCGTCGCATCCCGAGGTGCCTTGGAGAGGGGGCTGTAGGCGCGCACGTAGGGCGGTCGGGCGGGCATTGCTCTGCCAGCCTCTACGAAGCGTCAGGAGAATTTGCAGACGTTCCCTGAGCACCAGGAGTCTGCCCGCCTCTCCCCGCTCCCTCCCCACCGCAGCTTAGGCACTGCAAAGTTGCAATCCCTTTTCCGGGAAAATCTAGATGTCAGTTTGGGGGAAAGCTCAAGGCAGGCTTGGGAGTTCCTTCCTTGGTTTTCTCTCCACGCACCCGCAACACAATCCTCGTGCACCTTTACGTAGAAGCGGAGTTCAGAGTTAGTCCCAACTCCTAGGGGCTGAGGTGCTTTGCCCCTCCCCAATAAAATATTTGAAGGGGTTGCCCCCCCAAAGTTGATGAGCATTGCCATTCAAATGATGTCCATGTGCCGCAACATGTGATCGATTATGCTGGGCGGGGTTTACCTGCCCCCCCCCAATATTTTGTTCAAGTTGGCACCTCGGTGGACCTGACTTCACTTTATGTGTGCGTTGGAGGGACCAGTCTTGACTTTGGAGTGGGGGGCTTAGGATGGGAGGGGCACAGGGGATGCATATCTGGTCTGTTGGGAAAAGCAGGGAGATGCTTATGGCCGTGGATGAGAAAGTTGTTTGGTATAGGATTCTAAAACTGTAGAGTTGGAAAGGACCCCCTGGGGTAATCTAGTCCAACCCCCTGCAACGTAGGAATCTTTTGCCCCGCGTATAGATGGCGTGCCAGTTACAGTATTTATCACGCACAGCAGAGTGATCTGCCTCCTGTAGCAGGGTTGTGTCGTGGTGGGTTGACAAAGGGACATCACTAATACAGGACTTTCTGCTGAACGCAGGAAGATCGCACCACCTTAAAAATGCACCCCAAGTCTGCATTCACACTTAAGGTCTCTAACAGCAGTAGTTCACTCTTGCAAGTAGCTTTAGCAGCAGAGTATGCCCGTTCGCTTTTGTAGGCTACTAGATTCGTGGAGAGTAAAGGGAGTTGGCTGGGTGGACAGCACAGAAGTGGCACACAGTTGTTCGAGTTTACTGCTCTTGGAGAATGTGCCCACACCCAAACTTAGCAGCTCCCCTTTCCCCCCTCCCACAATCCTTTCCTAAGATTCCTATTTAGTCTAGCGCAGTTATTTTAGTGCAACCGAGCCACACTTTGCATATAATTAGTTGTCGGTCCTTCCTGCCATTGTGTCTGTGTGTTTTGAGATATTCTGTCTGTAGGCTGCAACCCTTTCCCGGTCTCCTGTCTGTTAGAAATTCCTCAGTGGTATGCAGGCAGAGACTCCACCTCAGTAGCTTCTTAGGGAAGGTTGCTTTTGCTGCCTGCTAGATCATTCAGAAGAGCCTGGTGATGTGGCAGTTCCTTGATTTTTACAATATCGGGGTTAGCAACAAGGAGGCATTTATTTCTCTGCATGTTGAGGTATGAAAATATGCTATTTGAAAAAAAGAACCTCCATAGTATGTGCTCTGGGAATGAAAAACTGCCGTGTTCAAACACTACTGTTGTCTGGATATTTATCTTTTGTGTATAGTGGTACCTCCGGTTACAGACACTTTGGGTTACAGACTCGGCTAACCCAGAAATAGTACCTCGGGTTAAGAACTTTACTTCAGGATGAGAACAGAAATTGCGCGCGGCGGCAGCGGGAGGCCCCATTAGCTAAAGTGGTACCTCAGGTTAAGAACAGTTTCAGGTTAAGAACGGACCACCGGAACGAATTAAGTTCTTAACCAGAGGTACCACTGTATTTGCTTGTGAGTGAATTCAGTGGGTTCAGTCAAATGTCTTTCCACATAAGCAAGCAGAATGTGCAGGTCATGTTTTGGGCTGCCTTTGAAGGTGACCCAGAAACTACAACTAATCCAGAATGCAGCAGCGAGACTGGTGACTGGGAGTGGCTGCCAAGACCAGATAACACCAGTACATTGGCCCCAGTACATTTCCGAGTACACAATTCTGAGCACAATTCAAAGTGTTGGTGCTGACCTTTAAAGCCCTAAACGGCCTTGGCCCAGTATACCTGAAGGAGCGTCTCCACCCCCATCGTCAGCCCGGACACTGAGGTCCAGCTCTGAGGGCCTTCTGGCAGTTCCCACACTGAGAAGTGAGGTTACAGGGAACCAGGCAGAGGGCCTTCTTGGTAGTGGCGCCCGCCCTGTGGAACGCCCTCCCATCAGATGTCAAGGAAATAAACAACTCTCTGACTTTTAGAAAACATCTGAAGGCAGCTATGTTTAGGGAAGTTTTTAATGTTTGATGTTTTATCATGTTTTTGATATTCTGTTGGGAGCCTCCCAGAGTGGCTGGGGAAACTCAGCCAGATAGGCGGGGTATAAATAAATTGTATTTATTTATTTATTATTTTTGCAAATTGCTTCACAATTTCCACTGTGTTCCTTGAGGCCAATGTCTTGCCCATTGCCCTTCAATGAGGCTGTGGCCCAGATGAGCCTTATGTTTGGGTTTCTCTCGTCAGAGGCCAACTAATGTGTCCTTTCTTAAATCACACTTGCTTTCAAATGTGCTGACTAAGATTTTACATGTTTCGCAGTGCTCACTGGTTGTTTTGTTGCGTATTGTGTGTGTGTGTGTGTGTGCTTTTAAGGGCATCCTTTGATAAACTGAAGACTTCTGCAAAGAAGTGATTTCTCTGTGTGAAATGGTAGCTGCTGACAAAAGGCCTGCCTTCTGAATTCTGAAATAATGGGTGGTTGCTCACCTAAGTTCCTTTTCTGAAATGTTTGCTAACTTTCTAATAGGAGCGGTGATTCTCCACTGTTTTCTGTATGGATGCTATTAATTTTTGCCAGATGTTCAGAAGTAATCTGAATGAGTCTAGAACAGTGGTTCCCAACTGGTGGTTTGCGGACCCCACGGGATCTGCATAACACACCCAGGGGTTCCATGGCCATACCTGTCAACTGTCCAGGACATCCTGTTTTGGGGGACCGTGTTCTCTCCCCAGAGATATCAACATTTTCAAAAGTAGGAGGTTCATGTCTTGGCTTTTGAACTAAGTCCACAGTGCTTAGCTAATCAGGAACCATTGGTCTAGAATGTTTTTGGTACCGGTCCCTTCAGTAGCTGTCCATGGAGGCGCAGGTCACTTCTGTGTCCAGGGCAGCTGTCTACCAGCTCCATCTGGAACGCAGGCTGAGACCCTACCTACCTACAGACTGTCTCACCAGAGTGGTGCAGGCTCTAATCTCCCGTTTGGACTACTGCAATGCACTCTACGTGGGGCTACCTTTGAAGGTGACCCGGAAACTACAACTATTCCAGAATGCAGCAGCTAGACTGGTGACTGGGAGTGGCCAAGACCATATAACACCAGTCCTGAAAGACCTACATTGGCTCCCGTTTCCGAGCACAATTCAAAGTGTTGGTGCTGACCTTTAAAGCCCTAAATAGCCTCGGGCCAGTATACCTGAAGGAGCATCTCCACCCCCATTGCTCAGCCCGGACACTGAGGTCCTTCTGGCGGTTCCCTCACTGCGAGAAGTGAGGCTACAGGGAACCAGGCAGAGGGCCTTCTCGGTAGTGGCACCCACCGTGTGGAACGCTCTCCCATCAGATGTCAAGGAAATAAACAACTCTCCGACTTTTAGAAGACATCTGAAGGCATCCCTGTTTAGGGAAGTTTTTAATGTTTGATGTTTTTTTCTGTTTTTAATATTCTGTTGGGAGCCTCCCAGAGTGGCTGGTCAAAACCAGTAAGATGGGTGGGGTATGTATGTATGAATGTATGAATGAATGAATGAATGAATGAATGAATAAATGAATAAAATCTGGGTGGGATGGACCAATGTACGTAGAGGTGCTTCAAACATTCACCAGGCCCTGTGAATTTGGGTTCACAGTGGATCTCAGAGGTACAGGAATTTTCTCACCAGTATCCAAGGAGCATCCCTGCATACCGGACTCAATATTTCCTTCTTATATAGCAGTGGCATTAATCACTGAGAAAGTACATAATAGTTTTGGATTTAGATGGGGCTCCTACCTTTAGCTTTTCTATCTGCAGTTTGAATGTGGCCAGGCAATGTGAATTTGGACCAGTTTGCCTTCTGTTTTCTCCTGCTCTGTCACGAACTCTTAATGCTCATTTAATATCGGCAAGAAATTCTTCTGTTTAATATAGAGGAATTCCCAAAGAAACTTATTCAGTACGAAGAAAGCTGTACATACACAAAAATGGGTGAAACTTCAAATACCTTTGACCTGATGGACCTTGAGTCATGGAGGACAATGTGAGGATCCTTTTAACTTCAAATGCACCAGGACTAATTCAGAGTCTGGGTTGTTCCCTGCTGAAAATATGTCTTGCTTTCTGCCTCACACTTTGTGAAATAAACATGGGGGCGTGTGGCTTGTGAATTACATTTAAGGCAGCAGACACTCTCTGTTTTTTTCTATGGGCTTTTGAGCAAGCACCACATATATGTAAATATATTCTTTTATAACCCTTTGTAGTTGATTCTTGATATTTCAGGGATTCCTGCCTTGTGCAGTGTAGTGTGGGGCTGCTTCCTGGCTACATGGCAAGTTTTTCAACCCCAGGGACAAAGCAAGAGAGAGGCAGAGTTTAATGTGCTCCAGCTGTTCTATATAAATGCTACCTCTGCAATTTCACTTTACTAAAACCCTTTTTCTGAGTTTTGCATTTAGATGTATGGAGCCTAGTCCATCCCTGTTCAGATGCTGTCCTCCGCAAAACTGATGAGATGGCTTAGTCCATGGGTAGGCAAACTAAGGCCCGGGGGGCCGGATCCAGCCCAATCGCCTTCTAAATCTGGTATATTTCTGTTAGGTCTGTTCATTTCAGTGGGGCTACTTTGAATCAAACCTAGTTGAACGCTGTATTTTTTCACACTGCTAAGAAGAGCTGAACACCAATCTTCTTTGCCTTCTCTCAAGGAAAAAAGACATTCTTCACCCTTCCAGTTGGTCTCCCAGTGTGGTCAGGTGGATGCATGTGACTTCTGGACCCCGGGAATCAAGGAGGGAGACCAGACCTCCTGAAGTGTCTTGTCTAGTGGCTGGGAAGCAGAGTTCCTGCAGAATTCTTAGACGGCTCACCTCACTGTTTCAGTTACTTTCATTTTTTTTTTTACATTCTCATCCGAAGGATTTTGGCTAGGGCTGAGACTCTTCATGGTTCCCAAAGGGCTTGATTTTTGTTTTCTATTTCTAGGCTGGGCCAGTTGATTCAGCAATTCAAACCCTTCATAGGAGCCTCTATGCAGGGACCCTGCTGGCTGCTGCTATGTGTTGGGTGTTACATGTTGGATGTGGGTGGTGCTGTGGTCTAAACCACTGAGCCTCTTGGGCTTACCGATTGGAAGGCCGGCGGTTCGAATCCCCGCAACCGAGTGAACTCCCATTGCTCTGTCTCAGCTCATGCCAACCTAGCAGTTCGAAAGCACGCCAAAATGAGCAAGTAGATAAATAAATACCATTGCAGTGGGAAGGTAAACAGCGTTTCCGTGTGCTCTGGTTTCCGTCACGGTGTTCCGTTGCGCCAGAAGCGCTTTAGTCATGCTGGCCACACGACCCAGAAAGCTGTCTGTGGCCAAACACCGGCTCCCTTGGCCTGAAAGCGAGATGAGCGCCACAACCCCATAGTACCCTTTGACTAGACTTAACCATCCAGGGATCAAACTGGTTCTTTAGCTAACAAGAATATGAAGGTTCCATAGGCAAAGAAGAGAGGAATAACATACATGGGGAGAAGATGTAGTGGAAGACAACTGAACAACTGGTAACACACATCCTTCGTGGAGCATACTCCATAAATCTTTAAAGCAACATGTGTTGCTTATACTTCATACATGCATAGCATATTTAGAAGTGTAACTTGGAGAAGAGATGGCTTGAAGGAACGTTCTGTTTGCCATAGGGTGGACAGGCTCTGTAGGAATACACATCCTTTATTATCTCAATTATTGCATATTTCACTTGGCTGAAGTGGCACAAAAATACCGGCAATATTATTTCAGCATAGAGGAATTAAGCCCACCCGCCTTTAGTTGAATTCTGGAGAAGAGCCATGTGCTTTTATCCTGCCACAGAAACATGTTCCCTTGTCTAGGTCATTCAGAGAGGGTGGAAATGTGGAGAAATGCATGGTTTCCTGGAAAGGAAACTTCAATCCTCCCCAGCATTTAATAATAGGACTGTGTTGATGTGTAGGTGAGCACAACTGAAATAAGCTTTGAAAAAGTTATCCTCGGCTTAGTCAAAAGCAGGGATGGGCAACCTTTGTCCTTCCAACTGGTCCACAGCTCTCATCATACCTGACTGGGGCTGTTGGAACTGGAGTCTGCAACAGCAGTTAGACAGTGGTGTAATGTTTTTTCTTCTTCTGAATAATCTCACTGAAAATAGTCTTGACATTTTGCCAGTTCAGGAAAAGACTATCGGACAGTTGTTATTAAAAAAAAAAAAAGGTGTGCCATCTGGGTTTTGTTTTTCTTAATGGCCAACTTTATTTTATCTTTAAGATTTGTAAAGCGAGTGTGATACAATGAATGAAACTCTTGACTGAATGGAGACTTCAATTCAAGTTCTGCCTTTGGCAGAGGCCGACTGCATTCACACAACACAGTGAACTCTAGTTAATGGTGTACCTCTAATGGTTTGTTGGTGGGAGCCACAAACCACAATCTCAGTGTTATGCCCAAACTGGAGATTATAGTATGCTTCACTCAAGATGTGATGAGGATAAAACTTAATTTACAGTCATATTTTGTTTGCCCCAGACAGATCACTATTTCCAGTTCAGATGCAACGAAACCAGGGACTGTGACTTGTTGCTCCCGAGCACGCTAGGAGAGGAGTGAAATGGCAGCAATCTCTGTGTTGATGGGTAAACCATTAAGTGGTTTATCAGGCTGTGTGAGCTGGTTCTGCGTTACAGGAAACTTGATTGCTACTAACATCTCTGTTGATTTCGATGGGATTTTAAGAATGACTGACTTTGTATTGAATGAATAAAACTTTGTTCTCTAAAGCCATAAGCCAGCACAATATAAATACAGCAAACAAATCAATTTAAGGCATTCAACAAGCATATATGCAAAAAGAAACACAATGCTCCTCTCTCCCCTTTCTGATAGAAATCACTCATTGCCCCTACACAGCAAGCTATATAGGTGTTAAAAATAGATTAGAACAAAATAACATCCCATCAACCTTTTTAGAGTCTGGCTTGTATTTTCTTAGCTGCCAGAGTGAATTTTCCTGCTAGGGTGATGGATACATCTTTGCCTGTATGCAATGTCCATATCTGGTCCAAGAGGGGTGTGTTTGATGTAGGAGTAAGACATTTGTGCCTTGGATGTTCATATGAAGGTTAACTGAGAGCCAGTGTGGTGTAGTGGTTAAGAGCGGTAGACTCGTAATCTGGGGAACCGGGTTTGCGTCTCCACTCCTCCACATGCAGCTGCTGGGTGACCTTGGGCTAGTCACACTTCTCTGAAGTCTCTCAGCCCCACTCACCTCACAGAGTGTTTGTTGTGGGGGAGGAAGGGAAAGGAGAATGTTAGCCGCTTTGAGACTCCTTCGGGTAGTGAAAAGCAGGATATCAAATCCAAATCCAAACTTAGTAATAGTGATGGGAGATAGCCTTGACCTCATGTGACTCACAGACGCAAAGTCTTTAATGGGTAGTAATGTCATCAAAGCTCCCATCCAAGAAAGCGGAGGGTATGTCCTGGAGACGTAAAAGGCTGTGAGTGGTTTTCTCGAAGGAGCCACAGTAAGGGTTATAAAGTCAAATGCCACGTTATATAATGGATGCCAATAGGAATAAGGCATTTGTGTGACTGAGGAGAAATCCTACCGCTTAGAACAGAGACGGATTCTCTCTCTAAACATCTGCTTAACTACTGGAAGGAAAATTAGAATAAAACTGCAGTATTATTCCCATAAGAATGTAGGGTAGCTCTAACAGAATTTACCCAAGACTTTTGGGATGACATCTGCATACAGTCATACCTTGGATCTCAAACAGCTTAGTTGATTAATGTTTCGGCTCCCAAACGATAAAAAATGATCAAAAAGTGAGTGTTCCAGTTTTTGAATGATTTTCGGAAGCCAAATGTCCAGCATAGATTCTGCAGCTTCCAATTGGCTGCAGGAGCTTCCTGCAGCCAACCAGAAGCCGCGCTTTGGTTTCCAAATGTTTTGGAAGTCGAACGGACTTCCGAAACGGATTCCATTCAACTTCCAAGGTACGACTGTATTTGAAAGCATTTTTTGGGGGGGTGTAGAATGCCGTTTCCATGTGCTGTTCTGGTTTGCCAGAAGCAGCTTAGTCATGCTGGCCACATGACCCGGAAGCTATACGCCAGCTCCCTCGGCCAGTAAAGCGAGATGAGTGCCGCAACCCCAGAGTCATTCACGACTGGACCTAACGGTCAGGGGTCCCTTTACCTTTTACAGTGGCTGTTGGGGAAAGGAATGGCTGGCGCATCTAGTGTATTCTTCCAAGGCAAGAAAGAAACAGGAAGTCCTTGGCCAGGTTTGAGCTTGAAACAGGAAATTCCTGTCTACTACTACATAAATGTACAGTACCCTGTTATTTTTGTCATTCAAGTGATATTTGTTTCTCCGTGGTTTATAAGATAAGATGTTCACACTAGAAGTTAGCACACTAACAACTTCTTCTCTTCTTTCTGGCCTTTCGAATCAACCTCTTTCTGTCCTGGATAAAGAGTGATACTCTGTCCTGGATAAAGAGCTTCCTTATCTTATGCTTTGATAGAGCGCTGAATATGTTTTTCCTAATTTTGAGTGCAAGTGAGATGTTGCTCCGCTAAGGGCTGCTTCTAATGCCACTAATGTCAACAAGGAGAGCAGGAAGAAGGATCCGTAATACTTTGTAATGTCTTGTGCAACTTGCAGATTGGCCTCAAGAAAACATCCCGGACTCCTTCTGTGTTTCACCCCAGACTGGCTGTGTCCATGTCCAATATGAGGAATGAAGTGGTAACAAATTAAAAGGAGATGTTTAAGGAGCATGGGTTTCTGCCATATCCGAATTGAGTATCCTATCCCAGATTACAGACTGGGTCCTCTCACCTTTGGAAGAATGTGTTTCTGTGATACTTGAGCAGGGTCAAAAGTATTTGAGGCATATATTTTGACAACGTGAGCATTAGAAACAAAGTGCCTTTTCGGGAGTTAGTGTGGAATGCTTATAATAGAATAGGTGGGCATATCCTCATTCATTATATTTGTAGGCAGCTTTTCCACAAAAATTCATGCTCAAAGTGGTTTACAACGAGGAAAACAGGAATGCATTTTGAATAAAAACTGCAGAAACAATTGCATGATAACATAGCAAAACAATTCCGTAACAACGCCATAACAACATAGCAAAACAATAGCAAATATAGTAATAATAGCAAATATAGTATCAATGCAGCACTTTTGTACTGTCTTGGATGGGTCTGCATGCACAAGGTTCCAATTTCAACCTCTGCTATCTCTGGTTAGGACAGGCACCCCCAGCCTTCGGCCCTCCAGATGTTTTGGACTACAATTCCCACCATCCCTGACCACTGGTCCTGTTAGCTAGGGATCATGGGAGTTGTAGGCCAAAACATCTGGAGGGCCACAGGTTGGGGAGGCCTGAGTTAGGACCTCTATTAGCAAGTGGGGGGGGAGCCTTCTCTGCCAGATCTCCTGTAGAGTCACTCCCAATACAGTGGTACCTCGACTTACGAATTTAATCCGTTCCGAATGCACATTCGTAGGTTGAAAAATTCGTAAGTCGAAAAAAGCAATTTCCCCATAGGAATGCATTGGAAACGAAAAATTCGGAAAAATTCGTAAGTCAAGTAAACCGCATCTAAAATTTGTAAGTCGAGTAAACCCCATCTAAAACCGCCAACGGATGTCCTTCGGATGTCGAAAAATTCGTAGGCGTGCGGGCACTTTTTTCATTCGTAAGTCGGAAAATTCGTATGTCGAGTAATTCGTAAGTCGAGGTACCACTGTACAACTGGACCATACAGGTTTCATGGGCCTATGGCTTGAGAAGCTTTACGTGTGCATGAAAGTGATAAACAAGCCCTTCCAAGCACCTTTAATGTGCTTCGTTGGACTGGTGATGTTCAGATGCCCGATTATCATCTTCCAAAGCAACCATACTCCATTCCGAACTTAAAAATGGAAAGCTTAACGCTGGTGGTCAACAAAAGAGGTTTAAAGACTCTCTCAAGGCAAATCTAAAAAAATGTAGTATAAACACCGACAACTGGGAAACACTGGCCTGCGAGCGCTCCAATTGGAGAACAGCCTTTATCAAAGGTGTCATGGACTTTAAAGATACTTGAACTCAAGGCAAAACATGCTAAGAGGGAGGCATGCTTGTCAAACCCTCTCCATGATCAACTCCTGCCCGGAAACCTATATCCCCACTGTGGAAGGATGTGTGGATCCAGAAATGGCCTCCACAGTCACTTTCGGACTCACTGTTAAGGCCGTATTTATGGAAGACAATCTTGCTCGGCTACGAGTGATTGCCAAAGAAGAAAAAGAATGTGTTTTTTAGTTGAGTAATATTTTTTTTTGTTCTGGAGCCCATCTTTGCAGCACCATCTTTGAAAGTTGTGCACGCTCCTCTCCTCTTTCTGGTTTTTGAACAGAGGAGTTGTCGAAGGCTACAACCAGGTGGTTGGCTTTTAATAGTCCCCTAGCTTAAGTAACATTGTTATATGTTAATTGGTTTAAAGGGGACTGCTGTACCCTCAGTGTGTATAAAATGCTGTGCACTTGAGCAAGGCAGGACTTGTGGGTGGGTGTGATAGAGCAATGAGCTGCTAGAAGTCCCAGTGTGATGCTAAAGTTACTGAGAGTTTTTACTCAAATGGGGAGGAGGAGGCAACAATTTTTTATATATATAACCATAAGGGGTAGTAGTTTTCTTAAACCCCTTAAACTATATTCTGAGAGGTATAACCATCCAGCATGATCAGCATGACAAACCACAGGGCTATATTCAGATGATCATATCTTGGCTGCATAAGCCATGATAGAAATGAGTTTTGTTCCAATTACAAGAGCCTCTTTTCTCCTCCCTCTGTGATACGTCTGAACGATGTGCAAAAGTCTTCTAGTAACTATAACTTTCCGTTTTTATCAGAACTAGAAAGCTATGGTTACAAGCATTGACACCACACAGTTCACACATCACGTGAATTTGCTGGCTTCTGGTGAGAGCAAACCTTGGGCAACCATCCATCAAACCTTGTGTACAGATTGTGGTTAAGTAGGAAAGGCCTTAACCATGATCCTGGGTTCAAATGACATGTTAAGCCAGACTCTGGCTGAGCTGTTGTGCTCTGCTGACATGAAAAGCCCAGGGAGGAGAAAAGCAGCTGCTGTATCATCCCTGGGAGCCATGGTTTGGTGCCAAAGTTTGAGACATCCAAATTTCATGCAGGCATGCCAAAAGTGGAGAAGAGAAAGGACCACATGCATGACAAAAGGCTTAGTCATATCTCATCATGTTAAGCCAAAACAGGTTTTTAAAATCCAGCTGATGTTGGCTGCTTGGACTTACTTGGATGTGTGGTTCTTTAGCTTGTAAACTATGAATTAAATTTGTCATCCCTACAAGAGTATACTTCCTGGGACTCTAAGCACCATCCCATGTCTGCCCTCCTATAATGTGTATACAGTTTAACATGGAAGGGAGAGGGACATTCCCTCTTCTACTATGAGAAGGGGCTTTTCACAGTAATTGATGCAGCCACTTTTATTGCGGCCCTAATACAAGAAATAGAAGTGAGGGAAGATGGGGTTGTCAACCTGGGAAGGTAGCACATCTAGGAGAAAGGAAACTCTGACCCTAAACCACTGCTGCCTTGAGGGATATCTTCGGGAGAAGAAAAAGGCTAAGGAGTGGAGTCCTTAAGATGGTTGGATGGCGTCTTGTATGCCTCCTTCCGACAACTCCTGCAGCCAAGCTGGTGCTCTGCTTTCCCTTGGACCACATCAGCGAGGCTGAGAGGGGGGTCTTGTTGTCTGGCCAGCCCATACACACTGCCCAGTTCTGCACTATAGGTAGGTCACTCCAGTGCTGCTAATGCAGCGGTTTGACTTCACCCTTGGAAGTCGACTCCATAGTCTCTCGAGACAAAAGGATGCCAACAATAATTTTAAAAATACAAAGATGCAGCAAGATCAATACAACAGCAACAAGGTACGAATGACCTTCAATAATGAATGAATCAGCACTGTATCTAGATCATTCATTGTGGGTTTCACCTCCCCCTGTGTGACCTACACCCCCTCTAAAGAGAGAGAGCCAGTGTGGTGTAGTGGTTAAGAGCGGTAGACTCGTAATCTGGGGAACCAGGGTTCGCGTCTCTGCTCCTCCACATGCAGCTGCTGGGTGACCTTGGGCTAGTCACACTTCTCTGAAGTCTCTCAGCCCCACTCACCTCACAGTGTGTTTGTTGTGGGGGAGGAAGGGAAAGGAGAATGTTAGCCGAGATATCAAATCCAAACTCTTCTTCTCTTCTTTGGAGGGTTGGGGAAAACTCTAAAACATGGGGTGTGGAGGAAGTCCTGTTGTACGAGTGATCCTCATTCCATGCATGCATACTTAGTGCTGCATTGAATTCTTTATATCTGTGTAATTTTTATTAAATTTTTGTTTTGCATTTTAGAAAATTCACTTAACCAACCTTAAAATATCAGTGACTTCCCTTTCTCGCTTTCCATGGTTCATTTTGTACAACATAAATCCCTGCGTATTTTACATAAACTAAACCATTCGGTATTCCATTATTGCATCCATCCATCAAACTTATTTACACTGTTGAATTTATCTTAATGCTGCCCACCCCCCGCCGATTTTCAGGCTTTCCGCCCGCTTTTTTCGGCGGGGGGGGGCCCGAATATACACAATTTTCATATATTCAATAAACACTTTAAGCCCGCTCTGCTTCTTTTCCAATCTTCTTCAAAGGTGTGTTCTTCTTGTTCTCTTATTCTGCATCCATCCAAACTTATTTACACTGTTGGATTTATCTTAATGCTGCCCACATTTTCAAATATACACAATTTTCATATATTCAATAAACACTTCCCAATCTTCTTCAAAGGTGTGTTCTTCTTGTTCTCTTATTCTATATGTTAGATCCACAAGCTGCGCATATTCCATCAGTTTTTAGTTGGGACCTTGCTTGTTTTCCATTTTTGGGCTAACAAAACACAAGCCAAAGTTGTGGCATATATAAATAACCTGCGTTGAATTCTACAGTACCTGATACCTTTGCAAGTTTGTTCTTAGATGGCTTCCTATTTGTCTCCCAAAAGTCAATATGGGGTCTCCCTACACCTGATGGACCTTTAGACTAGACTAGCTGCCTTTTAAGTTTGTGACTCATGGTCCAGTCTTTGATTTCTTGCAGGCGCAGGAGCTCTGATAATGCACATTGACTTCACACGTTTTCAAGGGTGTTTCCATTCAATTTGAAGCTGCAGACAGCTCTGTGGACATGAAGGGATTTTGTGTACATTTGACTTCTCTGTTGGAGCAAAACCAATCTGGATGGAGACATCGATGCCATTGAGTTATGCGGCCCTCGGCGTACAGAAAGTTCAATTAAAAGGAAGGAATTGTTTTGAAAGCTACTCTAAAAAATTGCAAATGGCTCTGGAATGCAAACCATGATGCAGGCCGTTGGGAAAACAGATTGGGTGGAATCGAAACGGGTACAAATGGACTACAAGGCTTTCAGTTCCTGGAAGGCAAGTCTTTTGTATCTCAGTCAGCACTCTAGCAGAAAGAATCCAGATTTGGCAAGTCACAGAAGTCCACCTGGGCCTAAAGGGACCCATGATTCTTTTGGACCTCCATGTGTCTTGATGGTGAAACAGTTCATAGCTTAGATTTAAACAGTAGCATGCAAAAGACGGGGGGAGTTAAATCTGGGCATTCGGCCACAGTAAACGGGATGCAACTTCCTTCATGTTTGAATCTGGGCTACAATAAAATAAATACTGTCACAAATGAGGCATAAAATGAAGCTTGCTGGTTATGTCTCAGTGAAAGCTACGTATGCATGCTTTTCAATATAATAAATAAAATACCTTGGTTGTGGGCGAAAGCTTCAGCTATGCTCCTGTGTGGTATGGCGACATATATTTTAGAAATATTAAGCCCGCACTTGACCTGGGAGTTTGCATTCAACATGTTTGTCTGCTTTTTAAGTTACAAATGAGTATATTTTTTTGAGGGGTGTGTGAAAACTCACAAAGTACTGTACTGATTTAATAGTGGTGTCCACTCAGCACAGGACACCACCGAGTTTCACAACCAAGACATTAGGTGGAAACTAGCTGTTGAATTGCTATTTTTGTAGGTGCTGTCAGTGTGGGCTGCGCTTTTGCAGAGTTGTAAGCAAAACAAGGCGTGTTGTGGCCCCAGGGAGCTTACAATCAGAAATAAATGTATGGTTTCAGTGACCTTTGGCATGGTATTTCAATGTACAACTCCCTAGGTACAAACGGAGGAATAGCACCATGACCCAACCACTAAGCTACACTGACCTGTATGCAGTGAAAATATTCTATAGCGCAGAGGCAGGCAGGGACAGAAGTCACTGCATCTTACACACTCCTTCATTCCCTCTGTGGCACAATAAAACATTATTTATTTATTGAATTTATACAATCTATTTGCACAGAACATAATTAGTTTGTGTAATTTAGTGCTAGGAGATAATAGCAGTGGCCTCTAGCTTAAAGGTAAAGGGACTCCTGACCATTAGGTCCAGTTGTGTCCGACTCTGGGGTTGCGGCGCTCATCTCGCGTTACTGGCCGAGGGAGCCAGCGTACAGCTTCCGGGTCATGTGGCCAGCATGACAAGCTGCTTCTGGCGAACCAGAGCAGCGCACGGAAATGCCGTTTACCTTCCCACCAGAGCGGTACCTATTTATCTACTTGCACTTTGACGTGCTTTCAAACTGCTAGGTGGGCAGGAGCTGGGACCGAGCAACAGGAGCTCACCCCGTTGCGGGGATTCGAACCGCCGACCTTCTGCTCAGCAAGCCCTAGGCTCTGTGGTTTAACCCACAGCACCACCTGCGTCCGTGGCCTCTAGCTTAGGCACCTTTTAAAACTGGTGCTGTGCACTGAGCCTCTGGGCTCGGCGATCAGAAGGTTGGCAGTTTGAATCCCCATGGTGGAGCTCCCGTTGCTCTGTCCCAGCTCCTGCCAACCTAGCAGTTTGAAAGCACACCAGTGCAAGAAGATAAATAGGTATCACTGTGGTGGGAAGGTAAACGGCGTTTCCGTGCACTCTGGCTTCTGTCACAGTGTTCCGTTGCGCCAGAAGCGGTTTAGTCATGCTGGCCACATGACCTGGAAAGCTGTCTGTGGACAAACGCCGGCTCCCTCGGCCTGAAAGCAAGATGAGCGCCGCAACCCCATAGTCGGCTTTCACTGGACTTAACCGTCCAGAGGTCCTTTACCTTTGCATTTTTACCTTAGACAAATGGATGGAGGATGGATCTCTCAATTGCCAGTAGTCATGATGGCTGCCTGTTTCGCACTTGTCTTCAACCTGTGGGTCAGGACCTCTTAGCGTAGCGTTTCCCAAACTTGGGTCTCCAGATGTTTTTTGTACTATAATTTCCATCATCCATGACCACTGGTCCTACTAGCTAGGGATGATGGGAGTTGTAGTCCAAAAACATTTTAAGACCCAAGTTTCAGAAAGCATGCTTTGGTGGTTCACAGCCTGGTCCAAGGTGGGTCATAACAGGAGCGCTGCCAGCATGCAAATGTACGGGAGAAGATTAAGAAATGGGTCTTCAGATGTTCCCTGGGTCTGACAAGGTTGAAGATACATACTGGAGTTTCAGAGGCCTGGCTCTTGGAAGCATCTCTTTTGCCTTTATGGGAAAGAGGACATTGCAGCAGGGTTAATCATTTGGTCTAATGCAATAGGGCTCTTTCATTCTTTTGTGCTTGTTACTCGTTTCTCTCCCCTAGACACACACACACAAATAGAAACCAGAATTCAAGACATTGCTGTCTGGAAGAGAAGCAACGCTTGAACGGTCTTTCTTGCATACCAGATCTAAGCTCTTATGGCTTCCTAGAGGCTACCCTAACCCATAACAACCACGTTCTCCATCGACTCCCTTCTGCGAGCACGGATCTCGAAACATCCAAGTTCAGCAATTCATGACAAGCAATAGAAATTCCTATTCCCACAATAAATACAACGCAGCTGGAGCAATGATTTACAATGCTGTCCTAGACATGTCGACCCAGTTCAATGGGGCTTACCCCCAGATAAGTGCTTGTAAGATTGCAGCCTTAATTCATAAATATATTGGGAAAGATAAAGCCCAGTTGGGAGAGGGTTATGGAAACTCTATTCATGCTATGATTTTACAGATTTTCCCGTCGAATTTTTGACAGCCCAGTGATGCTTCCTTCCTCTTGACTGCTTTATTGGAGTTCTTCTGCATGAGCATCTTCATGTGTTTTCAATAAATAGCTCTAAATTAAGGCTGAGCTTTGTGAAACCTTTTGCAGCAATAGTTTCTGCCTGCATGGTGTGTCGAGGTCATTTTACCTTGAAAATAGCACATCTCAACGTTGCATGAGGACTGAGAGGCCATTGCTTATACAGTATGGTATAACTGCGATGGTTTCCTCATCTGTATGATTATAGTTAATAGTGAGGTTTTTGAGCTGGAGAAGGCAGAAAGTGAGGGAAACAAGTGTCCTTTTTATTATCAAAAACAAAACTGCACAGCATTTGCCAAACAGCAGGATTTATCTGTTTTGCTTCCCTCAAGCAGGGAGTAAAACCCACCAGGTTTCCATTTCAGCTTCCCTTAAACTTTACCTTCTGTTTATTTTATTTATGTACATCTGTAGTCAGCTGCCTTCGGACAGCTCAAGGAAGGTTACAGTATATTAATAGCAGACGACTCAAGAACAATAACAAAATGCTAACATCCATGTCCGTAAAAAATTAGACCTGGCTCCTATCTGATACATAGAGCTGTTTGACAGGCCTTATCCTAAAGTGACATTTTGAATCCATGTGCAATTTGATTTTTAAAAGGTCTACACCTCACATTCTGTTTCACCAGCTAGCTGAGGACTCTTGGCTATCAATCTAGCCACAGCCATATGAATCGGTGAATGTGTGCCAAATAGTTCCGCTACAATACTGCTACAATACTCGGAAGTTGAATGGAATCTGTTCCGGAAGTTCATTCGACTTCCAAATGTTTGGAAACCAAGGTGCGGCTTCTGATTGGCTACAGGAAGCTCCTGTAGCCAATCAGAAGCCACTGAAGCCCTGTCGGACGTTCAGCTTCCAAAGAATGTTTGCCAACTGGAACACTCACTTATGGGTTTGCAGCGTTCAGGAGCCAAAATGTTCGACTTGCAAGGCGTTCAACTTCATGGGTTTGTGCCTCTTCACCAGTGAAGCATGTACATTCATTTCTGAGCATGACTGTGTTACTTCAGACATTGTCAATGGAACTTACTTTCAGGTAGCGTGGTTCGGAAACTTTTACATCCATTCCTGAAAGCAATCTTTCAGTTTGACATTTCCCGTCAGCGCAGATTGGATATGTTCTCTCTGGTTTGACTTGCACTGAGAAATCTTTATTTACAAAACTCGGTTAATGCATACAGATGGAAGCCGAGTTGACTGACAAAGCCAACTCAAGTTGGATTTATGCTGTTACGGTAGGCAAATGGCCAGAACCTCTTGCCTCTCCAATGGAAGGCAACTAATTTATCGAGTCTGCAATATTCACATTGCTAAATGCTAGCATGAAAGAACAGGGAGTTGGATTCTGTTTCCCCTCACAACAAATTCTTCCGTTTGTTTCTTTCAGCACCTTTTCCTATAGATGGGCTCTATCTTGAACAACTTGGCACTACCATGTTTTGTACACACTTAAGAATGACAACAAAAATAGGCAGCAGGGCTCTCCAACTTTTTTGAACCGGGAGCACATTTCAAATTTTGAGAGTGCTGGGGGCACCTGTCACAAAATGGCTGCCATGCGGTGCATGACATAAAACAAAATGAAGCGTGTCATAACATCACTGTCACTCTCATTTCACAGAAATTGCTTAGAAAGTACCTGCGCGTTTTGCCCCATAACTTTCTAGGAGGGTTAGAGACATAGCTGTCAACTTTTCCCTTTTCTTGTGAGGAATCCTATTTGGAATAAGGGAATTTCCCTTAAAAAAAGGGAAAAGTTGACAGCTATGGTTAGAAACTATTATATATATATAAGCTCAGACACTGGGAACCTGCTCAGGGGCACCAATGAAAGCCATTGTTAGGTTGGTGACCTCTGAAACGGTCAATAATTTTGGAGGACAAAGTTTACTTCTAGACAAAAAAAAGGGTGTAATGACTTGGAAATGAGGAATGAGCTGTTATGTAGGATCTCTTACAGGGAGTTTTGTTCCAAAATTCAAATCTTCTAAAAGTGTGTTATTACAATCTAGGCCACACTGCTATGTATGCAGATTTTTAAAATAAAAAAAGTTAAACTCTGCACTGCACCTTAGTGTATCTATCCATTTACGCTATCTGTGTTTAAAAAAAAATGATTTAAGTCTATGTGTGACCTTATGTTCTTTGTGTGTTGATTCTGCAGTGTGTCAGTTGGCAGGGTTGTTTAGAAAGATTGAGGGTGGCTGCTAAGGAAAAGCCTTTCCTGACAAGGAGATCATGCCCTTTATTAAAAATGGAGCTTTTAATTGTAAAATCATGTGTTTGTGGCTTGCTTTTAATCTAATTTAAGTAGTCTCTCATAAGCATATTATGATTAGCAAGTTGCCCTTTTCTTCCAAAGCTGAGGAAATCCCTCTTCTCATATGTATGATCTTATTTATTTATGCTTCTAATGCCCCGTAGTTCATATTAGTTTCTATGTTATACACAACCAGCTGTCTTTAAGCTTTTGCTTCTACAAACTATCAACGTTCTTAGTGCCTTTTTTAAAAAAAATAATAATGTGTTTTTTTGGTTTTTTATGTAGATTTTCCACTTTTTATAATATGTGAATATCAGTATTGTATTTAGACACATGGTATAGTGCGTTTCCGTACGCTGTTCTGGTTCACCAGAAGCGGCTTAGTCATGCTGGCCACGTGACCCGGAAGCTGTACGCTGGCTCCCTCGGCCAGTAATGCGAGATGAGCGCCGCAACCCCAGAGTTGTCCGCGACTGGACCTAAAGGTCAGGGGTCCCTTTACCTTTATAGTGCATAAAATGTTTCTGTTCATTAGATGTTCGGCTGATTAACATTGTGTGGCTTTTTGAATGTGTTTGTGGGTTATCATAGAATCATAGAAGGGTGCCAAAACGTCTGAGTTCCAGGGCGTTCAGGATCCAAGGTACGACTGTATTGTGAAAATAACATCTATTGGGCGGAGGGGCAATTTTTATCCTCGCCCACAGGACGCCATATTATCAAAATTGGCCCCAGTATTTTTTAATAGTGATATGTATAAGCCATATCTTAAGAAGTAAAAATTCTATGCTTTGCTCAATGCCAAATTTAAATTCAGCAAATCCACTTATATTTCCTTTGCATATTTTTTTCCTACTTCTGTTAGTTGTGGGGAGGGTTTCATTAAACCGAAACCATAACCTTGATCGTTTGATGTTTCTGTTTGAAACACACACTGGCTTCTGAGATCTTATATGTAATTTGCCTACACCCTTTAGAGCACATTCCCACAGCTATAAGATGAGGAAACCTCTTTTAAAAAAAAATGCTGTTCAAATATATCACAATTTTGAAATCTGTGGCTTTCTGTGATTGTGAGGAGTTGCCAAATACATAGAGGCTTGAGTGCGGTTAGTGATTTCTCAGATAATAAGAGCTCCACAAATCCAGAACTGGAGAAATTGAAGTCTGCTAATCCTGGGCGTGCTCAGAGAGCTGTAGAGAAATCTACCAGGACAGCAGCAGCAACAAGCCATTTCTTTCCATGTCTTGTTGGATCCGGATCGAAGAAAGCAGTTTATCCAACCCCTCGTGACCTTGGAAAGGAAATCTCTTGCATTATCAGCCAGGCTCTTAAGAGTTCACTCCAGTTGCTTTTGGCTGCAAGCATGGCGACCATCACCTCAGGGACTGGAAGGCTGACTTGGAGAAAGGCTCTTGTTTTTCCAAGGCTTTTATAGAGTTGAAAGGCTGCCTGACAGTAGTCTTTTAGGCACACGGCATTGGGAGAAAGTCATATTGCATATTCGACAATATTTTCCGCTCAGGGTGGGGTGGGGGCGCTAATGGAAGAGGCAGCTTCGTTGACTGATAATTGCAACCTTCCCCCCTGCCCCAAACTGGCAGCAGAGAGCAGCACACAGGCCTAGTTAGCTCTTGGCTGGCCAGTGCTGGAAGCTTGAGCAATTGAAGAGAAACAAGCAGTTTTATTCCCTTCAGCCAATAAAACTCCCTTGTAATGACTTCAGGGCTGAGTGGAGGTTTCCTTGAAACCATTGCGGCATCTAGAACACCTTGGAATATCTTCTGAGTCCAAGAAAAGACTCCATCATGGTTTGGGAGCTAAAGGAGAATGATATAAGTTTATCTTCCCCCATCATATGGCCTTGTGGCAACTCTAAGAAGGCTTGGTGTTGTGTCCCAAGAGCTCTTAGGAAGTGGCAATGCTCTCCTCAGGACCCCAGACTTTATCTAATAGATGAGAACTCATGGGGTGAGGGAGAGCAGGAAGGCAAGGCAACTCAGAAAGGATTTCTGCCCTACTTCTCTTCCGTATTCCTGTCAGTAGCTCATGGATTCCCACTACAGTGGTACCTCAGGTTACATACGCTTCAGGTTACATACTCCGCTAACCCAGAAATAACGCTTCAGGTTAAGAACTTTGCTTCAGGATAAGAACAGAAATTGTGCTCTGGCGGCGCAGCGGCAGTGGGAGGTCCCATTAGCTAAAGTGGTGCTTCAGGTTAAGAACAGTTTCAGGTTAAGAACGGACCTCCGGAACTAATTAAGTTCTTAACCTGAGGTACCACTGTATTTCATACTGCACATTCATGGTTGCTACTGGTTCCCAGTGCTTTGAGACTCCTGGAATGATGTTCATGCAATATGGTATGGCTACTAACTGAGCTTAGAAATGGTCGTGTGAGATTAGCCATCTGAAAAATGGGGTGATCAAATCGCACTGTTGGAGCAAACAAAAGTAAGCCCTGCTCCCAGAACAAAAATGTCCCTGATTTTCAAACACTGGCAGGATTTGATCATGGGTTCCCCAAGCCGAGATGTAGTATACTATTAGACTTTTCTGTCTATTAAATCATGGCTAGTGTGGTATTTTTTAAAAACCCTGCCGAATTCCTTCGCTGCTTGTTTATTTCAGTAATGAAAAAGGCAGAGTGTTCTCTGTCAGCCAAGGTATTTTACTGTTGTGGTTTTCATATAAGATAGGGGTGGCCACTCAGGCAATGTTCCAGGGAATCCTCAGGTACCTTAGATGCTTATTGGTCATTTGGTGAGAAGATCAGTAATGAAAAACCACTTGGAGCCAGATTGCCCCTCTGTTGGTAATTTACCTAGTTTTCTCTCTCTTAACTTTCCTTAACTCATTCAGCCAGTGGGCCAAAAGACTGCGGCTGTGTTCTTGATCCAGCTAGAAAAATTGTGATAGTACAGATCAACAGGCTGAGAGAAGCAGCTGCTTGGGGTGGAAGGAGATCCAGATCAGTCCATTCTCTACCTTGTGCCCCTTCATGCTAAAAACAGCAGATCGTCTCAATTGTTTAATTGGACTATGTATGTGTAGCATGGTCAACCTGTTGGATAGTGCGGGTGGTGCTGTGGTCTAAGCCACTGAGCTTCTTGGGCTTGTCAACCAGAAGGTCGGCGTTTCAAATCCCTGTGATGGGTGAGCTCCCGTTGCTCTGTCCCAGCTCCTGCCAACCTAGCAGTTTGAAAACATGCCAGTGCTGGTAGATAAATAGGTACCACTGCAGCAGGAAGGTAAACACCATTTCCGTGCACTCTGGCTTCTGCTATGGTGTCCTGTTGTGGCAGAAGCAGTTTAGCCATGCTGGCCACATGACCCAGGAAGCTGTCTCTGGACAAATGCCGGCTCCCTTGGCCTGAAAGCGAGATGAGCACCACAACCCCATAGTTGCCTTTGACTGGACTTAACCATCCAGGGGTCCTATACCTTTTACTTTTAATATCTGTAAGTAATGAATTTGTGGCCTAATTTGAACCCAGGATGCTTGCCAGAGTCCTTATTTATCTGTCACTTGAGATAAGAGGGCAGCATGTCATGTCACTTGGGCACACAACTTAGCTTCAAACTGATAAGTATTCAGACACCTCAACATGGTTCTAATGTTACCCTTAGAGTTTGGGTGCATGTTGACACTTCAGGCATTCATTTTATCTTCATGCCACTTTTTCACACACAAACACAAAAATCATGCTCAAAGCAGCCTGCAACAAAGAAAACAGGAAGGCATTTCAAACAAACACTACAAAAACAATTTCATAATAACAGAGCAAAACAGTATCGGACATAATAGCATGCAAAAGCCACATTTCAGTATTATAAAGGTAACAAGCTTACATCTAAGAGCAAATATAACAAGGGAGCTTCATAGTTTCACCTTGGTCCTAGAAACATCCCTCCCATTGTGTTGTACTTACGTTTTTGTGTGTGCCGCATTTGATCTTGACCTCAGCCATTTAATGTGCTCCTCCACTGGTTCAAAAGAAGCCCATGTAAAAGTCTAAACAAGGTTTTTAACTATCATGTCCTTGCGCTGTTTTTCTAGTGGGAAGGGACTCCTTGTGTGGTCTTTCCTTCTGCCACAAATGCAAGTCAGTATCTCTCACAATTGCTCTTTGTGTAAACATGGAGTCCGACATGCGCATGCACATAGGCATAAACCAGTTAAATATTTATGCTTGAGAGATGATCTCATAGATTGTCTCTGTATGGAGGAATCCTCCTTTCTGATTTGATATGTGGACGACATCACTCCTTTTGCGTTGTTTTAAGAACTGTTTTAAACCTATGATGTAGCTTTTAAAGTACTGTTCCAAAGCTCCTTATTGTGTCACTTTGGGGCTTGTTTTGCTAAATTTATCTTGTGGTTTCTAATATCAGAATATGTTATTAACAGCAGTGTTGCGAATGCATTTTCACAAGTTACTCATCCCCAAAATGTTTTCCTAACATGCCTGCCCATACATATTTGTTTGTGGTATATTGACGGTTGGAAAAGGAGAAAATAGCAGCCCTCTTTCAAGTGACAAAGTTGTAGTCCTGTCTAGCCACCTGGAGTTCCTTCTCACTTGTTCCAACTGTCTTGGATAAATGGCTATTCGCAACTTGACTGTGAGATTCTCCGGCTCCACAAGTTGTCTTATTTTATTCTGACTTTCTACCCTGTCATCGCCAAATTCTGTGTTTGGGAAAGTAAAAGGGCTAATAAAATCTTTGTGAGAATTCAGCTCCCCTTCCCTGCTTTCTCTCTGATGATATAGGCACGCTTTATGTGCAGCAAGATTGCTCTGTTTGATGTAATAACTCGTAATGGATCAACTTGATGAGATCACCAGCTCAGCCATGTCTAAGGCTGGACAGAAAAGCCCAGAAACTACCTTGGCCCTATACTTGTTTTCATTTATATCTACAGGTAAATGCATGTTTTTGTGTGTTGTTTTCATCACCATCATCATCATCATCATCATCATCATCATCATAGAACTGTAGATTTGGAAGACACCACAAGGATCATCAAGTCCAACCCCCTGCAATGCAGGACTCATTTGCCCAACGTGGGCCTTGAACCCATGACAGTGAGACTAAAAGTCATGCTCTACCAACTGAGCTATCTCAGGTGGGCCTTTGGCCTGATCCAGCAGCCTCTTCTTACGTTCTTAGCTTTTTAAAAATTTCACAGGATATCTCGAGATGACAAGGGATGCTAGTGGATTTCATCTAACCGCTTTTGTTGCTGCTTGCCTCATTTTCTTCTCTTTGTTGTTGTTGTTTAGTCATTTAGTTGTGTCCGACTCTTCGTGACCCCATGGACCAGAGCACGCCAGGCACTCCTGTCTTCCACTGCCTCCTGCAGTTTGGTCAGACTCATGTTGGTAGCTTCAAGAACACTGTCCAACCATCTCGTCCTCTGTCGTCCCCTTCTCCTTGTGCCCTCCATCTTTCCCAACATCAGGGTCTTTTCCAGGGAGTCTTCTCTTCTCATGAGGTGGCCAAAGTATTGGAGCCTCAGCTTCAGGATCCTGTCCTTCCAGTGAGCACTCAGGGCTGATTTCCTTCAAAATGGATAGGTTTGATCCACGGGACTCTCAAGAGTCTCCTCCAGCACCTTAATGGGTTTTAATATTGGCTTTAGAATACTTATTTAGAATAGCAAATTCCAATGGGATTATTATTATTATTATTATTATTATTATTGTTACTGTTATTGTTATTACATTCTTTGAAATGTTGTTCTCTATCCTTATGCTGGCTATTTGCAGTAATAAACATTGACTGACTTGACTCTATCGTGTATCACAAAATACTTCTGAATTCTGCTTTAAAATGGCTTGACATGCACTGATTGCAATTCAAAGCACTTTGGGACACATGGGACGGGGTGTGTGAGAACATTTGGGTAAAGGCCACTGGAACGATTGTATGCTTTTGTACATTTCCAGAATTTACCCAACCATTTAATTTAGGAACCCCAACCTGGGCTGAAAACTATAACCACATGCACAAGGTGTTGCTTGGAAAAAAAACAACAACTGTTTTCTAATGCTCCTGATTTTCCTTTTTAGGTAAAGGCAGCTCAAGCCTCTCATCCGACGTGAGTTCAAGTACAGATCACACTCCAACCAAAACTCAAAAGAATGCTGCCACCAGTGAAGGTATGCCAATGGTATTCCTTGTCTCTGTTTTACTGTCCAACTTTTTTTTGGGGGGGGTATATTTTTCCCTTTTTAGCTAAAAATAAAAGAGCAAAAACCAACAAACAACTGAAAAGCAGCATTAATTTTCAAGCCAATATTTTCTTTCACATTTTGTCTCCTTTAATATGTGGGGGCTCGTGACAGTTGGGGGCAAAACCCATATCTTTAAGAGACATTGCAAAAAGAAATATTTCAACAAACTTTAGCATAGTGCAGTGGTGGCGAACCTATGGCAGGCATGCCAGAGACGGCACTCAGAGACCTCTCTGTGGGCACGCGCCTCACCGTGCTGGAGGTGGGAGGAGGAGGAGGGCTCGTGCGTGCGTCCAAAGCCTGCAGCCCTGGTGCTGTAGCGTCTGTGCCGGGGGTAGGGGAGGAGTGAGGAGCCATCGACAAAGCGGCGGCCTCCCCTGACAAAGGGAGGAGACTTGAGTGCAAAAAATAAAAAATCTAAGACGGAAGTGATCTCGCATGGGAATTTGCACGCGGGGGCCTTTGAAACCTCCTGCACTTTCTCGGGAAGGAAGCGTCGCCAAGGTCGGTGGGGTTTACTCCCGAGTAAGGGTGTGCAGAATAAGCAGGAGGGAAGCCGGGCAGGGACTCAAAGGGAGCGAGGTGTAGGCCAGGGAATTAAGAGCGACATGGTGGGGGACACTGGGGTGTGAGGGATGGGCTTCCTCTCTGGAGGGTGGTTTCCCATTATAAAGAGTATCTGAGGGGTGGGTCAACAGGACTTCCTTTGGGACTGAGAGGGGTGCGTGTAAACACGCTTGTGCAGGTTGCATTTTGCAATAAACAGGTGCTTAATCATTGGCAGGCAGAAGGATGACCCTTTTTGGATCATGTAGTTTGTGTTTACTCTTGTGAATGTGGATGTTTACATACGGAATAAGTATTGGAAGGGTTATTGGTTTGTTCTTGCTTTCATTATGTTATTTTGTGTTTTTCATCTTGTATTTTTATGCTGTGAACTGCCCTGAAACCTGCACGTGAAGGGGTGTGTGCAAATTCAATAAATGAATAAATAAATAAATAGAAGGGGCTTAAGAGAGAAAGGAACTGAATGGAGAGAAAAAGCACCGAGTTATACCATAAAATTGTATATCAATGTAAAGATAATTTAATGATGAATGTAATGCAATAACTTCCATGAAGGATTATTTATTACAACAGCAGTCATAAAGAAGAAGTGTGAAAGACACAGAAAAAATGAGATATACAGGTGAAATTGCCGTGTTGGCACTTTGCGATAAATAAGTGGGTTTTGGGTTGCGGTTTGGGCACTCGGTCTCTAAAAGGTTTGCCGTCACTGGCATAGTGCATTGTCCTTGCTGGGTCTTCCATTTAATACAGTGAGGGCTGGACTTTTATTTTCAAAGGTGGTAATGGAATTACTCTGGAAGTTGATCTGCTACACTTGAATGTTGTGTTTTCCTGGTGCTTAGAAGTCTGTGCCAAGCAAGCGATAAAAGTACACAAAATGAGGCGTCTGGTTCAGTGGTGATTTGAAGGTTTGATGAATCTCACCTGGAGTTAGGAGGAAATGTGTCCTTTTTGGAATGTGGATGTTTTGGTGAAAACATGTGGTAGATGTAAAGGTTGAGATCTATCTCCAAGCACAATTGGAAATATAACCACTTTATGAGGATGTTTTTTTGCAGGAGCAGGGCAGAGCCTTGGAGCTGGCCTTGCCAGTTAACTGGGCAGAATGGACTCGCTGGCAGGAATGCCAAACTGGTGCATTCTTGCCCCCTTGTCTTCACCATTATGCTACGCCATGCAAGCTCTTCTTGCTTATACGGGTACACATAGACATGCTATGGCCATAAGGATTTAGCTCCAATCCAAAGCTCATGTGCTCTGATAACATGCATGAAGTTCTGGTTGTGAAGCTGTGCCATATCCCAGAGGGATGTTAAGCCTAGTTCCATAGGCCAGTGTTTCCCAAACTTGGGTCTCCAGCTGTTTTTGGACTACAACTCCCATCGTCCCTAGCTAGCAAGACCAGTGGTCAGGGACGATGGGAATTGTAGTCCAAAAGCAGCTGGAGATCCAGGTTTGGGAAACACTGCCGTAGACTTTCAGCCAGCTTGCCTTCCCATCTTCTACATAGAAATGTAGGAAGCCAACTTGATACTGAGTCAGATCTTTGGTTCATTGCAGTTAGAACTGTCTTATACTACATGGCCTCCTTACAACTGAAACAGAATTATGGTACCTTCCCTAACAAAGCACAGCTCAGAGCTACGCACAATTTTGCTGTGTAGTGTGTTGCTTGAGATTTTATAGTCGAGACAGCTTCATTGCTTTATTTTATTGGTCTTTGTTTTTTTGGCACTGTTGCTGGTATTATTGTATTAAACTGTTCCTGAGCTGCTTTGAGAGCCTTGGCTTCAAGACCATATTAGGCTTTGGGGTTTTTTTGTGGCGATCTGGCAATGAAAAATGACTTTACTATTTGGTTGATTAAATTTTCGTAGATAATTCTTACCGAGTGATTATAAACTCTATGTTAAAAGTATTATAGCGAGGACCACTCACTGCGTCAAAAGAATGTGTGGCGTTTTCGTGCAATTTAGTTGGCTGGGGTTGGTTTACCATAAGAAACGACCAGAGTCTGGTCTCTCAGGCTGGTGTAAAAAAATGTATTTTGTCAATGAGTAATGTAGAATAAGCTTCGCACATTAGCCTGTTTTGAGACTTCCGGCCAGTACCCAAGTGGCTTATTTTCTCCAGACTTGTAAAAACAAATTCAAATTCAAACTTGCAAAATAAAAAGATTTCGGGAAGGCGAATTATGGGAACTCTTTGTACTTCGTTTCCTGCCCCAGGAACCCAAAGCGTGTGCCTCTTTTATAAGGCTTTTTATACTAGTATGTTTTGGTTTCATTTGATATTCCTGTTTTGTACCAACCACTTTGGGCTTGCTTTTAAAAAATATAATTTGTCTATTAAACACAACACTCAAGAGATATTAAACTGACTCCACTCCAAACCAATTCCTTTCCTGGAAAAGTGGGGGAGTCGGGGAGCAGGAAAAGTTCAGAGGTAAAAATATCATTCTCAGCTGACTTAGGTGGTAATCCATCCCTGAGGTTGTATCCAGGATAAAATCAAGAGTGGCCTTTGAGGTTGGGCACTCTCTTCTTCTCATTCTCCACTGTGGATCCTGGAATCTCACTGCAAGATTTTAAACAAAAATCTAATAATCTTTGATCACCCTTGGTTTTCATGTATCTTCCTCTGCTTAAATTTACTTTGTAAGCTTCTTGGGACAAAATCTTGTCTTAAAGCCATGAGGCAAAGATCTATGGATGCTGGTGTCACTATAAAACTAACCAAAGCAACTTCTTTGTTGCATTTGGAGGAATTAGGGCACCATTAAGCTTACCTGGATAAGGCCATGGTGCTATACCAACACCATGCCTCTGTTGGTATGCCAGAACAGAATTCTTCTAACTCCAGAAGGCTGGGACGTGATTAGTAGTAGTAGTAGTAGTAGTAGAAGAAGAAGAAGAAGAAGAGTTTGGATTTGATATCCTGCTTTATCACTACCCTAAGGAGTCTCAAAGCAGCTAACATTCTCCTTTCCCTTCCTCCCCCACAACAAACACTCTGTGAGGTGAGTGGGGCTGAGAGACTTCAAAGAAGTGTGACTAGCCCAAGGTCACCCAGCAGCTGCATGTGGAGGAGCGGAGATGCGAACCTGGTTCACCAGATTACGAGTCTACCACTCTTAACCACTACACCACACTAGCTCTCTCACCAGGAATCGATTCACGGATTAGTCTCCAAAGTCTTACATTGACTCACTGTATCTTTCCTAATTATACAATTTCATGTTCTGACTAGTCCAAGCACTATTTGGGTTTCTAATTATTCAATTGAAGAGAGGTAATAGCACGAGGCGCCATTCAGACACGGTGCCAAATCATAGCTTGGCACTATGAAGCGGAACAAGCACTAGTCTTGGGTTCGTGTGCACTCTCCTTCCCTTGTGTGTGGTAACTGATAGTCTTTGCTCCTGGCTTGCAAATCAGGCTTAAGCCAGGACCTATATTAAACCCATTAAATGCTGTGAATTTTGTATATTTCCCCTTTTCTAGCGCAGCATTGCCCAACTTAGTGTGAGCACTGAGCTCACCCGAGGCAACACAAGTGGACCTTGGACAGCTCCATGCAGGGCTCAGGCCAAATACTGCATGAGAGCAGAGCTCAGATGTTGCTTCAGCAGCAGTTACTCTCAAACAGAGCCTTTCATAGGCACTGCAGCTATATCTCCGTAGCTCACTCTGCCTTCATTGAGAGGTGCCTCTTCACTTAAGTGGCACAACCATTTCCAGGCATCAAAACAAAAGGGCGGCTGCAGTTGCACTGGGGCTTCTGAGATGGAGGCCTCTAAGGTAGTAGTAGTAGTAGTAGTAGTAATAATAATAATAGTAATAATAATAATAATTTATTTATTTATACCCCGCCCATCTGGCTGGGTTTCCCCAGCCACTCTGGGCAGCTTCCAACAAAATATAAAAATACAATAGTCTATTAAACATTAAAAGCTTCCCTAAACAGGGCTGCCTTCAGATGTCTTCTAAAAGTCTGGTAGTTGTTTTTCTCTTTGACATCTGGTGGGAGGGCGTTCCACAGGGCGGGTGCCACTACCGAGAAGGCCCTCTGCCTGGTTCCCTGTAACTTGGCTTCTCACAGCGAAGGAACCACCAGAAGGCCCTCAGCACTGGACCTCAGTTAGGGAAGCCTAGTGTTTTTGGACTATAGCTCCTATTATCACTGACCACTGACTGTGCTGCCTGGGGTTGTTGGAAATTAGAGTCCAAATATCTGGAGTGCATCAGATTGGAGAAGGCTGCTGTGGGGTACCATGTCAACAGGTGGGTACAAGGAGGGATTTTGAAGGTGCACCTTATCATGCAGGAATGAGAGCCTGCCTATAGATTGTGCTCACATTTCTTCCCATCTCAACTGCCTTATCTTGTGCTGGAGAGTCTTATATTTTCCAAATGGATTTTCTCATACTCTGTATAACATGCTTTTTATGTGATATTATAAACTAGCTCATGCTCAGTTAGCTTTGCACGAGTGAAGGAGTTTCCCTGTTGGTCATGGTACACAAAACTCCAAATGCAGGTGAGCTTCCTGTGGTTTCATGTTCAACTGTAAGCACTGGGATTTCTACATTGGGGTGTAAAGCTACAATTTGGAATGTGCCAATAAGGAGAATTAAAGCTCACTTTAGATGGAAGGAAGGCCAAAAACTCTGAAACATTCAAGGTAAAGAATGTGTCCTATTGGTTAAGAGCTAGAGAGAGAGGATTTTCCTAGTTATTTGTTCCATGAGTTCTCACTCCCGTGTGTTCTGCTTTATAGTTTAACTTGGAAATATTCTAAGATTGCTTTTGGAGTGATGCATGTTTGCTCTTGGTTTGCATCATAGCCTCATGTATTTACTTTTTTAATAAAAAAAAACTAACTACTTAAAAAAAACTGACAGCAAAGCTAAATTAAGCATTTAACATAACATGTAGTCTGGCCTCTAGTGCTGTCATTTAATCAATGTGCCTATGTATTAGAGGGGATTTGTAGACTGAAAACTGCAGCAAACGCATTTGCAACTGTATGAATAACATTCAGAAATCAAAAGTGAAATAATGCCAGGATTGTTGGTAAATTGGTGCCATTCTGAAAGCAAGATCAAAGAACTTAGAACCTCTAAATCTAGCAAGAATTTCGTAAGCACCTCTAGTTGAAACTAGGACTGTGTATATTGTTGTTGTTGTTGTTGTTGTTGTTGTTGTTGTTGTTGTTGTTGTTGTTTCCCCACCCATCCGACTGGGTTGCCCCAGCTACTCTGGGCAGCTTCCAACACATATAAAAACACAATAGCATTCATTTAAAGCATGTCCCCTATAGAATCTTGAAACTGTAGGTGCTGGTGATGGTAGCTGTGTGAGGAATAAACTACAGTTCCCAAGATTCCTTCTGTGTTGGGGGGGGGTATGTGTGCCTTAAACCAAGAGTACGCCATTTAATCCTCAAGTAAAATGAACATTTTTTTAGAAAATAGCCCGCCCTCTGAAGATGAATGCAATCTGGGAGAGAAGCATTTTCACACTCCCTCTATGAAATGTGACTTTGGTCCAGAATATCAAAAGCAGCCACATGTAAACCAGGCTCTGTGTGCTGAGAATAATCTTAAACTTGCTAGATACACACATGACGACACAGGGGCTTCCACCCACCTTTCCTTACACTTCTTTTCTCGGCTTATTTTAGTTCTCCTCAAGCAGCTACTTGTCCCAAGTAAGAATGCTGATGTATTAGATTTGGAAGGCCATGACAATGTGTTTGGTTGGCATGCATATCTGTGGTATGATAAGATCAAAGCACACAGTGGATTTAAAACACACATAATTAGGAAATCTCTGTTCAAAGTTTGGCTGAAATATAAGGATTTATTAGAAAGAAAAACGCCCAGATGGTTATCACCGTTAGAAGCAAAAGCCCACAAAAGAGCAAATATGGATAGACAATGGCCGAAATACAAGGACATTTTGATACAAGAAGGAGAGAAATTTAAATTGAAACCATATGAACAATTGAAAGAGCATGTGACAGATTGGTTACAATATTATCAGATAAATGAGACATTCAAGTCAGATAGGAAAATTGGTTTTCAGATAGAAAAATCCAAGTTGGAGACTGAACTTATAGAACCTAAGAACAAAAATCTTTCCAGAATGTACAATCTGTTACTGGAGTGGCATACGCAAGATGAAATGGTAAAGTCAACAATGATTGAATGGGCAAAGGATGTGGGGCACAACATCATGTTGGAAGATTGGGAAAAGCTTTGGAATACAAATATAAAGTTTTCAGCATGCAGTTTATTAAGAGAGAATATCATGAAGATGATGTACAGGTGGTATTTAACCCCTGTGAAATTGGCCAAAATATACCATGGTCAAAGTAACAAATGCTGGAAATGTAAACAATCAGAAGGAACCTTCTTCCATATGTGGTGGTTGTGCCCTAAGGTGAAAGACTTCTGGGAAAAGATATATAATGAAATTAAAAAGTGTTGAAAAACACATTTAAGAAGAAACCAGAGGCCTTTTTACTGGGCATCCTAGGTCAAGACATTGCAAAAAGTGATAGGAATTTGTTTTTGTATGCCACAACAGCAGCTAGAGTTTTGATAGCTAAGAACTGGAAGACAGAAGAATTACCAACGATTGAAGAATGGCAGATGAAAATGATGGACTATATGGAGCTTGCAGAAATGACCGGGAAAATCCGTGACCAGAGAGACGACGCGGTGGAGAAAGAATGGGGAAAATTTAAAATGTATTTAAAAGAGCATTGTAAGATTGAAATTTAGATATATTTTGAGGATAAGATAGGCTGTAGATTAGAAGTTAGTTGTTTTTGATATAAGATGATATGATAGGATAAGAGATAGATTTAATTAATTAGATAAGGATATAATATAAGTTAAGAGATAAGAGTTATAAATGGTTAAGTTGTTGTTAGAAAATAGAATAGAATTATATAGGTTTTGGAAGTTACGAAAAAGGTATTCACAAGGGACGCAGAAGGAGGAGATAGGAGGAAGTCCTACTAAGATGGGAGGAAAGATCGAATTATTGTTTATAGAAGTAATAAGTTGTTATTTTGTTGTGTTTTGTGTTAATGTTTGTAGTTATTGTAGTTTTTATGTTGTTATTTTTTGGTTAAAATTTAATAAATATTATCTTTTTTTAAAAAATAATAATAATACTTGTCCCAAGTAAACCAACCATCTAGAGCAGTGTTTTCCCAAACCTGGGTCTCCAGCTGTTTTTGGACTACAATTCCCATCTTCCATGACCACTGGTCCTTCTAGCTAGGAATGAAGTTTGGGAAACGTTTCTCTAGTGGCTGTCCCTCAACCCTCTTGCCATTCGGAGGAGTGAGCAGCCTTGTGCACACAAAAGATGGACTGAGCTCATATACAGTTCATAAGATCTAAGAAGAGCAGCCAGCTAAAGTAGCAGTTTGCAGCTGCCTCCTCTCACAGCGTGATATATGATCGCTCGCTTTGCTGCCTATTGTGTGGTCAACGCTAGCTCTGCTTTTACTCTCATTTTGAAATCTATTAGTTGTGACATAAGTCTTGAACTTAATACCTGGTGGACCAAAGGATATAGAACGGATCCCAAACCTCTTAAATATTCTTCATACTTTTAAGCTGTGAAACTGGCTGATAGCAGAACCAGTTCTCTGTGCTGAGCCAGGATGGGCATGCTGTCCAGACTTGTGGTCACTTTCTGTGGAGATTTCTTTTTGCAAATAATTTTTGGAGGGCAAGTGAAGAAGAGCTTGTAATTACTTTGTGGTGAAGATAGAGGCCAATGTTCTTTGGCAAAACAAGGCCTGGAATGTGTGGTTTTTGGAGTGTTAAATAGATTATTATTTTTTCTGCACTTTCCATATAACGCCAAAACCTTTTTTTTATTATTATTAGCTCCATATCGGAGCTTATGAAGCAAATGCCAGCATTTGTGTAAACTCTTCTTTCACTGGAAAAGTTACTGGAGCAAGTTAAAACCGCAGAGCCAGTGTGACTCAAACTCTACATTTTATATTTTTATTTTTGCACAAAACAAAACTTTGCTTATAGTTGACTGATCTTGCATATCTTATTTGTCTTGTGAGCCGATTCCCAAGGTGATTGTTGTGGCAATGGCTGTTACCTTTTATGTCTTTTGTTTGCTCATACCCTCCTTTCTTGTCCCTTACCTCTCACTATGTGACAACACCTGAACTGGGCATTATTAGATCCCACAGTAAAAGAAAACGGAAAAAATCTAAATGACGACTCTCCATGGGATGGAGAGGAAGGATATGGATGAGTTTGAGAACTACTCTTATTGCCACAGGCACTATTTCTATTCTGAACATAGGAGCCAACTCCTAGGGGCCAAGGTCCTTTCTCCCCTCAATAAATCACATCATGTGATCAATTATGTGGGGTGGGGCTTACCTGCCCCCCAATATTTTATTCAAGTTGGCACCCCTAGTTCTGAAAGTGGACAGGATTGTCTGCCAAGGCCTAACTAAGGCCAATGTTCCCACTCGGAAGACTTTGGGATCTCCATGGTCTCTGAACTGAGTGCCTGGCACTTGTAACCTCGGACAGTTTTGTCAGATGTTAACCCTCACACATTGTTTTTCTGCATAAGTAAGAGGGAATCACAAAACAGATGAGGAAGGCCTTCGTGACAGCAGCATAATTCTAAGAACACCCTCCCATCAGATGTCAAGGAGATAAACAACTATCTGACTTTTAGAAGACACCTGAAGGCAGCTTGTTTGATGTTTTATTGTGTTTTTAATATTCTGTTGGGAGCTGCCCAGAGTGGCTGGGGAAACCCAACCAGATGGGCAGGGAATAAATAATATATTATTATTATTATTATTATTATTATTATTATTATTATTATTATTACCCTGTGGAGTCCAGTTGATATGTTTCTTCAGAGGCAGATTTAGCAGAGTGCCACTGGTTCAGTTGCATTGGGCACGGAGCCTGGGAGGCACTGCAACTATGATGTAGAATGGAAGGCAAGAGGTGCCCCCCCCTGCATTTTGGTGCATCACAGGGTGCCACTGAAATGTGAAAGCACAAAGTCCACCACTGTTGTCAGCCATCACATTGTACACAACTGAGATCAGTTGCTAGCTGCCTTTGGTGAGCAAGAAAATGGCAGCAACGCCACCACCAAAAACCCAGAATCAGGAAGGGGTTGGGACAAAGCTTGAGAATCTAAGACCTAGTGGGATATTCAAATTATTAGAAAACCAAAACCGTGTATGTGTTATGTAGATAAATGGAACTACATGGGATGGGGAAAGTATTCAATAACCTGACGAGCATAAAGTGGAGGAGATCTCACAGCGCTGAATATCAGTGGTTTGTTTAAAGGGCCTTTTTTTTGAAGCTCTTCGGAAAAAGGCTGTTTGTTCTTAATTCTGTTTACTGCTTAGCCTTCAGAACACGTTGCTGCCGTTCCTTGCAAAAGGGCCGATGTGCCGCAAGTAAGTTGGTGAGCGTTGCAGTTGCAGCATGCAAGACGTTTGTATAGTTTGCTTACAAGATTAGGCACTACTGTGCTTCATACTGCTCAATGTACCCATTGTAAAGTACATTGCTCCATGGGCTGGGTCTGCCAAGAACAACATACTTAAACATTTGAATGGAGAGAAAAAGACAAATGAGCTGCAAAGAGGATCCAAATGTTAAAACTGCAAAGGCAATTGAGGCGGCTTGCTGCATTGCCTGCTGCGTTAACTTTTCGGTGTTCTAGCTACCAGGCAACTTGCTCTTGCGCTTCTGTTGTTAACAGAGGGGACCAATATTCTGACGGTTTCAAGCTTATTGAGTAATAAACATCAGGTACCTGAAATGTGTGCCCCATCTTGGTACATTACAGTGCTGACATGGGTCAAGCTTTGGGTGGCTGGGTGGTAAGAAGCTAATAATAATAATTTATTATTTATACCTAGCCCATCTGGCTGGGTTTCCCCAGCCACTCTGGGCGGCTCCCAACAGAATATTAAAAACATCAAACATTAAAATCTTCCCTAAACAGGGCTGCCTTCAGATGTTTTCTAAAAGTCAGGTAGTTGCATATTTCCTTGATGGGAGGACGTTCTGCAGGGCGGGCGCCACTACTGAGAAGGCCCTCTGCCTGGTTCCCTGTAACCTCACCTCTCACAGTGAGAGAACCACCAGAAGGCCCTCGGAGCTGAACCTCAGTACCCAGGCTGAACAATGGGGGTGAAGATGTTCCTTCAGGTATACAGAGCCGAGGCCATTTAAGGCTTTAAAGGTCACCACCAACACTTTGAATTGTACTCAGAAACGTGCTGGGAGCCAATGTAGGTCTTCTTCTTCTTCTTCTTCTTCTGATACTGCACCTGGCCTTGGCAGTCCAGGATGGGCAACTTGGGTTGCAAGCCTATTCCTGCAAGGAAAAGAATTTGATTGATGGCTCTTAGCCATGTTGAAGTAAAATTATTTCCCCGTATTTCTATTAGGACAATTGTGGGGAATCTTTGGCCGTCCAGGTGTTGCTGTGCTGCTTCTCCTCTGTCCAGTGACCCTGCTTGCTGGGAGATGTAGTTCAGGAACATCTGGAGGACCCAGGGTTCCCACACCTGCCCTAAGGAATCAGAGATGAACTAGCAGCATCAGAAAACAGGTGCCCGAGAAGCCAATGGCAGGAGGGAGATGTTTTGGTTGAAAGAAGCAGCTGTCTAAGGAAATGATAGGAGAAGGAAAGAAAAGGGGGGGGGGAATGAGGAGAGAAAAGAGCTGCCTGTTGCCAGGAGCTTTTAGATGTAAAAGGAGAAGTTCATGCTGACTTGAAATAACCAGCCAAATCTTTGACTGCAGCCCTCCATTTGTAACTTAAGCTCCAAGATATTTCCAGTTTCCTCATTGTAAATATGCTTGCATGGAGACTGACAGAGGGGACAGAAAAGCTCCTAGGAAGCTTATCCCAAAATGTAGGCAACATTTTCCTTCCACTGCCTTTTCCCAAAGTCAATCTGCCTTTTGTTTAAGAAGGAAGGTTAGGCTTCATCCATGGAAAACGCAAATTGCAGTAAGCTAGGGTGATGGAGTTCTGTTAAGGGAGGTGAACAAATCTGTCTTAAAAATAAAAACGATGACATCCTGCTTTCTTCCCATGATCTGTAAATGAGGCTCATTCTTCAAGATACTGCAGTATGTCACTTACCTGACAGCTGGAGTTTATCAGCTCTGGGCATGCTAAACTGGGATATGGTGAAGTTGGATGTCTTGCCACTGTTCTAGACCACAGCTTTCTGAATGTGGGATAAAGCTTTCTCCATGTCCTGCTCATTTGCTCCTTGAAGCACCGGCCAATTTGGCTGAGCGAGGCAGACGTGAATACATCATATTACAATTCACTTGCTGCCAAGTTCGAGGCGGCTTCAGCGATGTTGTGGAAAAGTCCAAAGCAAAGAAAGAGAGAGGAAGTCACAATTAATTTAATCTTCTCCAAGGCTACACTAAAACATGTCTGCAAGGCTCAGAGACGCACAGCAGAGATGGAAAAGACCTGTTCACTCACCGAAAGCCACAATTATGCCTCATGTTCAAATGCTGGTAAAAAAGGAGGGCAAGCAATAAGCAGTTTAAAATAAACATACAGTCGTACCTTGGTCGTCGAACGCCTTGGTACACATCTGTTTTGGCTCCCGAATGCCACAACCCTGGAAGTGAGTGTTCCAGTTTGCAAACATTTTTTGGAAGCCAAACGTCTGACATGACTTCCTCGGCTTCTGATTGAATGCAGGAAGTTCCTGCAGTCAATCGGAAGCCGCACCTTGGCTGTCAAATGTTTTCAGAAGTTGAACAGACTTCCAGAATGGATTCCGTTTGACAACCAAGGTATGACTGTACTTGAATAAACCAGGGAGAGCAATAGGGAAGTTTTTAACATCTGACGTTTTAATGTGTTTTTAATCTTTTGTTGGAAGCTGCCCAGAGTTTGGCCAAACTGCGGGAGGCAGTGGAGGATCGGGGTGCCTGGCATGCTCTGGTCCATGGGGTCACGAAGAGTTGGACACGCTGGTCCATGGGGTCACGAAGAGTTGGACACGACTGAACGACTGAACAACAACAAGCCCAGAGTGGCTGGGGAAACCTTGCCAGATGGGCGGGGTATAAATATCATCATCATCATCATCTTTGGGCCACTCCATTTCCTAACAGTGGTCTGGCTCCAGAAATATATTTTGCACCTGAAACAGACCAGGTTATTAAATGGTCAGGTTCTCTAATGAAATTGGCACCGTTTGTAATTACAATTTGAGTATGTACGCTTGGGCAAACCAGGATCACTGTATATTAGATCCCATCTCTTCACGCACCCAGCTCCTGGCATATGACTTTGCTCTTTTTTCTTACAAAAATGGATGTCACACCATCACAACTTCTTGATCACAAGTTTGATAGGGTCACCTGGGATATTTGGCAGAGCATAACTACGTTCCATGCAACCAGCATGCAATAAATTGGTGCTGTCGGTAATCCTCCTTGAGTGCATAGCTTTTTGATACAGTTGAGGAGGCCTGTGAATGGAGATGTTGGGATGGTGTACTCCAATAGGATCTGAAATATATCGGCCCTGATGTCTCCTGGTTATAGTGCTGTGCTGTGGGACTATGTTATCAGAAATTGGAAAACCATTCTCGGTTTGATGTAGAGTGTAGAAATAAACAGTCTCTAGGAAAAGTAGCGAGATCTTTAAGGGCAAATAAATCAGATAAGTAAATTGAGAGTTTTTTGGCTCAGCGAAGCGAGTATAAGAACCTTTTAAGAAAGAAAGAAAGAGAATTAAGTTAATAAATTTTGGAAACCTCTTGGGCAATCTGTAATTTAATAAAAATGAAAAATGCTTTTGGATCTCGTAAGCGCTTGGACCTAGGCAAATGAAACCAGTTATGGAGAGGTCAAATTCTTAACCGAAATTGCTGAAATTGGTCTCACATTTTGAAAACATGTTTAATGGAACTCGTCAAGAAGCCCAAGCAGTGCCTGCTGTGATGTACGAAGTAGTAAATTGGACCTGATGTTCGCATACTGTCCAGCTGAAAATGAAATGGAAGTAAGATGTCTTGCTCTCAGAGGGGACACGTTGCCACCACATATTGTTCAAATTGATCGAGTCACTTGGTTTACTACAATAATACAATAAACTCTTATGTTTTTATTGTCTATATTATGCCAATAAAGGCTGAATGAATGAGGTTCTGCAGATTTTCACTAAAAGGCATAATCTCAGGGTTGTTTTTTTATAGTGCATGGTTTTGATAGTTGAGGTTACCGTATTTTTTCGTGTATAAGACGCCCCCATGTAGAAGACGACCCCTATTTTTTGAGCCCAAAATTAAGAAATAAATTTATTTATATATTTAATTGCAACATTCCGTGTATAAGACGACCCCCAATTTTAAACTCAAAAAAGGGGGGGGGAGGATATAGTCTTATACACAAAAAAATACAGTATGCTCCAAATTGACATATCATACTTGTTCAGCTTCTAAAATCACCTTTGGGTGCTTAGAGAACTATGTTTTCTGTCTAACCTTATGCCCACAGACAGCAGTTTTAGGAGTGAATGGCTAACCGTATCAAATTGCACTTTTTCCTACATGACTTTTCTTCTTATTAGTATTTTAGAGGTCAGCCTAATACTGTACATTGGCAGATTTCAACTCATGGACTTGTTCCAGGACTTTAGCTAGAGAGCAAAGCTAGCACAACCCAGAGGACAGAAATCTTGCCAAAGCAAATCAGAATGGAACGGCACAACTTCAATGGCATTCTGACCTCTTTGGCCCTGGAGTGCTGCCATGTTCAACCCTGTGTCCCTGTGACACTTGGATCATCATGAAGTTCCATCTGTAAAAATACACTTTTGTCTGATAAGGGGCAACACATTGGATAAAACAATTGCGAGTGTACTGCGTTGAACCAAAATGTGTGTGGTTTACATGGAAGCAGCTGAATAATTAGTTGAAAGGATGTGTAATCAGAAGTGTCATTGTTAGATGGTGCAGTACAATAATGAGTGATAAGAGAGATCAGTAGTTCAGTTCACCCAGAGCCAGCTAAGGCCAAGAAGGCTTCAGTGGCCTGGTGAGTCCAGAAGGATGTGCAATCATTTAGCAGAATTTTTGCTACCCACCACATTCGTTGTTGTTGTTCATTCGTTCAGTCGTGTCTGGCTCTTTGTGACCCCATGGACCAGAGCACGCCAGGCACCCCTATCCTCCACTGCCTCCCGCAGTTTGGCCAAACTCATGCTAGTCACTTCGAGAACACTGTCCAACTCAAAATATGGTCTGAAGCTCAACATCAAAAAAACTAAGATCATGGCCACTGGTCCCATCACCTCCTGGCAAATAGAAGGGGAAGAAATGGAGGCAGTGAGAGATTTTACTTTCTTGGGCTCCATGATCACTGCAGATGGTGACAGCAGTCACGAAATTAAAAGACGCCTGCTTCTTGGGAGGAAAGCAATGACAAACCTAGACAGCATCTTAAAAAGCAGAGACATCACCTTGCCGACAAAGGTCCGTATAGTTAAAGCTATGGTTTTCCCAGTAGTAATGTATGGAAGTGAGAGCTGGACCATAAAGAAGGCTGATCGCCGAAGAATTGATGCTTTTGAATTATGGTGCTGGAGGAGACTCTTGAGAGTCCCATGGACTGCAAAAAGATCAAACCTATCCATCCTTAAAGAAATCAGCCCTGAGTGCTCACTGGAAGGACAGATCCTGAAGTTGAGGCTCCAGTACTTTGGCCACCTCATGAGAAGAGAAGACTCCCTAGAAAAGACCCTGATGTTGGGAAAGATGGAGGGCACAAGGAGAAGGGGACGACAGAGGATGAGATGGTTGGACAGTGTTCTCGAAGCGACTAGCATGAGTTTGGCCAAACTGCGGGAGGCAGTGAAAGATAGGCGTGCCTGGCGTGCTCTGGTCCATGGGGTCACAAAGAGTCGGACACGACTGAACGACTGAACAGCAACAAGGAGTTTACAAATGGTTCTTATATTATGAAAAGTCAATGTCAGGTTCCAGAAATAACGCAATCCCATTTGCTTACACTTTCTGCCGCCTCCTTAGCAAAACTGTTATTTTAGTGCTTGCAAAATGTGTCTGACAGGCACTCTTACTGCCTGCCTTTTTTATTTATTCTCAGATTGTACAACCACTATCGGTAGTTCACATGATGTTTTGGATTTAATTTCCTTCTGTCTCTCTCTCTCTTTATTTAATGTAACCAGCCAAAGAATAAAGCAGTTGGAATATATAAAAATGCATTCAAATAAGCAACTGAAATGTCTTTTTGATGCCTCCTATGCATTGCAAAATGAGGATATCCAGACATTCACATGTACAGTGTTAAAGTTTCTTTGTGTTTTCAGCCAGGAGTGCCTCACTTTTTAGAACTTTTGTTAACACTGCCTTTGAAGGGAGCCCTTCAGAATATCATACGCATTCAGCCAAGCTGCCAAGACTAGAGGCAGCTGTATCGGTCAATGTGAAGCAAGATCCACTCACTAATCAACTGGCAAATGAGATGGGATAAGCTTGCAATTTTGTTTTGGGGGGCTCCTCTCAGAATGAGAAGCCCAGTTCTAGTCAAATGCCATTACTTATTATTTATCTCCAGTTTTCAAAGAGACAGGGAGGTGGTTGTATTACCACCCGGCCAGATCTGTCTGGAACCCTTTCTAGTTCAACAGCTTCTGTAGAATGTCCACCTCCAATCCAAAAGATACACCAAACCAACTCTACCCCAACAGTGTTTCTTGAATTAGCTGCCCTCCTAAAATTTATCAAAAGAAACCCTAGCATGCTTTACATACAATAGGTTCTCCAGTTCAATCCCTTACATGTCCAGTTGAACAGATGCCAGATAGCAAGGCTGGCAGAGACATCTGCTAGAGGTTTTGGAGAGCAGTTGCCAGTTCATTACTGGGAAAGATGAGCCATGCATGCATGGGCCAAGCTTGATATGTTCAGCAGTGGCAGATCTGAATGCAGACAAGAATGCTTAAGTGCCGTGTATAAAAGGTAAAGTGACTGAGCAACGGGAGCTCACCCCATTGCAGGGATTCAAACAGCCGACCTTCTGATTGCCAAGCCCTAGGCTCTGTGGTTTAGACCACAGTACCACCTGCATCCCAGTGCCATGTATAAAGGTAAAGGGACCCCTGACCATTAGGTCCAGTCGTGGACAACGGGTTGTGGCGCTCATCTCGCTTTATTGGCCGAGGGAGCTGGCATACAGCTTCCTGTTCATGTGGCCAGCATGACTAAGCTGCTTCTGGCGAACCAGAGCAGCACATGGAAACGCTGTTTACCTTCCCGCCGGAGCTGTATCTATTTATCTACTTGCACTTGACGTGCTTTCGAACTGCTAGGTTAGTAGGAGCTGGGACAGAGCAATGGAAGCTCACCCCGTTGCGGGGATTCAAACCACCAACCTTCTGATCGGCAAGCCCTAGGCTCTGTGGTTTAACCCACAGCGCCACCCGCGTCCCATGTATACTCGGTACTAAAAGAAAGGTCTTTCAAGGCACCCCAGATCAGGGCTTTTTCCAGCTGGAACTTACTGGAACTCAGTTCCGGCACCTCTTAGTTGGGCACCATTGCCATTATAAGAGAACAAGGGAGGGGTTCACCTCTTTTTGTAGAAAAAAAAAACACTGACCCATATAATTTTGCACACTTTATCTCTCTCCATGATTAGGAGAAGCAGGATAGACCACAACACAAGGCACTAAAGCCCACAGCCATTGGAAGATCTTCTGCAGGCACTCCCAATGTGCTTTTTGTCTTTCTCTTGCAGCTATTTTTTTTTAATGAAAAAGTTTCCTAGTAGAGTATGCTAAATTTTGCACCCATGCCCACATAAAGAATCCCAGAACTCACTGTCCAGAGTCAATGTGTCTAAAACAAAGTTAACTTGAAAACTCACTCTGAAAAGTGGGAGATACTGTTTGATAGGGGTTTGCCTTAATGCATCTACCACGGGGAATTTTTCATAAATGCTGAAGTCATAAAAGGACAGGAAATATAATGAGTGGAAGGGAATCCAAGATTAATTATGACGCTTGGTAACCAGATGCTTGCAGCAGAAGAGGAGTCCGCTGGGAATTTTGCTGCAGGATATATCAGATGGATTCATTTCACAACAGGAAGGAGAAAAGGTGATATGTTTTGCAAATGGGCATGACAAAACCCATCTGAGATGACATTATATTAGGAGAAATGAGCAATGCCTGGAATGCAAAAAGGGAAGACACAAAAAACCTCAAATTGTAAACATACATTCAGTACATGCAGAAAATCCTTATGACATAACATTTGATCAAGCTAATAACTATTCTCATAGCTTTGAGTGAGCTTTGAGTTGTTTGGAGGTGTAGCCTTCAAGGAAACACTGAATTTTTGGGGTGGCTCTTTCAGTCTGAAAGCATCATCTTCAAGTTTCCAAATTTTAAACCCAAAATGATTTTGCAGGACCTCTAAAAGACTGCTTTAATTTGTCACTTAATTTAAAGTAGTGTCAATTAATCCTCTGAACTTTTTTTGGGGGGGGGGTTGGCAAAGGAGAGATTTTCCACATTCAAATTTTTGAAAAGGTATCATAGGTTTATATTTAATTTTCTGAGCCCTATATTTCCATGTTGTCTGCCTCATTTCCGGTAGGGCTTTTTCGTTGCACCAAACAGTCTGGAGTTCTTAAGTACCGCGGCATAAATCTCTGCATTTCTGTAGCCCTTTTTTGGATTTTGGTTATGATACTTCTCTGACAGCAGACTCGGGGTCTTTTGTTTTTTTTTGTACCTTGAGACTGCTAGTATGGAAAATTGTGTTCTCAAAGTCATAGCAGGAAATTATGGTGGAACTGCTATTTTAAGTCAAGCACAAGTGTTTTGTGTCCCTGGTCCTCCCATTTTAGCAGCCGTGTTCCCAGTAAACCATGTCTGAAAGTTCCTGTTCACTCTGATACCTTTGGGAACAAGAAAAACAGATCAACTGCAGTCTGCTTTGCTTCTGAACATACTCCAGCAAGTGACTAATGAGCCTAGCAGATGTTTCTACTTCCAAAGGCTTTTTGTTATGGAAGAAATGCTACTAACCAGCCTGTCCTTCTTCCTATCCCAGGAGGTGCCAGGACAACAGTGAACTGAGTTCTGACAATTCATTAAATACAGAGCAATAGAAGAGTACTGATACTCTGTGTCTTAAAGTTTAAATTGCATTGCACCTGAGTGGCCTATTGCATTTTACTGAAATGCAGAGATGCTCAGAACCAGTGGGTTATGTTCAGTAAATAGTTGAGTGCTGATGAAGTGACCTATATCATTGCAAAAGTTCCAGAGTCAGGCACAGAATCCACAATTGCTTTTGAAGTTGGCACCCTGCTCTCTGAAATGGAGCACAGGATAACCTAGATCTGAAGAAGTGGGCATGCACACGAAAGCTCATTACAAGAACAAACTTAGTTGGTCTCTAAGGCGCTACTGGAAGGATTTATTTTTTATTTTTTATTTTGTTTTGACTAGATCTCACTGTTCATGTGCAGAGGTTTGTTGCAACTCATGTAGGTATCAACCCACACAAAATACAGAGGATTTCTGCATTTGCAGCAAGAATTAGCAGAGCATGGGGGCTTTTTGAAACTTGATGGAAACATTGCCAGATTCCGATAAGGTTTATTTAGTTCAGCAGTTTGTATACCACTTAACACGATGGCTCCTAAACGGTGTCCAGTGATGTTACAGAAAATAAAATTAGTTTAATGTACCCATAAAATCAGAACGTTTGCTCAAAATGGCTGTTGAGATTGATTTAAACAAATGCTTGAGGTTCAGGCCCACAATACTGAGCTCGTGGATCTGGGTGGATGTGCGAAGTTATTCTCTCGTCAACTTTGCCCTGAAGCTGATTTAGGAATCTGGTGCTGAATTTTGGTTTTGGTGGGATTTGCTGGCATACCAATTTAAGAATGGCAAAAGGAAGCAACTTCGGCTAAAATTGTCATTACATCTTAGAAGTTGTAAAGCTGGTGGAAATGTATTAAATTGCAAACTTGGCATTATTGCCAAGTTTTGTTCGTGGCTTTGCTTGTGTAAAGCTGCTGGCTTTGGTTGGTTCATATATAAGGGTCTGGTGACTTCTGTTTCAGTGTATCTGAATAAGTGTGCATGCACACAAAAGCTTATACCAAGAACACACTTAGTTGGTCTCTAAGGTGCTACTGCACAATTTTTTAAATATTTTTTTATATATTTCGACTGCTTCAGACCAACACTACCTACCTGAATCTAGGCTTTGGTTATGGTTTACTCGTTTGCCCTTGACATTACTGTCCTGAAGTCAATTCATGAACAAATGTTTGTACTTTTTTCTCCTCTGTTTTGTTTGGAAAGACTGTGGTTTATATATTAAGGAGGGCACAGAAGAAGAATGCAGAATTGATACATATGCAATGCATCTCTGTACCTTTCCCTTAGCAGTTCTTAGAAGTTTTAGCTCTCATCAACAACTAATATGTTCCTTATTAAGAGAGGTACCATCAAACAGCTTTTTCAAAAAAATCTGTTTTAGTGGGAAATTTCCTACTATAAGGGTCTCCCTAGCCACCAGCAGGTGCTTCCATATTGCTGTTTTATGTAGCTTCTTCTTCTTCTTTGGCAATCACTCGTAGCCAAGTAAGATTGTCTTCCATGAATATGGTCTTAACAGTGAGTCCGTAAGTGACTGTGGAGGCCAATCCTTCCACAGTGGGGACATAGGTTTCCGGACGGGAGTTGATCACATTGAGGATTTGCCAAATGTGCCTTCCTCTTAGCACGTTTCTCCCTTTCGTCCTGCGTTTGAGCGTCTTCAAAGCCCATGACACCTTTGGTAGATACTATTTTCCAATTGGAATGCTCACAAGCCTGTGTTTCCCAGTTGTTGGTGTTTATACTACATTTTTTACATATATTTGCCTTGAGAGCGCTTTTAAACCTCTTTTGTTATCCATTACGCTTTCCATTCTTAAGTTGGGAATAGAGTAGTTGCTCTGGAAGATGATAATCGGGCATCCGCACAACAAGACCAGTCCATCAAAGTTGATGTTGAAGAATCATCACTTTGACACTGGTGATCTTTGCTTCTTCCAGTACACCGACATTAGTTTGCCCATCTTCCCAAGTGATATGTCAAATGTTTCGGGGACACCGTAGATGGAATCTTTTGAGGAGTCGGAGATGGTGTTTATAAGTGGTCCATGTTTCACAAGCGTACATCACTTTCAGAAGTGGCAGGCATGATGAATCAGTGTGTCTGATAATGGACAATCTCGATTTGGGGTTCTGCATTCCCTCTGGTGATAATTGCTAATCCAGGTTGACTGTTGGGATCAGTAGAGGTGGCACAAGGCGCTGTATCTAAACAGTGATAGTTAGCACCAAGGCTCTTCAATGAGGCACCTCCTTTCTATCTGAATGCATGTATCCCAAGCCTTTCCCCTCCTATACAATGCAAAAAGTAGCTGTGCAGCTTCTGCAAAAGTACGTGTCATGAAAGTATTCAATGAATTCATGTTTCGGAAGTGACATCTAGAATGTGTTTCCTTTGCAGGTGGGGAGAATTTTGAAGGGTTGTCTCTTAAGGCATATATGGGTAGAAGTAGTCATTGCATCTTTACTGATGAATGAGAAACTTTCAGAGCTAAAGTAAGTTCAGGGTTATATAGGAAAGATGTAGAAATAGGATGCATCTTATTGTTGTTGTTGTTGTTTAGTCATTTAGTTGTTTCCGACTCTTCATGACCCCATGGACCAGAGCACGCCAGGCACTCCTGTCTTCCACTGCCTCCCGCAGTTTGGTCAAACTCATGTTGGTAGCTTCGAGAACACTGTCCAACCATCTCGTCCTCTGTCGTCCCCTTCTCCTTTGTGCCCTCAACATCAGGGTCTTTTCCAGGGAGTCTTCTCTTCTCATGAGGTGGCCAAAGTATTGGAGCCTCAGCTTCAGGATCTGTCCTTCCAGTGAGCACTCAGGGCTGATTTCCTTCAGAATGGATAGGTTTGATCTTCTTGCAGTCCATGGGACTCTCAAGAGTCTCCTCCAGCACCATAATTCAAAAGCATCAATTCTTCGGCGATCAGCCTTCTTTATGGTCCAGCTCTCACTTCCATACATCACTACTGGGAAAACCATAGCTTTAACTATATGGACCTTTGTTGGCAAGGTGATGTCTCTGCTTTTTAAGATGCTGTCTAGGTTTGTCATTGCTTTTCTCCCAAGAAGCAGGCGTCTTTTAATTTTGTGACTGCTGTCACCATCTGCAGTGATCATGGAACCCAAGAAAGTAAAATCTCTCACTGCCTCCATTTCTTCCCCTTCTATTTGCCAGGAGGTGATGGGACCAGTGGCCATGATCTTAGTTTTTTTGATGTTGAGCTTCAGACCATATTTTGCGCTCTCCTCTTTCACCCTCATTAAAAGGTTCTTTAATTCCTCCTCACTTTCTGCCATCAAGGGTTGTGTCATCAGCATATCTGAGGTTGTTAATATTTTTCCCGGAAATCTTAATTCCGGTTTGGGATTCATCCAGTCCAACCTCTTATTACAGAGGCATATTAACAATGCCTATTCACACAGGCCAGACTCTCACAAACAGCTGAGGTAAGATAACCCTATGGCTGGACTGTACCAGTTCAGACTGCAGGTATAGACTCTTATGGTAGACTATTTCGTAGAAAATGTACGTGTGGGGAAGAAGGTTAGACTGCAATCTTGGTACTTAATTTTCTAAGTGTAGGAAGGGTATTCCATCACTGTCATAGTCCATCATAGTCCCACCAGATCTTTGTGAGACCTTAGCCATGAATAGAGGATACAGTTGTTATGAATGTTGCGTGTTGCGTTTGTCACGGGTGACAAACCCGGCGAACCCGGAAGTACCGGAATGGGTTACTTCCGTGTTCGTCGGTTTGCACATGCGCAGATGCGTCAAATGACGTCACACGCATGCGCAGAAGCGTCAAATTGCACAGTGAGCATGCGTAGATGCGGTGCTGAGGATGCGGACTGCTCAGGATGTGAACGGGGCTCCGGAACGAATCCCGTTTGCATCCAGAGGTACCACTGTATTTTAGATTTTGGGATTCATCATTTAGGTCACACGCCTGCATCCCAGGTAATATCTGAGTGCCACCCAGAGCCAAAACTGAGTGAGGCAAATGCACATCCACCCAGTTCTGTTGGGTATCACAATTAAACCGGGCTTTTGTTTTATGAATTGGAGATTACTGTTAAATACCATGTGTAACACATTGTAGCAGTTTGTCAGGCTTGTATAAGGACTACATTTTGTAATGTATGCAAGTGTTTTGGATGCTTTTTGCAGAGATTTTTTGTGGGGTTTTTTGTATTTTATTTTTGTTTTAGATTGTAGAACAGCATGTATTTGAAATAAAAAGATAGGCTTTTTATCCAAATTCAGTGAATACATCAAAACTCAAATCCTTTTGAGTTCTGCCTTCTTAAATATCGGATGAGCAAATATCATGAAGGGATTGATAACGACCTGAACTGTTAAGAGTGGAACTTCCTCCCCATCAACAAGGTTTCAGCTAAAACTAATATATTATTTCTTCTATTGAGGCAGGAGAAAGAAAAGAATTTTTTTTAAAAACCCCTCCAAAAATGCTGGATAAGTTTTACAACCATAAATGGTAAAAACAACCGTGCTCCCCTGCCAAAAAGCCGACCGATAGCGTACGGTTTTGATTTACAGAAACAGCCCTGCAAGGGCCCTTGTAGAGAACTTTGTGCCTGTTATAAAAAGTGTGATTAGCTATAAAACAAAGAGTGATGTAGGGAGAGAATTGAAGTAACAGCTGATTGCGGATTCCTGCCTTTACTAATGCCGGGAATGAGCACCGAAAAAAGGCCAAGTTAGGGAATTCACTAGGAGTGAATTAAAAATATTTTTCTTTCTTTCCACAGAAATAAAATCTGGAATTCAGGGTGGGGAAAGCTATTTCATACATTTTCTAATGCTGATTCCCTGCCATTCATCAAGAAATCTCTCCAGCTATAGGCATCTGCTGCTTAAAATGCCTTGGAACACATTGCCTTCTTTTTCAGGCCATCTGGCATGAGGTTTTTGTGGCGCATGTCCCTCTGTTACATACCCAGAGCTGCTGGGTGTGTCTGTCTATGTTGACATGTTCTTTGAGTAAGAAGGAGCGTTGAGTTTGGATCCTGCTTTCTCTTGCGCTCCTTTCACATATTATGTAGGTATGCCACCAGGTGTATGCCCAACTGGGGAGCTGTCAGAGAACATGGCTCCCTGCTAAATGTATCTTCTGGTAAATTTATTACTTATTATTTATTTATTAAATCTGTGTACCGCCCTTCATCCATACATCGTAGGGAGCTTCACAACATTAAAAAGTCTATCTTCCTGGTAAATGTCTGCCACTTTCACAATTTAAAACATTACGTATGCACTTGGGAAATAATAATGATATGTGAACTCACCCTGATTGTTTAGCCTCCCAAATGGCATCAAGGACTTTTATTAGCCTGTTGAAAAATGTCCACCAAACGTTACCTTTTCCTCACAAAAACCCACCCAATCTCTTGATTTGAGTTACCCAAGCAACAGACTGTCACAATCTGCCTCCATGACTACCTTCTGTTTGTGGGAATGTTGAGGGATGTGGGAGAGGATATATTGTTTTAGATATCCTATCCCAACTTGCGTTTACAAGCTCGATAATATCAGCAGAGCTAACATTCCCTTTTTACCTCACATGCACAGCGGATAGTTTGCATAGACTCGCTAGAGTCATAAAAATGTTATCCTGGTGTCTTCCCCTTTTTATCCCTCTTTCAATAAGACACTTCACAGTCTTCGGTCAAGTGAAAAACGTTTACTCACAAGTAATCATCTAGTCACACACAGGATCCTAGAGGCAGGCTTAAAAGTTGCTAAACAATATACATGTGGTGACTTTCTCCTTATGAGAGAAAGTCCCCCTTTTCTACTCTTGGCCTAGTGCCAACGGTACATTTTTAGTAATGCTGCTTTTAAACTGTCAGAGAGAGAGATCAACACGACAACTGACCAGCGACAAAATGGAGCCTGGCCTGAGCTACAGTTGGCCGCTCCCAACTGTAGAGTTCCATATAAGGAAGTTTTGTCTCAGTCCAGGAAGACAGGAAGTTCCGGCTTGAGGACTGAGACAACCTTCTAGAAAAAGTTGGGTTTGACTGCCCCTGTTCTTTTTACATCCCACATAGTTAAGTTCCTATTGCAGCAGCGTTCTCCATGCTTCCTTGTTTCGTATAATAATTTAATTATCTGAAATTGTAAATGCTTGTGTGCATGGCTATGTGTTTACATCTGAGTGGTTGGTAACTGAATTCTAGAGAGTTTTCTAGTAGTTCTCATGTGATTTATGTGAAGCAAGAAGACTGTGTTTGAGAATCCACTGTGAACACTGCTTAGTTGAATAGAGTGTTGGAGTGCTTCTTTTCTGCTTGAAAGAGCGAGAGCGAAGCTACAGGGGAAGGTAAAAGTGGAAATCTTTCATAGCAGCTTCAAGGCATGGCCTAATTGAGATACAGAAAGCTGAGTGCTGAGCTCTGGAATGAAAGGAAAATACATTTTTTTTGTAGGTTGGAAGAAGAGACTGTAAGCCCATGCTTTGACAAGCATGTGACTGTAAATATTATAAAAAATAAAAAAAATTCCTTCCAGTAGCACCTTAGAGACCAACTAAGTTTGTGATTGGTATGAGCTTTCGTGTGCATGCACACTTCTTCAGATACACTGAAACAGAAGTCACCAGACCCTTATATATAGTGAGAGAGTGGGGAGGGGTATTTGGCAAGATTACCAGTGCCAACCTCTGCACGAAGAAGTGTGCATGCACACGAAAGCTCATACCAATCACAAACTTAGTTGGTCTCTAAGGTGCTACTGGAAGGAATTTTTAAATTTTTTATTTTGTTTTGACTATGGCAGACCAACACGGCTACCTACCTGTAACTGTAGATATTATGTTTTAATTCCTGTATAAGATTCTGAAAGTAAAGTTTTTGAATGTTAAAGTCTGGGCATTGGTTTAATTCCTTTTAAAAATAATAATTTTTATTAATTTTCTTTTCTCAAAACAAATATCCAACATCATTGTTAAACATCCATTTTCCAATTCCCCCCTCCCTGTTGACTTCCCTCAATTACCATTTCTGGTTTATTACTTCAGATGATACAGTCTGCTGTTTATATACAGTATTATGTTATCACATTGTTATAGGTCTTGTTCTCTGTAAATAGAATTGTAAATGTTTATTTAATTCCTGCCAGCAAGACCATTTCTTTCTGTTGTTTCTGCAAATATATTGTAAAGGGGTTCCCATTCATTTTCAAAGTCACTATTGTCCTTTTCACGCACTTTGTTAACTTTGCTAACTCTGCATAGTTCATCAACTTTTCTTGCCATTGTGCTTTTGATGGTATTTCTCCAGTGTTCCAATTTGAGCTATTAAGATTCTTGCCGCTGTTGTAGCATACATGGATAATGTCCTTTTTTCTTTCGACAACTCTTGTCCTAAAATACCTAACAAAAATGCTTCTGGTTTTTTAAGCATTGGTTTAATTTCCAAAGAAGGGTGTCAGTCATATGTATGATTTGAGCTTAGCTGTAATTTCGCTATCCTTATGTCAACATTCATAAAAGGTAAAGGTAAAGGGACCCCTGACCATTAGGTCCAGTCGTATCCGACTCTGGGATTGCGGCACTCATCTCGCTTTATTGGCTGAGGGAGCCGGCATACAGCTTCCAGGTTATGTGGCCAGCATGACTAAGCCGTTTCTGGCGAACCAAAGCAGCGCATGGAAATGCCGTTTACCTTCCCACAGGAGCGGTCCCTATTTATCTACTTGCACTGTGTGCTTTTGAACTACTGGGACCGAGCAATGGGAGCTCACTCCGTTGCGTGGATTCGAACCGCCAACCTTCTGATCAGCAAGCCCTAGGCTCTGTGGTTTAACCCACAGCGCCACCCGCATCACATACGTCAACATTCATAGTGTTCCCCATTTTACCACTAGCTTTCTTTTCCCACTGGTTCCGTTCTCTCTTGCTGCCTGTTACGCTTTCAGCTTTCTTTCAGAACAATGTGATCTCTCTTTTCTAGGGATTGAGGGGATGGGATTTGATTCAGTTCTCATTAAACCTGAATTTATCAAATTCACGCTTTCTGAAACAATATGAGAACCAAAACACAGACATCCTCTGAAATTTGCACTTATCCAGCCAACCATTATTTACAAAAACACATCCATTATGGGAAAGTGTACATAGAAGTGAACATATTCGTGAAAATATCTTACCTAAATGTGTTATATCAGGAGAAATTGCCTGCTGAAATGTGTATATTGGTCATAGTTGCATACAAAAAAGTGTGTTTATTAGGATACACACTGAAATTGTGAAGAATTTTCATGAGGAGTTTTTTTTGAAAGAAAATTTACAAATTGCTACAGAAAAGTGAACCAAATTTAAGATTTATGTATGAACTAGTTGAGATTCCTGAATTGCAGGGGGTTGGACTAGATGACCCTTGGGATCCCTTCCAACTCTGCAATTCTTTGATTCTATGGTTTGAAAAATGAGGGACCAATGCCCTTGGAACTCCTCAGTTCCTCTCTCTAACCACAATGAAATTTTAACTATATGCAACACAATCTTCTCACGTTCGTCACTCCTTATCCTTTCTTATTTTTCTCTCTGCTGTTTAAGGTTTTAAATTGAAGTGGGGAATTCCCCTCATCACATTTCTTTTTAAAATTTTGTTAATTGATGGCACTGTATACATAAATCTGTCATCCACTTCTCATTGTAAGTGCAACCTTTTCCCTCCTAACACCCCTTCCATCTCCTTGGCTTAGCAAGCAAAATAGCTCTCTCTCTCTCCCCCTCTATATATATGGAAGTAGCTCAGCATTATTAAAACCAGAGGGGGTTCCAAATCGGCTTCCTTGGAGGTTTTGGGTGCGGGGAGTGGACAGCTAGCTGTCTGTCAGTTCAGCATAGGATATTGTTCCTCAGAGTGAGAAGTGGGTCTGGGATTCCTTCCAACTCTTAAAATTCTATACTTCTGAGTTAGGTGAGTTGATTTGGAGATTTTTTTTTTTCTGAGTGATTTGCCTTTTCCAGCTTTCACTTCTCTCCCACCAACTGGTACAGCACAGGAGTATGGACATCGTACTCCTGCAGTACATGTATGTATTGCAGGTTTGTAAATATCTACAGGTGAAACTCGAAAAATCAGAATATCATGGAAAGGTTCATTTCTTTCAGTAATTCAACTTAAAAGGTGAAACTAATATATGAGATAGACTCATGACATGCAAAGCGAGATATGTCAAGCCTTTATTTGTTATAATTGTGATGATTATGGTGTACAGCTGGTGAGAACCCCAAATTAACAGTTTTAATTTTGGGGTTTTCATCAGCTGTACGCCATAATCATAACAATTAATATTAAACTCCAGTAGCTAATGAAAACAATTGCTTACATAAATGAACTTTTCCGCGATATTCTAATTTTTTGAGTTTCACCTGTACAGTTTATTACTTATTTATTTTCTCCCCCATCCAATTGTACATTGCTTTCAATAAACACACTCTCTTTTATTTCCCACTACGTGGAAAAAACCAAAAAAGGTAGAGGATATTTAGATTCTTGGACTTCCGCTTAAAAATTTGATTTTGTGAACATTGCACATTCCTCAGGCTCCCCTTACATACACACTTGACCAAAGGGTGGATCTACAATGAAACTAATGAAGCTTAAGCTTCAAGGCCTTTAATCCTGGAGGTACCCCAGAATTAGTCCACAGGGCATAAAAACTTTGTTTCTAGTAGATTATTGTTGTTGTATGTTTTTCAACTATCCCAATGTTTGAGATTGAGTAGTGTAGATGTTGTAAATGTAGAGTGTCACAGCAAGTTGGCTATTCTGCTGAAGAGTGCTTAAATTCTTTATGCATATTGTCTCTAAAAAAAAAATGACATTGCAAGGAAGCTTTCATGTGATGAAACGGTACATGAAACGGTACAGTACAAAAATAATATTTTGTAAAATGTGCTTGATGTAATAGGAGATAATCCTGTAGAGGAATTTTAATCAAAATCTGAGGTGTAGTAGTTCTAGATATAGGTAGGTAGCCGTGTTGGTCTGCCGTAGTTGAAACAAAATAAAAAAATTCCTTCCAGTAGCACCTTAGAGACCAACTAAGTTTGTTATTGGTATGAGCTTTCGTGTGTATCTGAAGAAGTGTGCATGCACACGAAAGCTCATACCAATAACAAACTTAGTTGGTCTCTAAGGGGCTACTGGAAGGAATTTTTTTTATTTTGAGGTGTAGTATTTGTTATTATTTTTAACTGTGGTGATCAGTTGTGGAATAACCCAACTGGAAGATAACAGCATGCACACAAAAGCTTAAACCAAGAACAAACTTAGTTGGTCTCTAAGATGCTACTGGATGGAATTTTTATATTTTTTATTTTGTTTTAGCGGTTATTCAGACCTCGTTGCTGGTTGCAAAGGGCCCCCCATAAAAGTTCAAGTTTCAGCTCCCCAAAATTGTAGGTCCACCATTGCACTTGACTCTTTAAGGAGGTATGCGGGTGGCGTTGTGGTCTAAACCACTGAGACTCTTGAGCTTGCCGATCAGAAGGTCGGCGGTTCAATTCCCTGCGATGGGGTGAGCTCCCGTTGCTCTGTCCCAGCTCCTGCGAACCTAGCAGTTCGAAAGCACACCAGTGCAAGTAGATAAATAGGCACCGCTGCGGCGGGAAGGTATACGGCGTTTCCGTGCGCTCTGGTTTCCATCATGGTGTCCTGTTGCGCTAGAAGCAGTTAGTCATGCTGGCTGCATGACCTGGAAAGCTGTCTGTGGACAAATGCTGGCTCCCTCAGCCTGTAAGCGAGATGAGCACCGCAACCCCATAGTTGCCTTTGACTAGACTTAACTGCCCAGGGGTCCTTTACCTTTTTACCTTACTCTTTAAGGGTATTTTGTCTCGCTGCAGATCTACATATTGTAGTTAACACATGGGCCTTATGCAGGCATGGACTCTATAGTTCTGAGTTGGAAGGGACCCTGGGGATCATCTAATCAAACCCCCTGCAATGCAGGAATATACAGCAGTCCCCCCATATGGGGATTGAACCTGCAACCTTGGCATTATCAGTACCACACTCTAACCAACATGTTTAACCGTAGTTCATTTTCCTGAACAAGGTAATCTGTACACCTGTGTAAATCAATTTTAAGGATTGGCTCAACCCATGTTGTGCATTAACCATGGTTAGTTCTCCACCAGACTGTGGGTTATTGGAATGCATGTGCTCTTAAGGTTAAAATAACAAACCATGGTTAAACATTATGAAGGCAGTTAAAACCTCTCAACATAGGGTCTGCGAAGGTGTTCTGAGGCTGTGGAGGGAAAGCATTCTTTCAGAGACTTGAAGGCAGCGTGATACAGCCATGGTTGCTCTCCTAGTTTGTAATACTACAAAAAGCACAAGAACTTAAAACAAACAAACCAAATTCTATGAGAACAGACAAAATGTGCTTGACCAAAGACCAAGAGAAAAATCAAAAAATTGTTTTGTCGTACTGCCTTTATGTTTATGGGAAGCTGATGTCTGTACATACATACGCAGCTTGAAAGAAGAAAGCCACGATTTCCTAGTTTATAGAAGTCTTCAGTCAACAATCCTGTCAACAATGCTCGCGAAATGAATAACTGTCTCTTGACAGTTGAAGGAGACAAGCATGATGCTTGCTTGCTGAATGCAGATATTTCAATAAGCCCTTTGCAGCTCATTTCCTTGTATTCATTTACATAATGGAAGGCCGGGTCAGTTTTTAGAGGGCAGCTCTTTTTTGTGTTCTTCTGCAAGCTGTTTCCTTTGTGCAGTGGGCACAACCTGGCAGGAGCGTCTCCTGAGCAAGTCTGTTGAAATGAGAGGGAGTTGAGCAAGATAGTCTATGGGCCAGGGAGCCTAAAAATGGGGTACTCATTGATATCTGGAGTGAATAAATAAGGGAAGCTCTCTCTTTCCCCCCCTCTTTGTAATAATAGTGTCCTTATGACACTATTAAAATTTTCATCCTTGTTGGTAATCCAGTGGTGTAGCGTGGGTTGCAGGGTCCAGGGCTGCATGGAAGGGAAACGGACAGAGTACAAATGTGCATTGAGGCAGCCCCGGGTGTTGAAATTTTGCCCCAACCATTTTGCCCCCAGGGCAACTGCCCCTATGCCCCCCCCAAATGCTACGCCTCTGTGGTACTCTGAAAAGATGCAGAACAGACTGCGTATTCAAAATGTATATAATATAAGGGTGGAAATCTTATGTTTTAGATTTCGCCTGTAATGAAATTGTTCGTGGAACTGTCTGTCTTATGCATAATATACACCTCCCCCCCCCTCCTTTAGCCTGCTTTCTGGCACTTATCAGGTATTGATCATATCTCTACTGAGGGAACATTCTTGGTGTAAAGCAATGCTACCCCCCCCCCGTCTATCACCACAGCTCCTTCCAATTACAAAGGCATTAACATGTGGTATTTGGTACCACCTTGAGGGATTAAACTAGATACTATTTTAATAGCCTGCAGCCTGAATATTTAGCCATGGCAGCTGTTTAACAATGAGTGGCTTTCACTGAAAAGATAACGTAGTTACTGGTTAGCCAAAACGACAAAACAACTTGACAAATAAAACATATTGTATGTGGAAAAAGAAGTCAGAGAGGTGAGGACCTGATTCTATGGCAGGTTTTAAAAAAATTATGGTGAAATGTTGCTACCATACCATTATTCCCAAATCTATAAATACAGCAAAGTGGAGGTATAACATTTTCTCAAACCGTTTAACTAATCATAAACACAATGAGACCATCTGACAACCTAGAAATCCTAATTAGTTAAAAATTAGAAAGGGGGCAATTTAATTCCCTCCTAATCACAATCTAATCACCTACTTGGAATTAAAATGAGTACTTTCCATTGTGCCTTGCGGGGACTGAATATAAAAAGGATGAATTAGTGATTGAACTTATACCTTTCAGAGGAACTTTCAAATTCCAACTACTGGTAGGTCTGTGGAGCCACAGAGACCTTTTTTACCCAGGCAGTAATCCAGTTTGGAAATTAGCATTATCTAAATCAGGTTGGGTCAACATGGTTGCCCCCCTAGTTATTTATTTATTTAACCACTGGGTTTGGTACAACATAGGACCTGAATTTACACCCTGCACATGCAAATTGTAAAATAAAAACGAGCAGGAATAAATGGATGGTGTTTAAATTCAGTCACTCATACAGGATTTTGTGTTCACCTGATCCTGATAGTTGAGTCCAGCTCTGTGCTTTAGAAGTAGATAAAAAAACACCTGAGGTACATTCCATCATTATGCCTGGGGTGAGATATTATTTTTCAAGCTTTCATTATCTGAAGCCTTGAAAGTATCTTCAGGGGGTGAAAATCAACTGGAGGTCATCAACCCCAGTTTGCCCAAATTAAGCTGGTTCTTTTTTATTTCCCTTAGGTGGCTCAAATTTTTATTTTAACAGATACATGGTAGGTAATGTGATACCTTTTTCTTGGGCCGATTTCTGCAGGTTAGAGAATGAAAGCTGTTGCTAATCATTTGGATAGGGAAGACGGGCAGAATGCCGGCCTTGTGTCTTAGGCAGTTGGGTTGGCTGCACTCGGATGGAATCTGATATCTTATGCATATTCTGGTGCCCAGAAAATTTAAACTTTCATTATGAACATAGGCTTTGAATGCTCTGGGGATTTGAATGCTGCATCCCAGATAATTTTCCTCTGGTGGAAGAACAGAAAGAAGAATGATCCTCTCTCCATCTCCACACAGAGGGAAGGAAAGGGGGGGGGAAATCCCCCCATAATGTTTAAAGAGCCTTACATACAGTGGTACCTCGGGTTACAGACACCTCAGGTTACAAACACTTTGGGTTACAGACTCCACTAACCCGGAAATAGCACCTCGGGTTAAGAACTTTACCTCAGGATGTGAACAGAAATCGCGCACTGGCGGCGTGGCAGCAGTGGGAGGCCCCATTAGCTAAAGGTACCTCAGGTTAAGAATGGTTTCTGGTTAAGAACAGACCTCCGGAACTAATTAAGTTTGTAACCAAAGGTACCACTGTATGTACTTCTATGAACCTATCTCCACTAACTAGGCTAGATGGTATATAGGACAATATTATGACATGTTGTTGACATCCGTCTGTCTTGACACAGTCGGATTTTCTTACAGAGATGGTCAGCTTCGACACGAGTCAAAGTCAGTGGTTTCCTCTAGAGCCGGATCCTGGAAAATATCAGTGTGCTTTACAAATATATATTTGAAACAATTTTGAAACAATAGAAAAAGCTGCAAAGCATGTTAATAGAAACCATACAAAATTGAGGAAGCCTGTTAATTAGACGTGGAGGTAGAATGTGGGCACACCACATAAATTGTGTCAGGGTACACCACGGTGTTGCTCATGAGTAACAACAGAGTCCTCTTACACTAAAGACTACTTTATTGTGCATAACTATTTACAGTGCAGAGCTAGCTAAAAACATGACCGCTCAGTCACTTGCAGAATCCGGAAGTGCCCCTCTCCTGTTTCCCGCCCAGCACCAAAGCCTCGGCACCCTGAAACGACGTCTTCTGTGTCCCCTGACCCCCTGATGCTGTGCTGGCGCCGGAAGCTGCAACTCCCCCTCTGATCACCTCTGGCTGGCGTTGCTGGGTCTCTGCCCAGCATCCGTGACCCTCGACTCCTCCTCCTCTTCCGCAGGAGAGAGCTCTGGAGATGGGCTTTGAGAGGAGTCAGATGAGAGCAGTGGCTGGGGCTCCCTGTACCTGAGCAAGACCTCCTCTCGAGCAGGTTCCCTACCCTGATCCTCCCCACTAGCAGGCTCACCTTCCCCGCTCTCCCTGCGAGGAGTACTCCCGCCTGGGCTCTCCTCATGAGTAGGACCTCCCCCTGGGGCTCTCCTTGCGAGGAGAAGGCAAATCCCTGACAAATAAGTAGGCTTTTTGGATATGATTCAGCTCTGAGGGTGTGCACACTGTGACACTTTTGCTGCCCTGAAAGCAACCATACTTCTGAGTTGAGCTGGAGCTCTTTAAACAAAAGAGCAGTTGTACAGGCTTTCAGGGGGCGGAGCTTGAATGGAGAAGACCTATTCGTTGTGGGCGCCTGTCTGTCTTGAGAAACAATGGAGAGTGCCTCCAGGGGTGAACTCAATCTGTTGTGTTACCAGCGCCAAAGTGACCTCCCTGGGGCACAAGCTTGGACAGTGCGTATGGAGGTCCTGGGTTACCTAGACAACAAGACCCCCGCCCCTTGGCCTTGTTGATATGGTTGAAAGGAAAGCAGAGCAATATGTTTGGCACCAGCTTGGCTGCAGGAGTTGTAGGAAGGAGGAGTACAAGGTGCCATCCACCCGTCTTAGGGACTCCACTCCGAATTTGTGTTGGATTTACTCCTTAGCCATTTCTTCTCCTGAAGATATATCCCAAGGCAGTGGAGGTTTAGGACCAGCGTTTTCCTTCTCCTAGATGGTGTACGTTCCCAGGCTGGTGAGCCCCATCTGCCCCTCACTTCCCTCTACAGCACGTGCAGAAAATGTCTTCTTGACCGTTGGACCCACTATTGGTCTTGTCTGCTCAATTGGCCAGAACCTGCCTTTGCCTGCCGGGGAAGTCCCTAACTAGGCAAGGGTTTGAGTACCATTGGCTACCCTCACCTGGTTTAGCTGGTCAGTCTAAGCCCTTTTCCAAGTATAGATACTGTTGTGTGCTGACAGCTTCTGGGAGCCACAGGTGAGAGGTTCTCCCCTGAAAATGGTCCATAAATGGAAATAATAATAATAATAATAATAATAATAATAATAATAATAATAAATCTAAATTGCCAACAAGGATTCAGACAAAGAATTTATGGCTTAAGAGCATCTTTAGAATTGAATGTTGTGACATTTGAACCAGGGACCTCCTATTAGTATTGGTGACCACTGGTTTCCCAGTCCCCCCCCCATCATTCTGGGATCAAAATTTCTCGGTCGGGAACTCATCAGAAATTTTCCTATAGGAAAAGATGGAAATTGTTGGCTTTTTATGCGAACGCCTTGCCATCAATTTCCTGAGAATGCATTGTGTACTGATAGCTTGGTCCGAGTGTACATATTTTAAAAACAGGACTATGGATTTACGATGCAGGCGCACAAAAAGGCTAAGAAGTTAACAAAACTATCTCAGATTAAATGAGCTGCACCAGAAATATACGTTTATGTTGCCATATTTTCTCTTCTAATGCAACAGCTCGTGAGATTACAATAGAAAAATCCTTACACTCAGCAGTTATGCAGTATGTATACAACTGTGTGCGAGGATCTGTGTACATTCAACAAGTATGAGTAAGTTTAAAAGAAGTGCTTTAGTTTTTAAAAGTTTGACAAATCCCGGTGTATATGCGAGCCTGTATTTTTTTTACTCTCTCTTCTTGCATCACAGTAACATTTCTTTCCCCCATCTTGCCCCCAAAACTGAAACCCTTCAAATGAGATCCACTATATGTTTTGTATCATAACTAAATACAATTCATTGGTGGTCTTTTGGTGGTGATGGTAGGATTGGCTTCAGTGTGTGTGTGTGGCCCTTACTATTTCTGGCATTGTTTGTTCTAACAACAAACTGGACACATAAATCAGGTTCTCTCCATGCATGCCTTTATCGGTCTGACAACAGTTAGAATTTGGGTTACTAGGTAAACATGTGTAATATATAGTGGTATGTTGTCCGTCCGTCCCCCGCCCATGTCCTCTGAGTATTGTTCACAAGTGGCGTGACAGAATTTCCTAAAATGCTGCTGCAGTAGCTTTGCAGCAATGACCCAGTGCAAGACTGGCAAATGTGACGCTTTTAAATGAATGTGGACTTGATAGGCACTCTATGTTTATTACGGGTTTTGTTTTGTTTTGTTATCCTGTCCTTTAAAAAAATAAATAAATCCCGAGGGCAGTTTCACAAGCACAAACAAAGCACAATCACTTTATTACACAGTCGTACCTTGGTTCTCGGACGCCTTGTGATTCAAACGTTTTGGCTCCTGAACGCCGCAAACCTGGAAACGAGTGTTCTGGTTTGCGAACATTCTTTGCAACACAAATGTCCCGCGCGGCTTCCGATCGAGTGCAGGAAGCTCCCGAAGCCAATCGGAAGCCGCACCTTGGTTTTCGAACATTTTCGGAAGTCGAATGAACTTTTGGAATGGATTCTGTTTGAGAACCGAGATATGACTGTACAGTGGAACACAGTGTGAGATCTTAATATCCAACATAAAATGTGGTGTCTATAAGCTCTGCTTTATTTTTGAAAACAAAGGGTTGCATGCATTGTTAGTCACACTAACATGTAGACATGTTGAAATTAATGGGCACAGTTAACTTAGTTACATAATAAGAATAAGAATAAGAATAAGAATAAGAATTTATTATTTGTACCCCGACCATCTGGCTGGGTTTCCCCAGCCACTCTGGACGGCTTCCAACAGAGATTAAAATACATGAAAATATCACACATTAAAAACTTCCCTGAACAGGGCTGCCTTCAGATGTCTTCTGAATGTAAGGTAGTTGTTTATCTCTTTGACATGAGATGGGAGGGCGTTCCACAGGGCGGGCGCCACTACCGAGAAGGCCCTCTGCCTGGTTCCCTGTAGCTTTGCTTCTCGCAGTGAGGGAACCGCCAGAAGGCCCTCGGCGTTGGACCTCAGTGTCTGGGCAGAACGATGGGGGTGGAGATGCTCCTTCAGGTATACTGGGCCATGAATTTAAAGGGGGTCCATTCTGAGTAGGTCTTAGCTGGATACAACCTTAATCAAAGTTAACCTGTTGCTTCTTTATTTACTGCACCCATATCCCACATTTCCTCTTAGTGACTTATGTGTGGTGGGCTTCTTCGTGGTAGTTTACACCAGGGCTTTTTAATGGTTCCAGGATGGGACAGTCTTCACTTCTGGGATGTGGTGTGGGCTAACGGGCAGAAGATAGCTTCACCAAATTGGAGTTTGGCATGGGAAAACAACTCATTGGGTGAAGACTTCTCCCTGCCCAGGGCTCAGTTCCGACACCCTTCAGGTGGCTGCCATTGCCATTCTGAAAGAACAAGGGAGGTGTTCATGGTGAGTTCTGGCCTGGGTGCTGTATATAAAAAATTGGAGTTCTAACCAGAGGGATTGTGTTCTGTGTTGAACAGTGATAGCCACATCTCATGGCCGCTCCTTAGCCCTGTTCCTCATCCCCTACTGCTTCTCACTGTGGTTAGTTCATTCCTCTTTTTTTCTTTCTTTCTCCTGAAGCTACAGCATAGCTTGTCTAAACATTCTAAATTCTACAACATGCCAGGTATTGGGTTCAGAATCAAGTATATAAACTAAACTAGTTTTACATACCAACAATGCATGTGTCCTTATTTGACTTGCATCTTTTCCTCGCTGTATAATTTATTTTATAGAGCTGCAGTTGCCCCATAACAAAATAACAAAATAACACAAAACCGGGGCTCCCCCTAAAGAAGCTGAACAACTGTGGCTCCCCTAAAAAAAAGCTCAACATTTTACCACCTCTGAAAAAACATTTTACCACCTGAAAAAACTCAACAACTTTGACCTGGACCCCAAAAAAGGGGGTAGATCACGCTCGGTTTTTAACTCTGTGAGTAGATCGCAGTCTCTTGGGAGTTGGTCACCCCTGAGCTAGGATAATGAGCTTTTCCACTGAAGTCCTCCCTGCCCACTCTTTTTTTTCCTTCTAGAGAGGATATGTTTCCTCACCCCCTTTTTGTGGGGAAAATATCCTCTCTAGAAGGATATATATGATAAAAATCTGTTGTCCACAACCTGTTTGTAATATCTGAGTGACCCTTTGCAATATTAAGCCCCCATGTAGAAGCCCCCTTTGTTTCCCATCCTGTGGAGGTTGGTTCTGTACATTTTATTTATGGGCGTGTGGGGGAAGGTAATGTATGTCATTCAACTAAGTTAAATAAACAACACTGATTTTAAAAAGAGTTCTAAGAGTTAGCGCTGCAGTGCAGTGCCTCCCCATAGCTCTTGCATCAGGGAAGAAAGGTCAAACTGAGAAATTCGAACCTCTTCATATACCAGGGGTCAGCAAACTTTTTCAGCAGGGGGCCGGTCCACTGTCCCTCAGACCTTGTGGGGGGGGGCGGACTATATATTTTTTTGGGGGGGGGAATGAATGAATTCCTATGCCCCACAAATAACCCAGAGATGCATTTTAAATAAAAGGACACATTCTACTCATGTATAAACACGCTGATTCCCGGACCATCCACGGGTCGGATTTAGAAGGTGATTGGGCCGGATCCGGTACCCGGGCCTTAGTTTGCCTACCCATGTCATATACTCATCGCTCTCCTCTTCAAAAACGGCTTATCGATAGCTCAGTTGGTTGGAGCGTGGTGCTGATAACGCCAAGGTTGCAGGTTTGATCCCTGTTTGGGATAGTTGCATATCCCTGCATTGGGGGTTGGACTAGATGGACTCTACAATTGTATGATTCCAGAACCACCAAGTGTCCCTAATTTCCAGGGACGTCCTTGATTTAGAGAAGCCATCCCGTTTCTGATTTGATCCCAGAATGTCCCACTTTTCCTTAGGATGTCCATATTTCGGACGTCCATATTTTCATTGGAGAAATGTTGGAGGGTATGTGATTCTATGATGAGAATATGACTGCTAAACTTGTATTAATGTTAGGACTTTCACCCCCAGTGGGCCTTGAATGGACAAGCCAAGGACTGTCAGGCAGGGATACGGACTGCTTGCTACATTCCAGCTCTGATGAGGGTATTGCAAGAAAAGCAGCCGCCGAGTCACCTTACACCAGGGATAGGCAACCTAAGGCCGGTGGGCCGGATGCGGCCCAATTGCCTTCTCAATCTGTCCCGCAGATGGTCCGGGAATCAGTGTGTTTTTACATGAGTAGATTGTGTCCTTTTATTTAAAATGCATCTCTGGGTTATTTGTGGGGCATAGGAATTTGTTAATCCCCCCCCAAAAAAATAGTCCGGCCCACCACATGGTCTGAGGGGTGGTGGACCGGGCCATGGCTGAAAAAGGTTGCTGACCCCTGCCTTACACCAGCAAGTTTAGAAGTATCCAAGTGCTACTCCCTGGGCCCTATATTTATTTTTTTAAGGCCATACTGAGCAGTGTGGATTTGATTTAAATCGAATCAATCTAAATCACGATTTAAATCACAATTTAAATCCCTAGTCAATAAGACTAGATTTAAATCAATTTCTTTTTTACAGAAAGACTCATTCTTGCTGGTATAATCTTAATACTGTATTTACAACCAGGTGAAGGTTTGTTTCTGGAATAATAAATTTTCAGTGGTGTTTATAGTTATATAAAAAATTACTGATTTGTTTATACTGTTAGAAATGGGATTTCCTTAATAGCAATTTAAACAATTTATTTAACTAAAACAATAGCATTATAGCATATGTATCCATGTTTGTTAACTGATGTGGTTAAAAACAAACTTAGACTGAGTTTTAGCACACAGGAAAAACTTAAAGCAAATCCTTGAAGAGCCAGTGTGGTGTAGTGGTTAAGAGCGGTGGACTCGTAATCTGGGGAACCGGGTTCGCGTCTCCACTCCTCCACATGCAGCTGCTGGGTGACCTTGGGCTAGTCACACTTCTTTGAAGTCTCTCAGCCCCACTCACCTCACAGAGTGTTTGTTGTGGGGGAGGAAGGGAAAGGAGAATGTTAGCCACTTTGAGACTCCTTCGGGTAGTGATAAAGCGGGATATCAAATCCAAACTCTTCTTCTTCATCATCATCATCTTCTTCTTTGAACTATAATGTAACTTAAATAGAAAACTATCTTTAGAAAGATTTTTCCTCCAAAAAGCATTTTATTTTTAAAATCCAATTTAAAATAAAAAATCCAATTTAAATAAAAAAAAACAAAAAAATCCAATTTAAATTTTTTTTAAAATCTGTTTTTATTTTATTTTTATAAATGAAATCATTGATTTTTTATTTATCCACCCTGATACTGAGCAACTAGGAGGCCTACTCTTGCTGCCTAAAGACCACGACTGCCTTCATATTTCCTCTCTTTTTTCCTCACCCCACCCTCAATTTCAAAGAGTCTGAGAGTCAAGTTTCTCGAGCTGTGAGCAACCGCAGTGCGATGGCTCGGTGTGTTCTGTCATCGTTGCTGCTTTAGCTTTAAGCTGGTGGCCTGAACAAGGCTTCAAATGATGGACAGAGAGGCATTAAACAGAGGATTTCACACTGCCCTGTTCCTTTGTTACAAGACAGCCTGGGGGTGGGCTTCATAGCCCTGCCCTCTGAGTTACATGATACACCGTCATGCTGGGACAACATCCTCACACAGTGAGGGATTCTCTTCTCTGCGCGGCGGCAGGGAAAACAATTCTGCTTTCCTTATTCCATACTCTGCCGCATATTGAAAAACGTTTGTCTGCTTAGCTTTTGCAGTGTTCTGTTTGCTGCTTTTGTACACGACAGAAGGTGGCAGTACACCTTGCTCAGGGCCATCAGTGAAAATAGTGGGTGGCGCTGTGGTCTAAACCACTGAGCCTCTTGGGCTTGCCGATTGGAAGGTCGGCGGTTCGAATCCCCGCGACGAAGGGAGCTCCCGTTGCTCTGTCCCAGCTCCTGCCAGCCTAGCAGTTCGAAAGCATGCCAGTGCAGGTAGATAAATAGATACTGCTGCAGCAGGAAGGTAAATGGCGTTTCCGTGCGCTCTGGTTTCCATCCCTGTGTACCGTTGCGCCAGAAACGGTTATTCATGCTGGCCACATGACCCGGAAAGCTGTCTGTGGACAAACGCCAGCTCCCTCGGCCTGAAAGTGAGATGGGCACCGCAACCTGGACGTAGCCTTTGACTGGACATAACTGTCTAGAGGTCCTTTACCTTTACCTTTACCTCTGCTTTCCTTCTGTAAAGCCCACATTGGCTTACCCTAAAGACGGTCTGTGTAAGACTACAATGTAAAGGACAAAGTGATGTGAACAAACAGATGTGCAGCAAAGTTTAACGCAGATACAAAACGTTTTTGGGGGGGAAGTAAGAGTGTTGCAATCAAATCTGGATAAGGTAAGGAAATGGACCAAGTTTTACCTGTTTTAACAAAAACAAGGGAGCAATTTTTGAAATGACCGCTCCCCACATCAAAAGGGGGGCGACTTTTGTGTGGTCACGTGCAGCCCCCTGGATCCCAGTGCAGCTCCTGGTAGTTTGTACTGGCTTCATCCTCCCCAGGCTGGATACCTGGAGGTCTCCACCTACCTCAGCCAATCAGCCAATCCCACCTGGGGAGGCGTTGCCAGGGGACTGGCCAGGTAAGGGGGAGGGACCACCCGCACACACAATAGAAGGTGTAGCTTACTGGGGAAGCGGCAGCCGGGCTCCAGAGCTTCTCCCACCCTCCACTCCCTCAATTAAGTCTTATTTTGCAGGTTAACCTCTTCTCCACAGGTACGCAGGCGCTGCTATGTCAAGGCTGCTGTTGAAGGGCCAGGAAAGGAATTTCCCTGCATTGGCAGGTTTTGCCTTTCCCGTAGCAATTGTCACAACTTTGGCGGTTTCAGGCCTTGGGCGGAATCCTTTAGTCTATCTTCCTAAATGGGGGGGGGGCGTGAGGCGGTGACCCACGCCCCCTTTGCGCAGCGATACCAGGGTTCCCCGTTAAAGGGGTCTTGGGGGGAGGCATTGGCCATACACCGAGAGGTTGTCATTGCTCTCCCCCTCCAGTGGCGGCGAATGGGGGCGGGCTCTCTGCTTGAACATATGTTCTCCAGAGCCAACTCAATCCCCACACATTCTAGATAACCCTGAAGTCTCCCAGATCCCCGGCTGGGGACTGGGAAGGATAAATGCCCAATGCCTGAGCCAAGGTCTCCCTACATCTGAATCTTAATAAAGTTGTGGCCAATTTTAATCCCATAGCACATTGTCTTGTGTCATTATTCCGCTCAAGGGTCGCCTGGGGTTTGGGGGACTCTGCCTGTCCGCGCAATATCAGGACCTAAGTCTTCTGAAACAATGGACTCAGCTGTAAAATATAAGCATTTCATATGCATTGTATTTGCATTATAACACTGTGACACCAGGTGGCGCTGCGGAGCTCCGTTTTTGCCAACATGATTTCTCATACAAAGTTTACAACGCGTTTTCCCAAAACGCTTTTTTGATGTGTCTGGATCCAGCCAATGTCTTCTTCATGCATCCCTATCTTTTAAAGTGATTGGCTGCTTTTAGAACTGAACACTTAGATATCTGTGTAACAGGCTGGATTTCACTGTGTTAGCGTTTAAAGAGCTATCACTTGTTTATGAAACCATTCGTGAAATGCAGCCTCTCTTCCCAAAGCCACATGCAGCTGTGGCAGAAAGTCGTTGTTCAGCATTTTTCTTATTTAATTGATATGAATATAACTATGGGGAGGGTGGAAGCAAAAAGCTGCTCTGTCAGCACATCGGTGCAGGAGGAATTTAGTTAATTTAAATGACTTCTACATTTTTTAGGGGTCGGGACATCCACAAAGCTAATGAGGTAATCCTGGCAGAGCTGTGTCCTTGCATTTTCTTTTCATGCCGGAAGTTGCCTCCCAGCCGTTGGCTGAGCTCCTGAGAAATCATGGAAGAGTCACAAATATATTCCTTGCTGAACGGGACACATAATTCTCAGAATTTAGCAGTCCATGTTTGAACCTTCCCCTTTGGAACTCTCTGTTGTTGCAAATAGTCTTAAAATACTGGAATTGTAGAGTTGGAAAGGGATGCCAAGAGTCACCCAGCCCAACCCCCAGCAGTGAAGGATTCTCAACTAAAGCATCCATGACAGATGGCCATCCAACCTCTGCAAAGAAAGATTTAACAACCTTCCTGGGCTTTTGCCCAGTTTATCAGATGCATAAAAAGTTATCCTGAGTTACAAGTGCAAAAGTACATCAGGGATGGGGGGGGTGGATTTTAAAACAGAGAGGTCAAAAGAAAATGGCTTAAGGACAGTTGCAGAGTGTTCAGGAGGGTCAGAAATGGCCATAGTGAAAAGCCAGTGAGTGGAGGGACATTTCAGCCTCCAAAGACTCTCTGGGAGGTCAAAGAAAGGGTACAACATGAAACAGCTGAACTACAATACATCAAGAGGTTCAGTTCTATCACTGAAGATGGCCTGTATTTTGGCAAAGGGTTTGGGCACTGCTAGAGAGTAACTCAATGGGGATTTAGTGAAACTCATGGGTTTTCCTACTTCCCTGGTAGAAAACAAAAGTCCTCAAGAGCTGACAGAGTAGAGATGAAATCCATCAGCAGAGCATTTCAAACTTAGGGGGCTGCAACTGAAAAGACCCTGCTGTAATCCTACCAAGGTGCAGGCACAGCAAGATCTCACTACAGTGGGACCTCGGGTTACATATGCTTCAGGTTACAAACTCCGCTAACCCAGAAATAACGCTTCAGGTTAAGAACTTTGCTTCAGGATAAGAACAGAAATCGTGCTCTGGCGGCGCAGTGGCAGCGGGAGGTCCCATTAGCTAAAGTGGTGCTTCAGGTTAAGAACAATTTCAGGTTAAGAACAGACCTCCAGAACAAATTAAGTACGTAAACAGAGGTACCACTGTATACAAATTTGCACATGACATCAAACCGTAGTTTAAAACGAACAGTGATTTCGCTGGTTCGTGGTGGTGAATAGTCATTGCTCCACTCTTGCACTGCTCATGCTGTTGGGAAACAAACCAGAATCTGGCTTGTTGTGATTTCCAAACCTGGGTTCATTGTTTGTTTCTCTCCAAAAAAAACTGTGAACGGGAACCAAGGTTTGAACATCACAACACAGCATACTGCTGACTTGCTTCCTGGCAGTGCAGCAAGGGAATGAGAACTATTCAGTAGCATGCACCAGTGTGCTGAACATGTGTATTAAACCTTTGTTGTTGACTGGCTTAATGTGATGTGTGTCCTGGCCCGTTGAAGGGTACCAGGCGTCGCAAACTAGAGAGGCTGCTTAAATGTACACGGCCCAACATACCCGATAAGAGCAATGCAGTGCATGGCTAGTGCTTGGAAAGGGGGCAAGCATCCTAAGAAATGTAAGTGGCGTATTTGGTTACCTATTTTAGCATTCCTTACAGATGACATTGACGATACATTATTGTTTCCCCGTGCGATGGTGTGTACTGTGTTGCACAACTATCTCCGGCACATCTGCATAAACAATGTGTGGAAGGAAGTTGGAGTTTGCATTTGAAGGTGACACAGCCCTGTAGCATCCTGGTTACAGTGTTTGGTGCATGATGAAACAGACGTTCGAAAAGCTATACGTTTTATGTTTGCAAAATTTAATTGGGACACGTATCCTTTAAAACTTAACAGTTGGAAGGGGGCATTTGAAAACATCTGAGCTAAAAGGACTGTAGTAGCAACAGTTTGGCTGCTGAATGAACTTAGGGCAAAACATTTCCTCTCATGAAGCAAAATAAGTTAGGGGTTGGGGAGGTAGTTTGCACATGCAGTCTGTTGGATTGAAGTTTTGATAAATATTGAGTTTGTTTTATGTAAATAAAAGAGCTGTCCTTATCCCGGTGTTCTCCCTGACCATTGGGCTATGCTGGCTAAGGTTTATGAGAGTTTGAGTCTGAAATATCTGGAGGTCACCAAACAGAGCAAGGCAGATCTATAATAATAATAATAATAATAATAATAATAATAATAATAATAATAATATAGGGAGGATGTACAGACCACAGTTCAACAGAGGTGGAACATTTAAGAGTTTGATTACTGTATAGATTGTCTCATTTGTAGAAAGGTCTGATACCTGCCCGAAGTTTTGCAAACAGCCTGTAGACTAGTGTGGTTACTCTTCTTTGTGCATTCAAGTATATTTAATAGCAAGAACATATGAAGCTGACCGATTTGCGAACATTTTTCGTAAGCTGAACATCCAACGTGACTTCTGCGGCTAATAATAATAATAATAATAATAATAATAATAATAATATTTATTATTTATACCCCGCCCATCTGGCTGGGTCTCCCCAGCCACTCTGGACGGCCTCCAACAAATACTAAAATACAATACAAAGTCACAAATTAAAAACTTCCCTAAACAGGGCTGCCTTCAGGTATTTTCTAAATGACAGGTAGTTGTTTATCTCTCTGACCCCTGATGGGAGGGCGTTCCACAGGGCGGGCGCCACTACCGAGAAGGCCCTCTGTCTGGTTCCCTGTAGCTTTGTTTCTCGCAGTGAAGGAACCGCCAGAAGGCCCTCGGTGCTTGATCTCAGTGTCCGGGCTGAATGATAGGGGTGGAGAAAACAAGTCTTGGTTTTCGAACTGTTCCGGGAGTCGAACGAACTCCTGGAACAGATTAAATTCGACAACCAAGGTACCACCGTACTCTGCTATTGACCTTCAGCCCTTATTCCCCTTTCCTTCCCAAAAACTACATGAAGAAACATAGAACTGTAGAGTTGGAAGGGATCCTGAGGCTCATCTGATCCCAGCAATGCAGGAATACGCAGCTGTCCATTACGGGGATCGAACCTGCAACCTGGGCGTATCAGCACCATGCTCTAACCAACTGAGCTATGTTCAAGTAATGAATGCATGGCTGTTTCTGAAAACAGCAGGCCCACGTTATCGTTTTCTTTTCTCTTCCAGTAACATCTCATTATCAGTTGTCCACATTGTGCTGATAAGAGCCTATGTGTGGGTTTTGTATACAAAGGCTTCAGTTTGCTTTTGTTGTGCAGGTTTTGTTTTTCCTCTTTTCCTGCATTGCTGAGAAAAGGAAGCTACATTTTTTTTTCCAGCTAAGAGCGTTGGAACAGAGGCAACAAGACAGAATAAGACAGAGTTTTCACTCTTTGCTCTCCCTGATTCACCATACAGGGTTAATCCCTGATGGAAAACAGTTGAGTGATTATAGATGATGAAGCACAAAGACTAGTTTAACCAGCAGGGTTTTGCAGGCATGAGAGAGTAATAAGAGAGTATGCCGCATACTGCCGTCTATTGACATTCTGTGCCAGAAATAATAATTGTTTCAAATTGCACACTGTGGCTGACAAAACTTTATCTCTTTCCAGAAAGACAACGTATATATTAATGTTTTTGAAGTTGGGATGAATGCTTTAATTGAGTCGTTTTAATTCCCGGAGGCGAATCTTTTGGAATCCTTTGTGTATGGTGTACGTGCGCTCATATTAAGAAAAATTGCAGGATTTATCATTCAGTATTTGAATTTGAAAGTTAGTTTTGGCAAACTTAGCTTCCTATATTAATTCCGTAGATGTAAAATAAAAATAATAAAAATAATTTGTTTCATATGGTGGCTGCTGGTTCCGTCACCTAACCTCTCGGTACTTCTGTCCCCTCTCACGGCGTCACCTTAGATGAGAAAATCCTAACTAGCCTTTTTGAGGAGAAGTTAGTGTATATTTCTTCTCTCATTCAAGAAAGTATCTTGATCCCATACTGATGTCAAGCTGCCTGGGATTCTAAAAAATATGGAAGCCGCCCAGAGTGGATGGGGAAATCCAGCCAGATGGGCGGGGTACAAATAATAAATATTATTATTATTATTATTATGGGGCTTTGAGGCTGGACCTCTCATTTCCCACCAGGTTGCAGAAGAAGGAGACAGAACAGGCCACCTTCAGCTAAATGCCACTGCTGTGGACATTTTGGGACCAACATATCGCTATGTAAAACTAGGCCGCGTGTTTGTAGCTTCCCTGTCAGCAAGTCACTGCCAAATGCTGCAGCCTCCCTTGTCAACAGTGGGATGTCTTGCATACCCATCCCGCTTGCATATTTATTCACCCCATTTGTAGGCTGCTCTTCCTCAGAGGAGTACAAGATGGCATACACGAGAGATATCCCCTTTTTCCCCCATATGACGTAGGTTTGCCTGGCAGATAGTTGCTGACCCTAAGGCTAGCTAGCGCACTTTGGCTGAATGGCGATTTGAACAGATGTCTCCCAGGTGGTCTCCTTTTCAATATATGTATAAAAGCCGCATATGATCAGGATCCCACATATGGATGCCGTTGCCCATGCCCTGATAACCTCCGGGCTGGATTACCGCAATGCGCTCTATGTGGGGCTGCCCTTGACGTCAGTCTGGAAGCTGCAGCTGTTCCAAAAGGCTGCATCTTGACTGCTCACGGGGATGTCAACAACATGTTTCCTTGCTGTTGAAAGAATCACACTCGCTGCCAGCTAGCTGCCTGGCAAAGTTAAATGTGCTGGTTTTGGTGTATAAGGCCCTAGACAGCCTGGGACCAGGATACTTGAAATATTATCTCACCCCTTATAAACCCAAGCATTGTGCTCTGAAGGTGAGGGCATCCTGCATATACCATCTTGCTAGGAAGTCCCGCGGGACATGGGTGGCGCTGTGGTCTAAACCACTGAGCCTCTTGGGCTTGCCGATCAGAAGGTTGACGGTTTGAATCCCTGTGGCAGGGTGAGCTCCCGTTGCTCTGTCACAACTCCTGCCAACCTAACGGTTTGAAAGTATGCTAGTGCAAGTAGATAAATAGATACTGCTGCAGTGGGAAAGTAAATGGTGTTTCCCTGTGCTCTGGTTTCCTTCACAATGTTCCGTTGCACCAGAAGCGGTTTAGTCATGCTGGCCACATGACCCAGAAAGCTGTCTGTGGACAAACGCTGGCTCCCTCCCCTTGAAAGTGAGATGAGCGCTGCACCCCATAGTCGCCTTTCACTGAACTTAACCGTCCAGGGGTCCTCTACCTTTTACCTTACCTGCTAGGAAGTCCATTCCACTCAATATAGGAATCAGGCCTTTGGTGGACAGCGCTGGCTCCCTCAACCTGAAGCGAGATGAGTGCCGCACCCCATAGTTGAAGTCGACTAGAGTTAACCATCCAGGGGTCCTTTACGTTTACCTAACCCACTCCAGTGTAGCCCCTTAACCCCACACTGGGGGTTTTCTGCAATGCTAGAAGCAGTGTGGTCTTCTCCTGTGAGTTGGAGCCCTATGTGACCAGACTCAGGAGGAGAGTCTGCATGCATTCAACACATATCTCCGTCACACACATTCCCCCAACCCCTGGAAAGGTAGGTACAATAAAGGTAAAGGAACCCTGGATGATTAAATCCGGTCAAAGGCAACTACCCAACACTCTTCCTTCATTCGATTTTAAACCACATGGACTGAAGACTGATGACTGAAGCTGGGCTTATATGTTTTCCCCCAGGAAAAAGATAATATCCTCGTTCACTATCGTGTGATAGTTCTCCTCCTTGGGTTCAGGTTTGGTGACAGAGCAGGAAGCATTTTTGCGCTAACGTCTTTGGCATTAGCAGTTAAAAGTGTTATTAAGTTTTCCACACCAGTATTTTCTTTAGTCTTGTTCTGCACAAGCATGGCCAGTGGCAGCGTCTGACCTTGAGGTCAGACCTTGGCTCATGACTAGAAGCCTGTGAGGGTCCTGTTGAGCCAATAGCACCTGAGAACCCTGATGATGTCACAAGCATCTCTTTCTCATGTATGTAGCATAAAGTGAGAGATGTCAGTCATCATCTCTGGACCCTGTGCCCACATGTCCAAGAGGACACCATGCTTTACATTAGGAAAACTAAAGAAAGAAAGGCACCTCTCTCTTTTTGGCTAGAGGATTATGGAAGCGAGCACAGAATAATTTCAATTTAAGGGACGCTGCACACTCTTTTGCTGTCGGTTTTAAAACCTGTATTTGTATCTCAGGAGAGCTTAGTGTAATCAGCTGGAACAAAGGGATGTTGTATTTTGGCTGGGAATTAAGTGTTCCAAAATGGGAAGAGATTCTAGTCTAGCCAGATGGAAGCTGTACAGGAAATTCACTTGGGATTTACACAATGTGTAAATGTGCTTTGGTCCATAACCGAAATTGAAATGTGTGCAAATTGAAGACGTAAGTGAACATCAACGAGACATTCTACGGTTTGCAGTGCCACTTTGTGTGATTTTTTTTTTGGCTCGCTGGGGTGTGTATCTGGGCGTGTGAATGCAGCTGTGGTTTATCGGAGGAAAATATGTCAGCCGCAAAAAGATGTAAACCTCACACACAAAATGAAGATGGAACCAAGGAGAGGCCATAAAACTGGTAGCAATGAACAATTTAGTAGCTGCTGCTTGGAACAGTGTTTTTAGCTGATGGGAGATTGGGTTACATTTTCCTTTCTCTTTATTTGACACTCCAGCTGCTGAAATGAAACCATCTAACATGCATGCTTTAACTCCCAGGGCCCACCCCTTCCTGCTCCTTACTTATGCCATAAATATGTACATGTGTACGTTTTATGCAGCAGGAATAAGAGCAATGCGTCCCAACTGTGGCTTCTTCCAAGTCAGTTTTCTTTAAATCCTGGAATCTGGTGATCTCACTTGGCTTGTGATAACCAAGCTCTTTGTGGCAAACTACAGTTCTGTCAACTGCTTGTTTCCCCTTGGAAACAAGATCTCATTCTTGTATATTTAGCTCATTATGGTTCGATATAACATTAGTTGGAAGTTTGTATTAATTTTATATGGGAACCTAGACAGATGTGCAATGCAAACTTTTTGGTATTCAAGTATTGGACCAATCTTTTTTCTTTTAGTGGCGGATAAACTGACACGCAAATTAGAAATATATATATGTCTTCTCCCAAGTGAGCTTTCTTATAACTTTATTAAAAACAACAGTTAGACAGTTCAGGATTTTAAACTGAGCACTAAATATGCTCCTGTTTAGAGGAGCAAAGGGATATAGGGAGATCCCATTTGAAGAAAGCCTGAAATATTTAATAGCTTAATCAGGATAAATAAGCAATCCATCCATTTTATTCTTGTGAAAGGGTCGCACCATTGTAAAAAGATTTGCATTTGTTTGAGTTAGAACATTTTGAGATTTTAAACAAATCTTCATTCGCTTATGTCTAAATTGATTTTTTCTGCTCTACCCCAAAGTCTCATGGCAATATGAAAGTGTGTGTTGCTCAAGAGAAATATGTGATATTTATCAGGTATTCTAAAAAGGTAAAGGTAAAGGACCCCTGACAGTTAAGTCCAGTCGCAGACGACTCTGGGGTTGCAGCACTCATCTTGCTTTACAGGCTGAGGGAGCCGGCGTTTGTCCACAGACAGTTTTTCTGACTCATGTGGCCAGCATGAATAAGCCGCTTCTGGTGAAACCAGAGGAGCACACAGAAACGCCGTTTACCTTCCCGCTGGAGTGGTACCTATTTATCTACTTGCACTTTGACGTGCTTTCGAACTGCTAGGTTGGCAGGAGCAGGGACCGAGCAATGGGAGCTCACCCCGTCGCGGGGATTTGAACCGCCGACCTTTTGATCGGCAAGCCCAAGAGGTTCAGTGGTTTAGACCACAGCGCCACCCGCATCCCTTTATCAGTTATTACCCGTTTTAAAAATACAATAATATGCAAAAAATAAAAGTAGCCATGTTGTCCCATAATAAAAATTCCAAAAGCCATATTAGGTTAGTGTCTTTATTAGGCCAGCCAAAATATCATAATAGTGCACAGGCTTTCGGTGCTCCAAAACTCACCATCGAATTAGTTTAGTGGTTTCCGGGGGGGGCGGTTCTGAGAGGCACGGGGGTGACAGAGGGGTGCTGAAGATGTACATGATTATAAGACTTTGAAAAGCCGGATCAAGGTCATCAGTTTTATTGAATTGATTAAGCTAAATATTGTAGTTTTAACTGAATCTTGAATAAATCTGCAAATAATTGTTTTGCAATTAATTTTGAATTTTAATTGCATTGCTATTGTCTTTAGTGGGTCGTGCAAGCTGCTATTCTGAATAATGCTTTTGATAGGGTAGGGTAGGGTAGGGGGCCGCTGGGGGTGAGTTTATGGGACCTAGGGAGCAGTGGCCCAAAAGTGTTTAGTTGGCAAACAAAGTAAAGAGGAGAAGGAAGAAAAACCTTGCCTAGTTGGAGTCAGGCATTATTAGAAGCATCAACAAGCGATATCTGCATTAGGAAGTCCAGTGTGGTTAGCAAATCTACGCAGAATTGGAATCCTGAATAGTCATGAGATCTTGTTTTTAAGAAGATACTGTTTCTCGAACTATTTTCCTAGCATGCTAACTTGAAAATCATTTTTGGGAAAGTACCAAAGCCTGGGAAAACGGCAGCCTTCATTAATATCTGCTGCAGTTTCAATTGTCCAGAAGATTTAGCCTGTGTGGAAAATCTACTGAGCTCCTGTTTCAGAGAGACAGCTGGCCATTTGGCTTGACAACATTCCTCCGTGATGCTAACAAGCCTTCTAACTGTCTACTTAGTGAGTGCTATTGAATGTCCAGACTGATTATGCTGCAGATGAACAAGATCAAATATTCTCAGCTTATTTATCAACACCTTACATGCATTTTGTTAACTAAAAATAAATATATAGTCCTTTCAGTGCTTCCTTAAATCATTTTGCATATGTAAGCCTATCCAGACACGTAAATGCTTTAATCTCCGTTACTGTTAATTGTGATTGCTTTTAAATGTTTTTAATGGTTTTGAACTGTTTTTAATGTTTCTTGTAAACTGCCTAGAAATTTTGCTACAAGCAAACGGCACGTAAATTTTGTTAAATAATGAATAAATAAAATAAAATATACAGATCTGTGGGATTAAATTGTCCTCGTCACAGGAGTTAAGGGACACAAAGAAGAACATGCACAAGCAATCATATAACTCAGTTGTTTTCAACCAGTGTGTCGTGGCACCCTGGGGTGCCTTGAATGATGGTCATGGGTACCACAGGCAACACTGGCCTCTGTCCCTCTTTCCTTCCCTCCCTCCCTCTGATGCCCTCTTGCGTTTCTGCCTCCCAAAGGCTTGCAGAGCTGTTTGTTGCAGCAGCCCTGACTACAAGCTCCCCAGGCAAATGGTGCCTCTGGGGCTGGCCAGGGGGTGCTTCCCGTGTCCCTGTGGGGCAGTGTAAGGGGGCATCTGTAACTGGGGCTGCAGGGGGTGGCTCAAAGACTAGAGACAGCAGCTGTGGCTGCCCGGAGGACTCCCAAGGAGAGGAGAGAGGAGAGGAGGCTGAGGGAACACTCCACAAGGGAGGGCGTTTGAAAAACGGTGAGAGGCTGCCATCTTTCTCAGGCAAGGGATCACATAACTGGGCTCCTGAGCCCCACAGGGGTGCCTCAGAAAGAATGTAGTTGGTCAAATGAAAAGGTTTTCATTTCCCAATTTCAAAAAACATTCTGTGGAATCGGGAAACTTTAAAGTGCGTTGAGTTTTAATGTCACAGATTTGGAAAAGCGTGGCAAAGGATCGGAACAGTAATTGATCTGTTACATAGGAATGTGTTGGTAACGCCCCTCATTGAATCATTAGGTGAGCTCATGGAGCAGGGGAAACTTCCTTTCCACTTTATAAGTGATAGGAAGCAAAAAAGGAGAGAGAGAACAGAAAATGGTAAATAAAGGTTTTCTAAGTCTGGCTAGTTAGGATTTTTAAAAAAGCAGATTTGTGCATTTATTTCAGTGGTTATCAATTTTTTTCTCTGGTCTCCAACAACAATAGCAATATAATTGGGGGGGCGGGGTGGGAATTGTCACTTAGCTGCATTGTGGTAAACTCAGCATGTTAGCAAGTAACTTCAGCTTCCCCTCAACCTTCTATGGAGTGCCTCTCCATGGGTCCAAAATGAATTGCTGCCTTCACCTGAGTTTTAGAAGAGGACATGGAAAAACAATATATAGGAGATACAGCATGCAGGTCTTCACTGGCTCTGTAAGGGATTTCATTGTAGGAACTGTTCGAGGAAAACATTTAGAAGGTTTGGAAAGACTTGAGTGGGAGAGTGTCTCCTATGAATGCCTATTTTGCTTGTGATTGTCAGCACACATTAAGTCCTTAATTTCCCCATTTTTTGGGCACAAAGGGAAGATTTAAAAGGTACAGAGACAGGAAACTTGGAAGAACATAGTTTCTGATTATTCCTGGACACTGCTCAACTTCCAATGATGTCTCTAATGGGGATCCACCCCCTACCCGCATTGTTATTTGTTTGGAGTAGCCCTGATGCAAGTGTGCACTGGAGGAATGGGATATTATGAGAAGTAACATATTGCGTTGATGTTGGAAGGGGCCTGCTTCTTCAATTTCCTTTCTGCTTCTTTGGTGCGCTGCTGAGTAATCTGCAGCCTTAATTTTTTTAGCAGGTAATTTCCTTTTCTCTCTTTGAAAAATGCTTGTTTCTAACAGTCTGCGTTTGCCAAAAATATTACCGCTTCATGTCTAGGAGAGAGACAGAAAAATAACAGGGACACCGCAAGCATCCAGGATGGTGGCAGACGAGTGCTGTTCACATTTGTACAAATGTAGACGCCTGAGGAGAGCTGGGGACTGACTTAAGAAAGGAAAACAAGAAATGTACCAAACCTATGTAGCGAAGTTTTCTTACAGAGATGGTCAGTTTTGACGCTAGTCAAAGTCAGTAGTTTCCTCTAGAGCCGGATCCTGGAAAATATTATTGTGCTTTACAAACTGTCTAGAATATATTTTGAAACAATAGAAAAAAAACACCTGCAAAGCGTGTTAATAGAAACCATAGAAAAATGAGCAAGCCTGTTGATTAGATGTGAAGGTAGAATGCAGGCACACAACGTAAGTAGGCATCTCGGATATAATTCAGCTCTGAGCACATTGTGACCGTGGCAAAGGCACTTCTGCTGCCTTGAAAGCAACCAGACTGCTGAGCTGAGCTGAGCTCTTTAAACAAAAGAGCAGTTGTACAGGCTTTCAGTGGGCAGAGCTTGAATGGAGTAGACCTATTCGTTGTGGGCACCTGCCTGTCTTGAGAGACAATGGAAAGTGCCTCCAGGGGTGAAGTCAAACTGTTGTGTTGGGCAGTGCGTATGGAGGTCCTCGGCTGCCCAGATGACAAGACACCCCTCTCGGCCTTGCTGATGTGGTCCAAAGGAAAGCAGAGCAATACATTTGGCACCACCTTGGCTGCTGGAGTTGCCAGAAGCAGGCATGGAAGCCCCCATCCAACCATCTTAGGGACTCCGCTCTGGATTTGCGTAAGGTTTATTCCTTAGCCTTTTCTTCTCCTGAAGATACACTGCAAGGATCAGAGTTTTCCTTCTGCTAGATGTGCTACCTTCCCAGGTTGACAAGCCCCCATCTGCTCCTAACATCCCTCAACCACACGTGCAGAAACTGCCTTCTTGACCGTTGGACCCACTATTGGTCTTGTCTGCTCAATCCGCTGGAGCCTGTCTTCCCATGCAGGGGAAGACCCTAACTCACTGAAGGTTTGAAACTCATTAGCTACACTCATCTGGATTAGGCAGCCAATTGAAGCCGTTTCCTGGGGTGTGAGAAATGGAGTGTATGGATGTTAAGGGAGGGATAGAACCTCTGGTGCCAGACACATCACACTTTTTCTGAGGTAGCCTGTTCACCTTTGGTCCCCCACCCTGCACCCAGCTCTACCTGAGGCACCTAGAAGCTGTCAGCATGTGACCACAGACCTACCTGTAGGGAGTGTCCATTGGCTGGTGTCTATGACATTCAGGACGCAACCTTCCACTCCCTAATCCTTGGAATGCTTGTGCAACTCTTTTAAAAACACACACAGGGGTGGAGATAAAGTGAGGTGAACAATGAGCATGTTAATGAATTAACATATATGTGGCTATGTGAAGCTTGGGAAGAGGCTAATGGCTGAAGAAGCTTTCAGTCCACTGACAGGTCTATCTGTTATGCACATTGCAAAGGTTGGAGGGAGAGGCGGACTCAGAATGTGCATGGACATGTTTTGAGTTCTTTTTGAGAATTTTTATTATTTTTTACCTTGGCTGCCAAGCACAGATGGGAATCAACGTGCACATTTGCCCTCAATAACTGCGATCTTCTCGAGAGATAGCAGGACCACCACCTGAAATCTTCAAGAGGCCACCTCCCACTGTAAGTGATCAAGTCACGCTGGAATCATTTTCAAGATAGCAGGTGGCAGCAAATGACCCAAGTCAGATGCAGGAAAAGGTTTAGACAAATTAAATAAAAAGATACAAATGGCATACTTACAGGAAATACATTCCCTTTATCCCATCAACTGGCTTTTTATTTCTTTCTCTTTTGGGGGGTAGATTCATAAAACTCCATCTGTGCTTTGTAGATTTCTATAAATAGAATTTCATAGCTTCGGATATCCTGTTCATATATATATAGAGAGAGGGATAGAGCAAGCATAGTGATTCTTTCCCAGTTATACAAGATAATATAATTTGGCAAACATCGTGTTGGGGACACCTGTTCAGCAGCTTTCTCCATGCCTGGTTTGAGGTTAGAGTGTACAACCGAGGCTGCAATCTAGAAGGAGCCCTTTATATGTGTGCACGGAAAGTGTGCACAGCTGAACCTTTTGTAACTGAATTCCCCCCCCAATAGGTTTTAGAAGCTATAGCAGTGGGAAATAGATGGACAAATATGGTTACACATGTTGAAAGCCTCTTGTAGGCATCCCTTTTCAGTGCAGTCAAGGAGGTGTTTCAAAAAACAAGCAAGTGCCTTTTCCCTATGCTGCACCAACCGGTATCAGCTAGATGGATAATAATAATAATAAATAATAATGATGATGATGATGACGATGATGATGATAAATTTATTAAAATGGTCTCAGACCAGCTCCAGCTTATACAACAAATCACATAGCAAAACATAAGAGGGATACAAAAAGCATTACAGTGCAAGTAAAACAGCAATTAAGATTAAATGTTGGCATGCCCCCACTGGTTGCCGTTAAAAGGGTCAGCCGTTAAGAAGCTCTTGTTTCCTACGTCTAATGGCAGATACACAAAATTTAGCTACATTGATCGTGATTTCGGGGTCCTTGTCATCTACCAAGGCTCTTAGACGTTGGGATTCAGGTTCATTCTTGAACTTTTGTAGGACCGGTGTAATGAAGGTCAACCGTAAGTCCTCATAGAAACTACAGTGTAACAGCACATGTAAATTTGTTTCAACTTCCGGCAAGCCACATGGGCAGACTCGTGCCACATAAGGTTTACCTTCATATCGGATAATAATAATAATTTATTTATTTATACCCCACCCATCTTGGGGCGGCTCCCAACAGAATATTAAAAACACGATAAAACATCAAACATTAAAAACTTCCCTAAACAGGGCTGCCTTCAGATGTCTTCTAAAAGTCAGATAGTTGTTTATTTCCTTGACATCTGATGGGAGGGCATTCCACAGGGCGGGTGCCACTACCGAGAAGGCCCTCTGCCTGGTTCCCTGTAACCTCACTTCTCGCAGTGAGGGAACCGCCAGAAGGCCCTCAGAGCTGGACCTCAGTGTCTGGGCTGAATGGTGGAGGTGGAGACGCTCCTTCGGGTATAATGGGGGACAGTGCAGGCTTTAGCAACCTTGCCAAATACCCCTCCCCACTCTCTCACTATATATAAGTGTCTGGTGACTTCTGTTTCAGTGTATCAGAAGAAGTGTGCATGCACACGAAAGCTCATACCAAGAACAAACTTAGTTGGTCTCTAAGGTGCTACTGGAAGGAATTTTTTTATTTTTTATTTTGTTTTGACTATGGCAGACCAACATGGCTACCTACCTGTAACTGGAGCTAAGAAAAAAGTTGGTCTATACATTTATAAGGAAAAGCTACTGAGTTGCAGTGACTACTGTAATAACATGGTCAGATTTTTATTCGCTTTAAATAAGGTTAGTCTTGTTTTGGCAGATCACTCTAGACTGAAATACTAAACAGTCCAAGCTCCTTCGTTACAATGCTGTGATACATCTGACAGGCGGCAGTCAACACTCCATCCTAATGAAAGAAAAAAATATCTAAGGAGAAGTGCTCTGAATGATTCAGGCACTTAAGGTGGGCTTTCTTCCTATGATCTCACAAATCTCACCAAATATATTGGAACCAGACATAACATTTGGAAATTGTTCATTAGCCAAAGAATGCTATCGTTTCACTGGTTCTTTTTCTTTTTCTTTTTCTTGTTCCCTTCTTTTCGTTGTGACTTTGGGCAACCCAACATTACATAATTGCAATGTGAGACACAACAGCCCCACATTAAGGTCATATCCAGTGAGATGTAGTGGTTAAGAGCGATGGACTCGTAATCTGGTGAACCGGATTCGTGTCTCCACTCCTCCACATGCAGCTGCTGGGTGACCTTGGGCTAGTCACACTTCTTTGAAGTCTCTCAGCCTCACTCACCTCACAGAGTGTTTGTTGTGGGGGAGGAAGGGAAAGGAGATTGTTAGCCACTTTGAGACTCCTTCGGGTAGTGATAAAGCGGGATATCAAATCCAAACTCCTCCTCCTCTTCTTCTTCTTCTTCTTCTTCTTCTTCTTCTTCTTCTTCTTCGATTACTTGATGTGTTACCAGAAACTGAGCACACTTAGGGTAAGGGTGAACATTCTAAAGGACTACATCTAAAAATTGCAGCTGCATCTCAAGTCCCACCCCCCCTTCCATTCCCGGAACATCTCGCTCGATTTACTCTGTGTCCTGACATCATTACAGGACAAGTGCTCTCCTTTCTATTACACACCATTGGTGGCTGCAGGTGGAAGTACAGTGGTACCACGACTTACGAATTACTCGACATACGAATTTTTTGACTTACAAATGAAAAAAATGCCCGCATGCCTACGAATTTTTCGACATCTGAAGGACATCCGTTGGCAGTTTTCGATGGGGTTTACTCGACTTACGAATTTTAGATGCGGTTTACTCGACTTACGAATTTTTCCGAATTTTTCGTTTCCAATGCATTCCTATGGGGAAATCGCTTTTTTCGACTTACGAATTTTTCGACCTACGAATGTGCATTCGGAACGGATTAAATTCGTAAGTTGAGGTACCACTGTAGGGACATTATGAGGACATGAGGCTACTGTGTAAGTTGAACTAGAAGCTACACTTAACATGGGCTGCCATTTTGGCAGACAGCCCCTTTATGTATGTAACATGTAGTTGCACCCATAAATGATAGTGCAGAGGGTTTAAATAGAGAGATCTTCTTGCAGCTCCCATCATTTGACAAGCAAAAATAGGTCAAGTAGTTCTTAATTGCCATTTTGAGTCTAAATATGGCTATGTTTTTTCAAAACTCAGTATGATGAGCAAATAATTTAAAAGGTGACAATGTATTGATCACACACCTTTGAATGGTATGATCCAGTATTGGGTATGATTATTTAGAAAAGCCAGCAGATTTCAGCCCCTGTTTTTCTGGCAATAACAGACCCCTCAAAGCACTGAGCTGTGTGGTAGCTAAAACAAGATGTTCCAAGCATGATCTTTGGATTAATCGTTCCTCATGATTCTTGCATAACTTTAGCTGGTGTTTGCTTTGTGGGCTTTGGTGCCTGGCGGTTCGTAGCTGCTGAAATTTGTGATGTGCCCAGTCTGCTCGAGTGAAGGCTGGAAGAGGCAGTTTTGTAGTGTCAGTTGAGCAGTAGGAGTCCTAAATGAATGGCCAAGAAACCAGCCTCGGGCTGCAGACAGACCATGGTGTTTCCTTCAAGAAAAGGCTGCTGTTTTACAGACAAGCAGTGTTTGGGTGTCTGCCTGCTTTGCTTAACTTGCATATCTGTAAATATGCCAAAAACATCATAAGATTCCCGTACACGCAAGGGAACTGACCCTTTGAGAAGCTACCCTGGAAATTCCTATCAGGTGGTAAAGCATGAAACGTTGGCTGCAAAACACAAGTGCCATTATGCAGCATCATTATGACACACAACTCCATGAGTTGTGGCAGTGCACACCTTGTCAGAAGGACTTAGTATCCAGGGACGCAGGTGGTGCTGAGGTCTAAACCACTGAGCCTCTTCGACTTGCCAATCAGAAGGTCATCGGTTCAAATCCCTGTGATACGGTGAGCTCCCAATGCTCTGTCCCAGCTCCTGCCAACCTAGCAGTTTGGAAGCATGCCAGTGCAAGTAGATAAATAGGTACTGCTGCGGCGGGAAGGTAAACGGCATTTCCATGCGTTCTGGTTTCCATCACGGTGTTCCGTTGCGCCAGAAGCGGTTTAGTCATGCTGGCCTCATAATCTGGAAATCTGTCTGCGGACAAACACCGGCTCCCTTGATCTAAAAGTGAGATGAGTGCTGCAACCTCATAGTCGCCTTTGACTGGACTTAACCGTCCAGAGATTTGTCGGGCTAATGGCCACTGCACACAAACTGGAATGTACCACTTCAGACAGCAGGTGTGGGCTCATGCTATTGAATCCCCCTCCAAACAACAAAATTCTCTGCCCATTGAAAGCCAGAGATCAGGGAGAAGTAGGGCCAGTCCAAGTCATTTTGCTGCCTGAGCCAAAAGTCAAGATTATGCCCCCACCCTATAGGAGCAGACCAGCGTGGCAGCTGAATTTTACTTCAACACTGATGGCAGGACAGCATCTTCCACTGTACTTTAGGGTGTTCAGAGCAGGCTGTGTGGCACCCACACCTCTGCCTAGTCTACACACCTCAGTATCTGGTGGCTGTCATGGCCACCTCACTTCTGCCTAATGGCAGGGTCGGCCCTGGGGGAAAGGGTTCTGGCCTAGAATTTTCCCTGACATGCTAGCATTCCATGTGTAGGAGCTGGTTGTTTTTGTTATGAATTACCCAGCTGACTTGTGAAATGTGAGTGAGGAAGGCGGGCAATGAAGACCTGCTGAAGTTGGACTCTCTCTCCCACAGAGCCATTTACCACCACCTGCCCTGTAGGAAGGATTCAGTGATAGTGAAGGAGACAAGTGCCACCTGGAAGGTCTCCTCCCCACGCTGTCCTTACCCCAAGCCCCGTCAACCACCTACTGTACTGTGCAAAGCCTTCTGACACCTGTGTGTTTGTGTTTGATAATATTTATTGTGATGTTGAATACAGATTTCAATGTTACCTGTAAGGTGCCTTGGAAGGATGTTTTATCCTGAGAAGCTGCATATCAATAACTATAAGAACTAGTTTGGCTTTTGTTTTGTTTGCGAGTGAGCAGATAAGAACTGGATCCAACTAGTAGTTCTTCCATGGCGGTTGGGCATTGGGGCAATCTGTTGTTTCGGGTGGAGGGGAGGTTGTTGTCTCCGCCTGCCCCTCCAAACGCTGGGGTATCCCGTTAAAGGGATCCAGGGGGAGTGGTCATGTCCGTATGCCCAGGCATAGCCAGGGCTAAAGACACTCCCCCAGACTGTGGTCCCTGCGGGAGTCACCCTATTTCATGTAAGTCTTAGGAACCCCCACCTGGATTGACCTATGCGTCACTTCCGGCTGGCAGGCCAGAAGTATTTCAATTGCCCCATGCCCAAGCCAAACCTCTTTTATCTGTATTCAATAGAGTTGTGGCCTGTTTTGATCCAAAACCAGTCTTATTGGTCTCTTATTATCTGGGTTGGGGACTGGGGAGCATGGCACTTGGACCTGCAAGAACTGGATCCAACAATGGTTCTCCCATTTGCGTGTCGAGGTCCCCAAACCACCCCTCAAATAAATTCACACCACAGACATAATTTTGGTTTTGGTTTTTGGCATAATTTTGGCCACAACTTTATTGACTTACAAGGGACGTGAGTGGTTGCTTAGGCATTGGTTCAGACTATTTGTCAGTAAAGGGGAACTGACATTTGTCAGTAAAGGGGAAAGCCTTCCGGGTAGAGAAAGTGATTGGGAATCATCTCTCCCCTCTTCCCACAGGCTCCCAGGGGCTCTTGCGTGGCCCTGGCCCCCGACCAGGGGATACGGACAAAAGCATATCAAGCCCCTGGGCTCCTTTAACAGAAATCCCCACACCATGAAGAAAGTGGAGGGGCAAACGAATATGTCAGCAGTCCCCTCCACCAACCAGCAAAATAAGAACCAATGCCTAACCGCCAACCTTACAAGTTGTGACTATTTGCTACGCAGTAGGCGAAAACCAGATGGCACCAGCCAATCAGCCAAATGGAAAAATTCCTACTAGGCCCCTGCCTCAAAAGCAGACGACCCCATGACAGGCATAGCAAGGTCAACACAGAGGCCTAAAATTAGGGAGGGAAGGGCGGGTGATCCGAAGCTTGCAGTCAAAGAGGCGGAACACTCTGCGAGCTGACCCTTTATAAAAGCTGGGCTGTCCATCACAGAATGGCAACATATAAATCTCCCCAACAACACCCAGGGTCCAATCATACAGTGGCCATCCATACTAACCCGCCCAGCAACTAAGGGGTAGTTTTGCAGGCCCCCACTGCAACACGTGCTCTCCATGATGGAGAACACGCTTTCTGCCACCCCAGTATCTAGCCAGGTCCTTCAAGGGAGTGTAGAAGCAAAACGGCGCTCCCCAAAAGTTGGTATTCATTGGCATGCTCTTTCTGAATTTGGAGAGTGCATATGTGGCGTTCACGATTAGTATTCCTTGACAGACTTCTCCTCCCTTAATTTGTCTAATCTTTTATGTAGCCAACTAAAGCAGCGGTCATCACCACATCTTGTGAAAGTGAATTCCGTCAATGAGCTTGACGTAATGTGAGCTCCCACCTGCAGACTGAAGCAATAAAACCAAGGAAGAAACTGACCATGTTAGTCAGAACCTAAGCACTCTAGAACAGTGTTTTTCAACCTTTTTTGGGCAAAGGCACACTTGTTTCATGAAAAAAATCACGAGGCACACCACCATTAGAAAATGTTAAAAAATTTAACTCTGTGCCTATATTGACTATATATAAAGTAATTTTTCAATTTTTCCCACGGCACACCAGGCAACATCTCGCGGCACACTAGTGTGCCGCGGAACAGTGGTTGAAAAACACTGCTCTAGAATGTGCCTAATAATTTCCTGGCGGCTGCACGTTTGTAGTCTAAGACCAGTAATCGTGAACGAGCTCTTCTGGTCAACATACCCAATGCTACCACTCTTCTGATTGAGAAACATCTTGAGATGAAAATATGTAGCACTGTTGGGTGAGGTGTGGAACGTGGTCACATGAGAAGGGGCTTTTGCTGTCATGACATGGTGCTTGTGGAATCTATGATGTGTGCTTTGCTCCAACAATGTTATCATTTTGGCAGCGAGATTTACTTGCTTGCCCAGGCATTTTCCGTGTCTTCATGAATTAATGTGTCCATGGTAGTTTAGGCTGCTCTGTGGTTTTAGCTGCTTTTACTGTTTAAGCTGGTTTTTACAGGTTATACATACAGGACCGGCCCACCCACGAGGCAAGGTAAGGCGACTACCTCAGTTGGCAGAATCCACTGGGGCAGAAGATCCTGATGCTGATCTTTCTTCCTCCCTTGTTCCTTATGTAGATCTTTACTCGCTCCTTCTTCCCTGGCAGGGAGGGCAGTGCCATTTTGGGGTTCGCCTCAGGTGCCAAAATGTCTTGGGCCGGCTCTGGTTTCCTGTGCTTTTATGTAGCCTTTATTTTGTTTCATGCTCTGTGATCTACTGAGATGGAGGGAGGGCTAAGAATATTCTTAATAAATGGATAAAATAAATAGGTATTGTGGTTGCTAGGAACACTGTTTGGGAGCCACTGCTTGTACCCCCTCCACCCCCCAAAAAAATCTGACTAAGGCACGTGGAAGATGCCCAATGCTATTCCTGTATTCAGTGTGACTTGCCACATCAGGTTGTTTGAAAGTTCAACGAAACACACACACACACACACACACACACACATATAGGTAGTGGTTGTACTCTGTATACTACATCAGTAAAGAATGTGTGTAGTCTCCAGATTTGACAGAGCATGTGGAATTTGATATTAGCTCCCTTTTATTAGTTCTCTGGTGTCATAAAAACACATCTTGGCCTCTGTTTTCAGGCTGACAAAAGCTGTTAGGAGGGTGTTGTTTTCTGAATCACCACCATCGTCAACATCAAATGTGATTCCCTTTCTCGTCATTTAAACCTATGATTTAATTGGGGCGGGGCGCAGTGTGTCCTACGGTCAGTGTTTCCATGGCAACACTCAATTAGAAGCCCAAACCAAAGAGGTGGACTGCACAGCTGCCAGAAACACCCTGAGAGAAAGACGGCGGCATGTGCAAAAACTGTTGGGCTTGCAAAAGGCAGTCAGGAACATTGCTTGTGGGTGCCCTCTTGCCAACTCTTCTTGCCAGCTCTCCCCCCCCCACCCCTCCGAAAACACATCTTGCACCCATTCGGTAAAAGCACCATCTGTAATGCATTCTGAAAGGATAATTGTATCTGGTGCACAACATATGTGATGTTAAAACCAAGCTTTTTAAATCCCCGAGTATTGCTCCACTCATATGTTTTCCATAATGTTATGGCAGCGGTAAAGGAGAAATTAAATTTGGAAGAGGGGAAACCTTGCATTGTGTCCCACCCCTCTCCCATCTCAAACATTTAAAAAAGTATCCACGTCTTTCCGTGAATAGTCAAGCTGCAGTTACCTTTTGAGTATTGCTTTTCAAGAAGTTTTTGCTTCTGAGCTCTTTAAAACATGATATGTAATTTTTCCTCAAGGAGGAGGAGGAGGAAAAAATTACATATCATTTTTCTCAAGGACAGAAAGTGTTGAGGGGTCATAGTGTTGGGAAGGCACCTGGAATGAGAGAGCTCTTCTGATAGGGCAAAAACTGTGCTAAGCTAGTAGAGTAATTTAGCTTGGAGCTCTGTTCAAACTTACCTGGGAATAAGCCATATTTGACTTAGTGGGGCAGACTTCTGAGTAAACATACTACCTTTGACACAGGTGGCACTATGGTTTAAACCACTGAGCCTCTTGGGCTTCCTTCAATCAGAAGGTCAGCAATTCGAATCCCCATGACGGAGTGAGCTCCCGTTGCTCTGTCCCAGCTCCTGCCAACCTACCAGTTCGAAAGCACGCCAGCGCAAGTAGATAAATAGGTACCGCTGTGGCGGAAAGATTTCCCTGTGCTCTGGTTTCCGTCACGGGGTTCCGTTGCGCCAGAAGCGGTTTAGTCATTCTAGCCTCATGACCCAGAAAGCTGTCTGTGGACAAACACCGGCTCACTCGCCTTTGACTGGGGTCCTTTACCTTTACCTTTTTACCTTTGAAGGTGACCCAGAAACTACAACTAATCCAGAATGCGGCAGCTAGGCTGATGACTGGGAGTGGCCGCTGAGACCATATAACATCGGTCCTGAAACACCTACATTGGCTCCTAGTATGTTTCCAAACACAATTCAAAGTGTTGGTGCTGACCTCAGCCCAGTATACCTGAAGGAGCATCTCCACCCCCATTGTTCAGCCCAGACACCGAAGTCCAGCTCCAAGGGCCTTCTGGCGGTTCCCTCACTGCAAGAAGTGAGGTTACAGGAAACCATGCAGATGGCCTTCTCGGTAGTGGCCCCCGCCCTGTGGAATGCCTTCCCATCATATGTCAAAAAGACATCTGAAGGCAGCCCTGTATAGGGAAGTTTTTAATGTTTAATATTTTATTATGCTTTTCTATATGCTGGAAGCCACTCAGAGTGTCTGGGGCAACCCAGTCAGATGGGCAGGGTACAGATAATAAAATTATTAACATTGCTATTATGTGAGGTTTGGAGTTTTCAGGGTTAAATAAGCTCAACAGTACGCCCCTCCCACAGGGAGAATGTGTCACAACATCCGGGGTATCTGCTGTATGCAATGTCTTTGTGATTTATGTGATGCCCCGTTTATTTCCTGTTCAGTCTTACTTTCACTTTTGACTGAACCGAAGTGGCAGACATGTCATCCGTATCTCCGGGAGAGTGTCCGTGATTTATATGCTTGTAATTACAGTGGTACCCTGCAAGACGAATGCCTCGCACAATGAAAAACTCGCAAAACGAAAGGGTTTTGCGAGTTTTTAGTTGACTCGCGAGACGAATTCGTCTATGGCTGTTTTTCGCAAGACGAATTCGTCTGGCGAGGTACCACTGTAAGCCGGCACCGGAGCCGCGTGGTGGCGCGTTTCTAGGTGAGTCCCATGACCTGCGCCTCACACTTGCCCTGAAAAAAACACTTTTTTGGGGGGGGAAGTGTGCAAGATCAGGGGCGTAGCAAGGGGGTGGGCCGCCCCGGGTTCCATAATGGAGGGGGTGACAAATTATGAAGGAAATTTTTTTTGAATTTTTTTAAAAATGCCTGCTCCGAAGGTCTTATCTTACTATACTAGGGATTATATAGCTATATATGAAATTTCATGCATATCGGTTAATATCTTGACCCTCCTCCACCAAAATAGCTGTTCACTTGGCTGTTTTCCTATGTCATGAAGGCTGAAATTTCAGTTCAGAGAACACTTACTGTTCCCAACCCTGTGGAAAGCCATCTAATTAGACTTTAATTTGATTTTGAGATGTTTTTAGGAGGTAATTTAATTATTGTTTGATTTTATACCAATGTTATGTATCTGATGTTAGCCACCCTGAGCCCGACTTTGGCTGGGGAGGGTGGGATATAAATAAAAGTTTTTTTAATTATTATTTGTTATTATTCCTTTGTAAGCCCTATGCGGCTTAGGACCCTTGTACTTAAGGGACCACCTCTCCTGGTATGTCCCATGTAGGACCTTAAGGTCCTCAAATAATAATCTTTTGGAGGTCCCGAGCAACAAAGACGCTAGGTTGGCCTCAACTAGGGCCAGGGCCTTCTCAGTATTGGCCCCGACTTGGTGGAACAGTCTATCACAAGAGACCAGGGCCCTGCGGGATTTGGCATCTTTCCGCAGGGCCTGCAAGACGGAGCTGTTCCACCTGGCCTTTGGGTTGGTTTCTGTTTAATATTTATGCTTCATCTTTTATTGGTGGGTTATTTTGAAATTGAGACCTGCAGTTTTAATTGAATTTTTAAATTTGTATTTTAATCTGTTATTTTAAATTGATCGTTTTTATGTTTTTTGCTGTGATTTTAATTGATGTTAGCCGCCCTGAGCCCGGTTTTCTGGCTGGGAAGGGCGGGGTATAAATAAAATAATTAATAATAATAATAATAATAATAATAATAATAATAATAATAAAAAATATGAAATAATGTAAAACCATTTTTGCGGGGGGGATCAATGGGGGGGTTGACAAGAAATTTTCCGCACCAGGTACCACCTGACCTTCCCATGCCTGGGGGGGGGGTGACAATTTTTTTTTTGCCCCCAGGTACCAATTTACCTTGCTACGCCCCTTTGAAAGATTGCAGCACCCAAAATGTCTGCCATGATCTTGCATGAAAAAATGTAATGTTACCCCCAGAGCACTTGGCAGGTATGAGTTTCATATGTTCCGTATACGGACTAATTCTATTGAAAAAGCACTATGTGTGAGTTAATATTGAGCCTGTGGTATTTTGATCTGAGATGGCATTTTCATGCACACATGTCATCACTTGGTTTTACAATTGTATGTGTGAATCAATATTGCCGTTCTCTGCCATATCACCCCCCCCCCAAAGTCTGTATCATAACCACACAATCTCTCCAGTACAGTTGCCTGGAAAAACCTTAATCTTATTTATATGGAAATTTTAAAAAATGAGATTCTCATTTTAATAACAAGAGTGGTCACAGATCTAGGAGGACTAGTCTACATTTCACATTTTTGCTGAAACCATTAGGGAAAGGAAATGCCTAATACTGTTGATTCAGGGGTAATTCTAGTAGAATGCTGGCGTGTGATCCAAATCCTTTTGGAAGCACAATTCATAGGTTCTGGATGAGAAATGGAGTTCACTGTTCAGTGAGTAATATTTGATGCACACTGGTAAGACAAACACATGGAGCAATGCAAGACGAACATTCCCACTTGGCTGCCTTCACTGGCAGCACGAATCCAAGGATATTCCAGTGTCCGTGTTTCGAACTCCTTGCTTGGTAACGTGGGGAGGAACTTGGGGAGTTTAATGTGCGTTGGCTCCTGCTTACATAAACTGCAGTTCCCCAAGGCTCTATATTGTTCAGGCTTGTCTTCCACCGCTATATATTTGGTATGTGCTAGCCTATAAAATGTGGCTGTTCTGCTCTCTGGGCTGTTTAGCCGGCTGTGGTGGTGAGCATTGCTGATGCTGATTTAGAATGATCAATGCTGGGACCAAAAAAAACCCACACACGCGTTAAGTTGTGGCTTGACTGTGTGGCATGCTTGGCAGTTTTCCCTTAGGAAGTGATCGCAACTGGAGGCTGCCTATGGAATGTTGAGAACAATGGAGATGGTGAAAAAAAAGCTTCATTTTCCTAAAGGTGAGACCTCTTGGAAGAGCTTGTTGGAACTGATATGTGCCGGGGTGCATTTTCTGCAGAAACAGCTGAAAACTGATGTCGAGTTTGAGTTCTGAAAGCATATCAGCTTGGGGGATGATCTTTTGAGCAAGATCGGACTAATACATTTCAGATGGTCTTGTGAAACCTCGAGTGGTTGGTTATCTCTTGGTTTGTTTTAATTTTTTCTTTGGAGACCATCACGTGGTTCTTTGCTACCCTGGCAGCAAGGCTAAAGTTATAGCTGTGACATTGCATTTGGGAGAACAGAGAATACTAACAAAACTAAAGCTAGAACTTTGATATCCCTGTGATTTGTCTTTTTACATTTCTCTTTAAAGGGATTCTGGTCATCCAAAGAGTAGTTGGTTAAGCCTGATTTACTCCCCCCCCCCCGAGTTGTAGTCAACTAACTTTTATTTGGAATAGACCCATTGAAATCAATGGCCATGGCTAACTTAGGTCCATTAATTTAGATGAATGAGTAAAAGTTAGGTAAAGGTAAAGGTACCCCTGACTGTTAGGTCCAGTCGCGGACGACTCTGGGGTTGTGGTGCTCATCTCGCTCCAAAGGCAGAGAGAGACGGCATTTGTCCGCAGACAGCTTCCGGGTCATGTGGCCAGCATGACTAAGCTGCTTCTGGAGAACCAGAGCAGCGCACGGAAATGCCGTTTACCTTCCCGCTGGAGCAGTACCTATTTATCTACTTGCACTTTGACGTGCTTTCAAACTGCTAGGTGGGCAGGAGCAGGGACCGAGCAACAGGAGCTCACCCCGTCATGGGGATTCGAACCGCCGACCTTCCGATTGGCAAGCCCTAGGCTCTGTGGTTTAGACCACAGTGCCACCCGCGTCCCTGAGTAAAAGTTAGCTGAATACAATTTATAATAAGTTATAGTAACATAGGATGCTCAGTCAGTTACACAAGAGAGGCTCAGAAAACCATAATTTATGGACACTTCATACTTGCATGTTCATCACTTACTTAGTTCAGCACCAAGTAGTGAATAACATGTGTGATTGAATTATAACAGGTTATGCATGCCAGATCCAATACAGATGACAGGTGGGATAAAATCTACACCCACAGCCTGGAATTCAGTAAATTCTACTCACAATGACATGTCAGCTTGCCCAGGTAAGCAGCAACAACCCAGGTGTTGGAAGGACAAAAGTGTCCCATCATGTGGTGAAAAGGTACCCCATTATGCTTACAAAATATATATCTGATTTTTATGAAAACATTTTTCCAGCTAAAACCTTCCTTTTGACCCAGGAGAATTTGTTGTCATTATCATACCTACTGTATCGTTTTGTATAAATTATACTAATTTAGCTTTTGGGGTTTCTGTGACCCCTACTGCATCCACAAATACCTTTTGCAAACAACCTGTACCTTCGTCAGTTGGCAAAACTTATTGGCAATTCACTTCATGAAACTTTAGGTGCCTGTTTTGCTCTGCTTCTAGAAATATATTTGCAAAATATATTGCTGTGGGATTAGCTAAGAAAAACTGATTGGCACATTGGGAAAAAATGTAAGAAATTTCCCCCGAGTTCCTTGGCCACAAATCCAGAAGTGTCAGCAGCAACATTTTTGGTTTTCAAGAAAATTTTACACTTGTAAGTTTTGTGCCAAATAAAGGAAAGAGTGATTCCCCTTTCTTCAGCGTAGCGATCTCAGGCCAGAATTTCAAGGCTGAGATCATTCTTTATTATAATAAAACTAAAGACTGTACAGACACCTGTGATCAGATGGTCTTCATACACACTTTGAAATGCACGAACAAACAGTGCTCAATTGTTTTGCGTTTTAAAAAAGCAGGTTATATCATGCGCTTTGCTTGTTTAAATGCCTGTATGATTTGACGGCTGAACAACTCACTATGGTTTGACTGTCACAAAACGTTGCTCTTTCCAGTAGACCCAGATCTACAGTAGATCAAACCCTAGGTCCCAACATGGCTTAGGATGTTGAGAGAGGCAGCCTCAGAACTGGTAGGGCCTGCTCCTGCTTACACCAAGTAAAGGAAAAGCTGTCCTCTCTATGGCAGATGCAATGACAAAATTGCATCAACTGTGTATTTCATGAAATCATGTTGGCTGACCTATTCATCATGCAGTTATGAGATGTGGTGGTTGTGCATAGGATACACTGAGTAGCGTGTGTTATGGTTGCAAGGGCTGTGAGGTTAGTGGCTGTTACAGGTAATTCACAACTCATAGTTATTGCACTATTATAATTGTGTGAAACGGGACGCAGGTGGCACTGTGGTCTAAACCACTGAGCCTCTTGGGCTTGCCGATCAGAAGGTTGACAGTTCAAATCCCTGCCACGGGGCGAGCTCCTGTTGCTCTGTCTCAGCTCCTGCCAAGCTAGCAGTTTGAAAGCATGCCAGTGCAATTAGATAAATAGGTATCGCTGCGGCGGGAAGGTAAACAGTGTTTCCATGCGCTCTGGCTTCTGCTATGGTGTCCCATTGCGCCAGAAGCGCTTTAGTCATGCTGGCCACATGACTCAGAAAGCTGTCTGTGGACAAACGCCAGCTCCCTCAGCCTGAAAGTGAGATGAGCGCCGCAACCCCATAATCACCTTTGACTTTGATGGATAAGTCCAGGGGTCCTTTACCTTCACCTTTTCAATTGTGTGGATGTTGTAATTATGCTTGTATGTATGCTATTGGCACAAAATGTTTATGAGTTTAACCTGCGGAGTCAGGCTTTTGGACTTTACATTGTTGGGGTATTTTACATATAGTTGACTTAAGTACAACTACCTGTATATGGTTTTACTGGGAAAGGACAATTCAGAGTGAAGCCTTGTTTTAAAATTTTCAAATGGTGTCCTACTTAATTTCCACCAAGTATTTTAGCGGCATGTCTTTCCTGAGGGGCATTTGACCCTGATACCAGATTGATACAGTCAGTTTTTCTAACGGTGTGGGGTTACGCATACTTGAAATCTGTGGTCCTCCATGTACTTCACTCTGCGTTGAATTGTTCCTAATGCTTTTCAGTGTAGTCAGTTCATTCAACTGATTTGTCAAATGTAAGTGTGTGAATCAGCCCTAAGAACGAACCTCTCAAACAATCTACCTTGTTTCTGGGGAACACCTTCTCTTTAGAAACTTCTCATCTGGTATCTGTGTTGAAATGAAAACACAAAACGGAGGGCTTTCCCAAAGGATAAAGATTTTCTTCCCTCTTCTTCGCTACAAAGCCAAAGGTTTATCACAGAGGAAAAGACCTTATGGTTGTGTCTCCTCCCTCCTTCTCAGAAACATTACTATTGTGTTGAGAACAATGACTACTTTGTTTTAGGTCAAGATCACAGGAGCTGTACTTCAGCATACAATGGTGTGATCATCACACTCACTTGTGTCCCAAAGCTTTCCTCAAAAGTGCTGCTTGCAGCTATAGATACAGTCAGCTGACGCTAGTCAAAAGAGACAAATTCAAGTAGAAACAATGAGCAAAAGGGTGACTTGGTAGGCACCATCATACAGACCTTTTATTCTTCCTACAAGTTTGCAAAAAAGAAGAAGTGATGCATGTTTTCTCCTCCCCTTCCTGCCCTCACCCTCTTTTACAATAGACAATGTGAACTGTAAGCTCACTGTGCTCAAATGATTTATTACTTGGAATGAAGACTCGTGGGAGAAATGAAAATACAGACCTGCAAAGCTCTGACAGGTCTAAAAAGAAACATCTGCTGGGCTTTATTTCTTTTTAATATCTTTAAAATAACTCCATGTCACTATACTTTTTAAACAATAAACAAAAGATCCCATGGAATGATTTGTAGAATCTTGTTTTATCAAGACCCAGTTCTGCCCCCCCCAAAACCACTGGCAATATATGTTTGGGACATCTATCCACAAAAGTACATCTGTGTTCTGTTTCAACGCTTTGGGGTAGCATTTCCCCATCATTTTTTGTGTCACATACTCAGCAGCACATCACTCCCCACTCGGAACCATGGTTCTGTATATTGTGCATCCTTCTGATTACTCCCCAATATTCCCAGTCTAAAAACCACAGGCCAGATTATTTTACTCTATCCCTGCTACACTGCATAATTTCCTATTCAAAACCAGGCAGTGCCTTTTGTTTTTCATCCCCTGTTCAATACGCCATTCAGAATATTTTCCCATAGTTTTCTTAATAATGCAATAACATGCATTGAGTCACGGTGCTTTGTTTGTTTTCTACAGGTATGTTGCTGTTCAAGGTATTCATCGTGAATAACTAGTTTTCATTATGAAAGTGCAAAATCATGAGCAGTCAGAGCATCTTTGATCTGAATGTGCAAGCCACTTTTCCTTATGCTCAGACAATTTCAGATCTGAATTATTATTATTATTATTATTATTATTATTATTATTATTATTATTATTTACGAAAGGGCCATGCCGCAGCGAGCATTGGCTAAGCCTTCTGGGGACAGAGATGACCCTGACCTTACACACTTGATTAGGTTGCCATTGATGTATACCAGATGAGGCATCGATGTCATTGGTTCTTTTTCAGTCTGAACAATATTGAATAAAAAGCTGGAATTCCAAACAACTCTGATACACTGGTTTAGTTGAACTATTGCCAGAAGTAAATGTCTAGCAGTAGTCAATTACAGGCTACAGGGGAAAGTTAATGGGAAGGAGCTGGGAATGCACAACCCTGTATTTTATTGCTGATTGTAAACCATCTTGGGAGTACTAATTTGTATTTTAAAAGCGGGTATATAAATCTCACAAACAATTAAACCCTCTGCGGAATAATTGTGGGAGACATTTTCTCCTCCCCAAATGGATCTCTGCCCTTTTCTGGCTCTCTCTTATCGGAGTTTTTGACCAATAGCAGAGGCCGTTTTAGGGTTGCACAACCAGTGCGGTCGCATTGGGTGCTGTGCTGCAGAGGATGCCAAAACAACGTTGTAGAATGGAGCGTGAAAGGTGGGGGACCGAATTCTAGCGTCGCGCAGGCACTGCTGAAGTATGGAAACCTCAAGTCCACCACTACCAATAGGTCTCCACAGCAATTTTCTGTGCTTTTCAATTTGTGGTTTTGTGCCACCAAAGAAGCGAGTCTTGGAGGAAAGGCACTGCCTTTTTCACATGAGCTAAACGTGTGTCCTCTGCAGTCTGAACAGGCCTTTTAGCTTTTCAGGCCTTCATGGGTCCAGACCCTGCTGTGGTGGTCATGCTGCTGTGGCCCTCTCCTCACTGCCTCCCTCAACGGCACATTAACTGGAGGTGGGAGCGGTGAGATTGCTCTGCATGTGTGGACCATGCATCTGAGAAGGATGGCAGGCATTCTGGTTCCTCTGGATTTTTTCAGGAGTAGTTCTAGGTACTGTCCATTTTTAATGGCTTTAGACTGAAGCCATCTGGATGTGCAGTGGAACTTATTGAGAAGAAACTGTAATAAAGAAGCATGTTTGCACACGTCATGTGAAGTGATGCCTCTAACATGCCACTTTCAGCTCTATGAGAAACTCTGGACTGTCTCCAGCTGTCTTACTCATAGATGTACTGCACATGGGAATGGCTTTCACAGTCAGGTGTAGTTAGGGTTGCCAAATTTCAAAAAGTGAAAATCCAGAAACAAAAGTAGTTGAGCTTTATGAGAGGGAGGGGCCAAAGTTGCTTAGCTTTGTTTGCAAAATATCCAGGGAAAAAATGAAGTTTTTGCCTATTGAAGTTTTTATGCTATTCTTCTTTCTTCTTTGGCCATCACTCGTAGCCGAGTAAGATTGTCTTCCATAAACATGGTTTTAACAATGGGCCCATAAGTGACAGTGGAGGCCAATTCTGGATCCACACGTCCTTCCGCAGTGGGGACATAGGTTTCTGGGTGGGAGTTGATCACGGTGAGTGTTTGCCAAGCGTGCTTTCCTCTTAGAGCGTATCTCCCTTTTGTCCTGAGTTTGAGCGTCTTCAAAGCCCATGACATCTTTGGTAAAGGCTGTTCTCCAATTGGAGCACTCACAGGCCAGTGTTTCCTAGTTGTCGGTGTTTATACTACATTTTAAAGATTTGCCTTGAGAGAGTCTTTAAACCTCTTTTGTTGACCACCAGCATTACGCTTTCCATTTTTAAGTTTGGAATAGAGTAGTTGCTTTGGAAGACGATAATCAGGCATCCGAACAAAATCTGATATCAGGAATCACAAGACAGAGAAACCAGTAGGAGAACACTTCAATCTCCCAGGACATTCTATACAAGATCTCAAAGTAGCTGTCTTATACAAAGGAATTTCAGAAATAGACTGGAAAGAGAAGTTGCTGAATTGCAACTCATTACCAAACTTAAAACCATGGAGAGACCTGGTCTGAACAAAGACATTGGATTCTTATCTCATTATACATGACAAAGCTATCTTTAGCCATCTCACCCCTTGCTTTTTCCTTAAGACTAATTGCAGTCGTTAACAGTCGTCAACAGGTTTTCCACACCCATCAGCCAATCACCCATTCCCACCACCCTTCTGAGTAATACCCCTCCCACTCTCTCACTATATATAAGGGTCTGGTGACTTCTGTTTCAGTGTATCTGAAGAAGTGTGCATGCACACGAAAGCTCATACCAAGAACAAACTTTAGTTGGTCTCTAAGGTGCTACTGGAAGGATTTTTTATTTTTTAATTTTGTTCAGTCCAACAAAGTTGATGTTGAAGAATCATCGCTTCGACACTGGCAATCTTTGCTTCTTCCAGCACCCTGACACAGCCTGTCTTCCCAAGTGATGTGTAAAAAATTTCAGAGACACCGTTGATGGCATCTTTCGAGGAGTTGGAGATGGTGTTTATAAGTGGCCCATTTTTCACAAGCATGCAGTATGGTTGGTAGTATGGGCTGCCATATGCTTGGGTTTTCCTAGACGTTTAAGCTGCTATTCGATAATTCCGCCCGGACGCCATTTTTGACAAACATATCCAGGCTATGTCCAGGAAATTCCAGACATATGGCAGCCCTGGGTGTAACCTTAGTCTATATATGCTGAACAGTGTAGCTGTGGTTTGTCCTCATTAACAGCTGGGGAAACCACATATTGCTTTGCTGCAGAGGCTACATTTGTATTTTCCTCTCCGCTCAACACATCAGGCATTCTTGCCGCATTCCATGGCTTACAGGAACATTCCAACAATGACAGCAGCATGTTAAATTGAGTGTTGTGTCACCCATGAAAGGGGTTAATGATTACTCTGCAATCAGTGTGCAAGGAAGGCGTTGAAAAGCCATTCATAATGGGCAGCAGTAAAACTTTTGCTACTTCGCAGAATTAACTTTTTTGAAGTTGCAAAATAAGTATTTTAAACTGTATAACAGAAAATTTAACAAGAAATTATATACAAAAAAGGAAGTTGCCTTTCCTAGGGTATACAGCTGAAGACACTGGCACCATTAAGATAAATTCAACAGTGTAAATAAGTTTTGATAGTTGCAGTAATAGAATACTGGATGCTGTAGTTTTTGTAAAATATTCAAGGATTTATGATATGTAAAAGGAACCAGGGAAAGAGAAGAAGGAGAGTCCTTGATATCTTAAAGATGTAAAATGAGCATTTTAAATTGTAAAACAGAAAATTTAATTAAAATTATATACAAAAGAAAGGAAGTTGTCTTTGCTAGGGTTGGGATATTCCCCAAACTAAAAATCCCCCTCAAAATCTCCCCTGAAAATCGAGTTTTTGGCCTTTTTTATTATTTTAAAATTATTTTTAACCAATAATCCCCCCCCCCCCGCCATACGTTTTCACATGCAATTTGCCAAAGATCTCCCAAATGCAATTTTCCAGCCCGGACGTATGGCAGCCCTAACTTTACAGTGCCAGCCTGTTTGGACATCTAGGCTGCATCCACATGGCAATTTATTCCATTTTCACAACTTTACCCAGACTGTTCAGTTTGGCATTGCATTTGAGCTTTCACGTGACGTTAAAAGCCACTTCTGGAACTGTAGTGCACTACAGCTCAAGTATAGTGCTCATTTCCATTCTTTTGCATCGCCCCCCCCCCAAAAAAATCTGTTCGCAAATAAGATGGAAATAATGGTACTATACAGGTGAAACTCGAAAAATTTGAATATCATGGAAAAGTCTATTTATGTAAGCAATTGTTTTCATTAGCTACTGGAGTTTAATATATGAGATAGACTCATGACATGCAAAGCGAGATATGTCAAGCCTTTATTTGTTATAATTGTGATGATTATGGCATCCAGCTGATGAAAACCCCAAAGTTGAAATTGTTAATTTGGGGTTCTCATCAGCTGTACGCCATAATCATCACAATTATAACAAATAAAGGCTTGACATATCTCGCTTTGCATGTCATGAGTCTATCTCATATATTAGTTTCACCTTTTAAGTTGAATTACTGAAAGAAATGAACCTTTCCACAATATTCTAATTTTTCGAGTTTCACCTGTACATGTTTGGGTTGGTGGCCTGGAGGCAGGCAGAGGTAGACACTCCACAAGTAACTCAGCCTGTTAACCTGGCAGTCTTGCCCAAATTGCGGAGCCAGGCCAGAGCCAACAAGTTTAGAGGACCAAGTGGAATCTTACTGTCCTCTCTTGTCCTCTGATACCAGCATCTATCCATCGGCCATGTAATAGCAAGTTGCCATTGTGACCAGCAGTGCCGTAAATTTTGAAGTTCAGGACCTCGCCATGACAGCTCCCAAAGTCACGCTTTCGGGGGAGTCTATAGCAAGCCCCCAAGGAGAGTTCAAAAATACAGGCCATTGTGTTAATTCCTATGGGTGCATGTGGGGATTATTGCGTTGGTTTTCCTGATTATAATGCCAGTGCTCCTATCCAGTTCTGTTTTTCTAGAAGAAGAAATTCATCATGAACATCTCCTTTGTTATTGGCGCCCACCTGTGAGGTGCCGGAATTGAGTTCCGGCTGAAAAAAGCCCTGCTGCTATCCCATATTTGAAGGTTGCTTTTACATGGCATAATAGAACCATGGCTTTTTGATTGATGTACCACCAAGTCATACTGAATTTCAAATGATGAAAAAGAACGGTATGGCAGAATGCCACTCCAAATTTCATCATGTAACATTGCGGCACAAAACTCCCACGATTTTCTGGGTTAATCGGCTTTTTACGTTGTGTTAAAGCTAGCATAAAATGTGAAAATTAACAGGTGAGGAAATATCAGGAAGATGGAATGAAGCACTTTCTGAATGCAGCCTATATATAAAATGAAACACCCCCCCTAAAGAGCAGTAAACATAGCATAATATCCAATTTATTAGAACCTGCTGACAGTCATAGAACAGTTTGCTGACAAGAGTGTATCAGTTAGCACAGTGGATTGGACTGGGGAGGCCTGGGTCCCTATCCGTAGTGAGCCATGTGGCTTAACTTCAATCTTAGTTTCTTAAGAGTAAGCCCAATTGAATGCAGTGGTGCTTACTTCTGACTGTAGAGGTCCAGCTTGTAAAACACACTGTGCTTTAACAAAAGTTCTTCAGCCAGCTGAAACACAACTTTAGCTTTTAATTAGAAATGTCAACAATCTTGCAGAGAAGTGTTACCACTTAAACTGCTAGTACGAAGTAGGAAGCCCATCAAAGGAAACAAGTATCTAGTTTCTGCTTGGTTATTTTCCTTGTTCTCTAACTTCCTCCAAGCTGATTTGTCACAAAGAGTATAACACTCGAAAGCCTTGTTATCGCTTTATTCACTTGCCAGGGGAAAGGGAGTCTGTCGGTTAGCGCTGCACTGTGGCTGATGATGTCATTGTTCCTGCTCTGCAAAAATCTCTAGGAACTGTGCTTCTCACTTACGATTCCTGCACCACTAAGAGTGACACAGAGGGTAAAGTGCCCGACTCTTCTTTCTAGAATTCCCTGTTTGCAATCCTTGGCACCTTGCTTTGCATTTCCTTTCTGTCTGTCTTGTTTCTGACCTTTCTTTCCCCTTCTCTTTACTGGACCTGATAGATCTGCAACAGAACGAATGAATGGAAAGGTTTTGGAAATGAAATGCTATTGTTATGAGTAGTGAATCTTAAGGTTTATTTATTTCTCTTTTTTCCTGCAAATTATAAAATCAGCGCGTGTTTATTTATAGTTTGGTGTCAAGTCACAAACCACTTTTAAAACGTAAGAAGTTCCATGACAAGGTTTTGTCCCAGAGAGAGCCAAAAAACAAGGTTTGGGTTGAAGAAAGCACTTTCAGCATGTTGTATGACTGACTGGAAAACTCTTGTATTTTTATTTGGACCACTATTGTTCTCTGTTATTGGCAGGCCTCTTCCCATTTTATTTGGGATGGCAAAATACCAAATGCTGCTACACACACACACAGGAATGAACTTGCCAAACTTCACACACAAACTTTGGTTGGAAATCTTTCTTTCTCCAGAGTATAAGTCCAAGTACAGTTTGGAGAAGAAATAATTTAGCACACGAGTTTTTTCCACCCTGTATCATGCATGCTTTCCTTTATTAAGTGGAGTCCAGCCCCCACCCCAGCTTATGCCTGTAGATAACAAAATACTGGTGTCTGCAGTTGCTCAACACTTAATGAGGTACGGATGGGGCCTTTACATTTTGGGCCAGTTTTTTTTTTAAGTTTAAATATTTTACCAGTAACTTTGGTTCCCAGAACCAAAGAGCTATTAATGACACGTGAAAGTAAGAATACTGCTAGTTTTTGCAAGCTCCAGATACACTCACTGAGCGATGGGCTGATGATCCTCAGTGCTTGCTAGAGCTAAGGTAAAAGCCAGTGACATAGCGTGGGTTGCCAGTGCCCCAGGGAAGGGCAAGTGTTGCGCCTCCTGGTGGACTGGGCAGCTGGGGTGCACATTAAGCCTACGCAGAGGGTGAATGGAGTCCACCTCCAACAGGTTCCTTGCCTGCGGCCTGCATCCACCTGCCCACTAGACCAACCTGCCCGCTGCCTTGCCTCAGCTGCTGGGGCTCTGTGCCTTTGCACGGTTCCACTGGGAAGGATGTCATCCCCAAATACCTTGCTCTGAACTTGCTGGGAACAAATGAATGGTCTACCCAGAAGAAAGTTCAGTGCCTACTTTCTTCTTTTTAAAAAGTTTTTATTTACACTTTTCAAATTTAAATGTTTAATTAGTTTTACAATCAATTTAACGTTTCAAAATTTGACATCCTTCCCCCTCTTTCTGCAGTTTCTTAAATTTGTTTTTGATATCTTCTGCATATCCAAATTAATTTAGCTTGTTCATTTAATTATCTACTGTAAATATATACTCCTATGAAACGGCAGGTTATTACAATAATCCGCTAATGTTTTTAACTGTTTACAATTTATCTGTAAATATTCAATAAACCATTTCCATTCTTCTATAAAAAGTTTGTTATCTTGATTTCTTATTCTTCCAGTAAGTTTCACCATTTCTGCATATTCCATAAGTTTTTGTATCCATTCTTCCTTTGCTGGGACTTCTGCTTCTTTCCACTTTTGGGCAAGTAGCATTCTTGCTGCTGTAGTACCGTACAAATAAATTTCTATACAATTTAGGTAGTTCTGTCCCTATAATTCCCCAAAGAAAAGCTTCTGGGGTTTTTTTAATATAAAAGTTATTTTAAACATCCTTTTCATTTCATTGTATATCATTTCCCAGTAAGCTTTAACCTTACTACAAGACCACCACATATGATAAAAATAACCTTCTTTCTCGTTACATTTCAGACACTTATTTGATTTAGATTTATACATCTTGGTGTTAGGTACCAACAATATATCATTTTCATATAATTTTCTCTTAAACCATAACATGCTGTAAATTTTATATCCATATTCAGTGCCTACTTTCTGGCACAGATAGAGGAGCAGCTTTCACCTCTTTTGCCTTTTACTGCCACAAAAATATGCAGACTGAACTGCCGCAGATTGCTCTATTGGTGTTGAAGGAAACTGACCAATGCAATTATATCTAATGGATTTGTGTAACTGTGAGGTTGTTTTCTTATTGGTAATGCTTTGTGGTTTTAATGAGAAAATATGAATGAATGAATGCTCTGTGGATCACTAATATTATGCACTTAGTAGGAAGATGAAGGAGGATGAAATTCAGAAAGATTCATTCAGCCTAGAAGTAATCAAATCCAGCCCAAAGCTACGGAATCATGAATTCCAATCACGTGTAGAAAACTGGCAAGCCTTCACTCCCAGGAAAATTGTTCTTTATTAAACTATTATTTATCTAATCCCTTCACATTCTAAGGCAGCTCACACACATACCACCTCCTTGCTTGGCCTTGACTTTAGCACGACTTTGCTCCTCAATAAACTGCATCCTTGTCTTCATTTTTGTTCATATAAATGTTCATTGTACTGCTCTCCCTTCCCCCACCTGACAAAATACCCTTCCGAGTTAGCATTGTGTCTGATGTTGGGTTTTTAGGCACATGCATAGCTGTAGATTTGGAAATTTTCATTCCTGATTCATGTTTTCAAGAGATTTTAGGAGCCATATATATTAAAAACTTCTACTTGTAACTGATAACACTCTTCAGCTAGTTCTGAATTCTCTCTCTCTCTCTCTCTCTCTCTCTCTCTCTCTCTCTCTCTCTCTCCTGACTCGCACTTTTTATCCTAGATCTCACAAACCCAATATCAGGTACAAATATATATGCAAACATAGAGAATCAGGTTTGCGTGGAGCTTGTGGCTTTGCTTCTCCCTAGTGAAGTCCCATATTTTGGACCGAAAACATGTATCCTAAAACAAACTAATGATTTGTTTGCTTTTTTTAATTTATATCCTGCATTTCTATATTAAAATATACTCAGAGTAGCTTATAGCATTTAAAAACTCTTCACAATCACACCCATTCATAATCAAAAATAAACTACCAAAGCACGTTTTAAAAAATCTAGTTCTTTAAAAAGCCCAGTGGAATAAGTAAATTTCCAAAGCCTCTTTAAAAGTAGGCAAGGAAGGAGGTAGGCATACTTGTCTAAGGGACATTATTCCACATTGTATGCGTGGAACCTCTCAAATCCACTGGCCATATTTCCATTGGTGGTGAGACAGAGAGAAGACTCTCAGAAATAGACTATTGGCCTGTCTGTTTGTTTGGTTGGTTGGTTGTTAAATTTCTATACAGACGTTCATCTGAGTATCACTGGGCGGTTTACAATATAAAAACACAAAAATACACAACATAGTAATAAACAAAAACAATACTCTATCACACACACAGTTTAAAAGGCCATAGAAGATTGGGAGAAGAGGAAGGTTTTTTGCTGGTGCCTAATGATATGTATTGACAGTGCCAGGCAAGTTTCCCTGGGGAGAGCGTACCACAAGAGGGGAGCCACCACAGAAAAGGCCCGTTCTTGTGTTGCCACTCTCTGGAGCTCTTGAGGAGGAGGGAGGCACATGAAGAAGAGCCTCAGATGATGTCACAAGGTCTGGGTAGGTTCATTTGGGGTGTGCAGTCCTCGCGGTTCACAGGAAAAATATGTTATATAGGAATACTTTGGATCTATGCCTTTTAGAGAGGGTTAAAGGTCAAAACGAACACCTTGAATTGAGCCCACTTGCACACTTCTTGGGCAGGCGCAGACACAAAAAGCAACATGGGAAAGACCAAATTTACTCCTTGTAACATATTCAATTATGTGTGGGTATGAACTTCTCTGGTCTAATTCGAATATGTTGGCGGGGGGCAGGTGGGGAGTGGATTAACAGCTAAATAATGCTTGAATGTAGACAGGCCCACAATGTACTCATAGCCTAGGGAGCCAGTGGTGCTGTGGTCTAAACCACGGAGCCTCTTGGGCTTGCCAATCAGAAGGTCAGTGGTTCAAATCCCCATGATGAAGTGAGCTCCCGTTGCTCGGTCCCAGCTCCTGCCAACCTAGCAGTTCGAAAGCACGCCAGTGCAAGTAGATAAATAGGCACCACTGCTTCGGGAAGGTAAACGGCATTTTCATGCATTCTGGTTTCCGTCATGGTGTTCCGTTGCAGCAGAAGCGGTTTAGTCATGCTGGCCACATGACCCGGAAAGCTGTCTGTCGACAAACGCCGGCTCCCTCAGCCTGAAAGCGAGATGAGCGCCGCAACCTCATAGTTGCCTTTGACTGGACTTAACCGTCCAAGGGTCCTTTACCTTTTACCTTTTACCATAGCCTTTGAGGTGTGTTAAAAGATTTGGGTGTTCTTGGGTGAGTGCAATGAGGATATAAATAGTTAATGGCAATATATGTTGACTCAAGTGGTGTTAGTATTATTTCTCAACAATTCGGCCAGAGAAAACAGCCCCAAAGGCAATTAGCCAGTTTTTGTTCCATTTCTTCCGAATCTTTCATGCTGGCAGTATGAATAGCTATCAGTGCCAAACACAATTAAGCACTTTGAGATGTGATGTATCCTTTGCAAGAAGATTTGCAACTTACGACTCAATTCAGTCCATTGCTAGAGAACGCCCAGCTGCTAACAGTGTAGACACTTACAACCTAAGTGGAATTTTAACCTGTAGTTTAGTGGTTTAAGCTTGGTAACTTGGCATTACCGTGGAAATGCAGCAGTTGAATTAGAAATGATAAAAAATTGAAATTCCTGGCTGTGTGCATGGTTTTCTACATCTGTCTATTAACATTGAGATATATAGCTATATAATGGCTTCATTGGACCACATCCACAAAGGATAACCGCACACATGTACAAATTTTAACATAAAAAAGCATACTGACGTGGAAGTCCCCAACACGGGTTGGCTGTTAAATAAGAAAACCTGGTGATCCATAAAGAACATGCAAAGCAGAACAGAAAACCTCATTGCAATCAGGTTTAAGATCCACAGCTTTAATAAAGTGATAGCCGTGATTTCTGCCATGAATATAATGCTTTGATAAAGAATACTTCTTCTTCCTCCATGGAAACATAATTCCTTGTTAATATATTATATAAATATACTAAGCTCCTTTATCATCTTAAATCCAGTGAGGTTCTTAGCATAATTACATGAGGTGATTGGGGGTGGGGGGGAGTAAAGAAAACAGAGTCCTGTGCTGCCTCACAGGTTCAGAAATAAGGGGGCCCATTAACTGTTTCATGTTATGCGCCACTGCTTAGCCAGGCAAGAAACCTTCGCTTTAATCTCTCTTTAATGAGAAGTACAATATAAATAAAAAACCTACTTTGTTCCGTTAGTTAACACCAAGCTCGCTGCTTATTCTAAACGAATGTCACTTCATGCAGCAATCTCTTCTGAGCAAGAAACGACTGAAACAAAACTTACTCCATTTATTTTCATTCATCGGTTCCCTCGGCCCATAAAGCGAGATGAGCGCCGCAACCCCAGAGTCGTTTGCGACTGGACTTAACTGTCAGGGGTCCTTTACCTTTACCTTTACCTCCCTAAGTTTCCCAACCCCTTCACTCTTTGCCTTAGCAAATGAGCTCTGTCGACCGTGTTGCTTTTTGGTTAAGAATTCCAAACCAAATGAAAAAAAAATAATACTTGCAACGTGGACATAAGTTTTTCTTTTATTCGGCTAAGAAATCTCTGGATGCTCATGTATTAGGAGGTCTTTAAAGTGTTTAGGGGAAAGAACATTTGGAGCATTCCTCTTGTTTCTGTTTGGGGCCTGTCGCTCTTCCTTCAAGGCCGTAGGTTTTAAGGATCATAATTGTAACTTGCACCCATTTCAGAGCTGCCCAGCGTGGGGCTCATTTTATATGGTCTTCTTTCCAGAGCATCTTCTGGAAGGCTGTCGTAAAAAGTTTCAGATTAGCTACCCAGGGAGCTGATAGGGGAGAAGTAGTGGATGGCATGATGGAATGGATCTGGTCTCCTGATGTTTTTACACTGTGTCGTCCTGCTCACTGCATTGCTGAGAGGTCAGGTAAGTACCTGAAGGAGCGTCTCCACCCCCATCGTTCGGCCCGGGCACTGAGGTCCAGCTCTGAGGGCTTTCTGGCAGTTCCCTCACTGTGAGAAGCCAAGTTGGAACCAGGCAGGGGGCCTTCTCGGTAGTAGCGCCCGCCCTGTGGAACACCCTCCCACCAGATGTCAAGAAAATGAACAACTATCTGACTTTGAGAAGAAATCTGGAGGCAGCCCTGTTTAGGGAAGTTTTTAAAGTTTGATGTTTAACGTGTTTTTAATATTCTGTTGGGAGCCGCCCAGAGTGGCTTGGGAAACCCAGCCAGATGGGCGGGATATAAATAAATTATTATTATTATTATTATTATTATTATTATTATTATTATTATTATTGCTGCTGCTGTTGCTACTACTACTTCACAGCTCCACACTGTCCTCTGTTACAGGGAAGGCAGGTGACACTCTTCAAGAGGCAATGACCTCATCAGGAAGCTAGCCTGGCTTATATCATAACACTTGCTGGATCCAGGGGTTCAGGAAGTTAGCTTGGCTTGATTAGCTTTTAACATTTGCTGGATTCAGGGATTCAAGGAGTCTGGCATCCGAAATAAGACTACAGTGGTAGCTCGGGTTAAGAACTTAATTCGTTCCAGAGGTCCGTTCTTAACCTGAAACAGTTCTTAACCTGAGGCACCACTTTAGCTAATGGGGCCTCCCGCTGCCGCCACGCCACCGCTGCGCGATTTCTGTCATCATCCTGAAGCAGAGTTCTTAACCCGAGGTACTATTTCTGAGTTAGCAGGGTCTGTAACCTACAGCATCTGTAACCTGAAGTGTCTGTAGCCCGAGGTACCATTGTATTATTGTGCAGTTAGGGACCAAGAAGACAAAAACTTCAAGAAAGAATGGGGAATTTTTAAAATTTATTTAGGAGACCACTGTAGGCAGATGAAAACATTAGCAAGATTTTAATCCCACTTGTAATGGAACACATACTATGGACAATATGGATAGATATAAAATTTAGATTATGAAACAATATGCAGTTGAAAATGTTGACAATAGGACCCATAGAGGGGATGGGGGGGGAGTCTCGAGATTCAGAGAAATCTCTTTATATTGATATGTATTTGGTAGTGTTATAAATTTATATTTGTAAAATCAAATAAAAATGATTTTCCCCCCCAAAGGCTATTATTGTGGAGTTAATGGGAGTTAGAGTCCAATGATATTGCGGGGGGTGGGGCTTGTTCTCCATCCTTGTCCCATTTGCTCAGATAATCCCTAGCGCACCTGGAACTCTGAGAAATGGATTTTAAATTATTTTATTTTTTAAAATGGTCTTTAAAACTTGGTTTGTGGCTGATGGCTGTTTCGTTGCACTCAAAGTGACGAAGCCTGTACAAAAGTAAAAACTATTAAATATATCAGGAAAAAGTAGAGGACTCAGCTATACAGGTGCAAATAAAACGTTTTAAGTGTGTTTTAAGTGCAATCTACAACGTGACACTAGATGGCGATGGTGAGCCTTAGGGGAAATTCAATGTGTTTTTAAAAACACTTAAAAAAAAACAACCCACACATTTTCAAAACGGTTTTTATATGTGTGTACCTTCCACCAGAGAGAGAAAAGAACAACATAGCAGTGAAGGAATGTTTTCTTTCTTTCTTTCTGGTGTAGCTGTGGTTTTAAGATGTGAATATTTCTTAGTACCATTCTGTCAGGGAACTGCCACCTGGCCCGCGGAGGGGAACGGAGGGTCCGTTAGCATACAGAGAGCCCCGATGCCAATTCAGCAGCAGCACCTCTTCCAGCGGGGAAAGCCGCCACACCTCCAGTGGGGAGGAGAGGGAAGGAACCAGCCTGGCGGGGAGAGGGCTTAGGGATGCCACTGAGAGCCCCAGTGCCTCTTCTAGCCAGGAGCCACAAGCAGGGAGCCTGGCAGGGAGAGGGCTTGGGGATGTTGCTGAGACCCTGCGCTCACCTCGCCCAGCTGGTCAGGAGGGAGGCACGCCATTTCCGGCACCCCAGTTGCGCAGAGGGGTGAAACGCAAGGAGGGTAGGAGGAGACTTGGGGTGCCGAAGTTATTATGCTGGGGGAGAAGCCGGAAGGGGCCACTCCCGGATTCTGCCAGCGACTGAGACAGACATGCTTTTTGTAGCTCTGCACTGTAAATAGTTTGCACAATAAAACTGCAAAAGACTGTTTGGGCTCCTGCTCTGTTACTCGTGAAGCACCATCAAGCGAACCTTACACATTCTTTGCAGCTTCTTAATTTAGATCTTTATTGGGAAGTAGATAGGGTGGAGAAGGGGGTCATTGTGATGCAATTGCCATTATGACTTCACAGTGGGATTCATTTAAGACTGGCATAAAATGTACTGAAAGTGGTTGGAATTTTCCTTTTTACTTCATTGTATCCAGGAATATGGTAATAATGAAGATGAAGATTATGATAGGTCAATAAAGTTGTGGTTTTTCTCCCCCCTCTTCCAAACACACATGCTTTCACAGTCAAACACCACCTTCGTTGTGCTCCCAAAGCCAACAATTTTTAATTATCAGTGCAAGTCTCCCCAGGGTTAGGATGGCAGATGAAACATATCCCCCCCCCCACACACATACAAACACTTTCCATCTGATGAGAAAAGTATTTATTGTCATGGTAATCACAGAAAAATTCTAGGAGCCCATACCAGATGCTTTTCTCTGTGCCAGAAATGTTACTGGAGAAGAAATGACCAAAAATTGTTAGCAATTGTTGCCTCTTCTCTATTTACTATGCTGTTCCCTTATCCTGAGGAGATTGTGTTCAATTGCTCAACTTAGATTTTTGAGTGAGACGCTGCTTCAAAGTTCTGAAGAAGTGAAAAGCTCCAGATTTTCGTATGTTTCTGAGGTATAAATCACCCTCATTATTGAAATTCATAGCTGAACTTTTATTTGCTCCTTCGGTACGTTCTCAAAAAACAAGACTTGGAGACAAAGCTTGAGGAATAGAATCTGCTATCTCAAAAGTCAAACCCAGACTTCTTCTTGAGTGACGCAGAGTGTTTTGCTTTACGTTCATCGTATTCTCCATCAGACAGCAGTTAGCGTTATATAAATCAACTGGCTGCAACTCTAGCATAGCTGTCAACTTTTCCCTTTTCTTGTGAGGAATCCTATTTGGAATAAGGGAATTTCCCTTTAAAAGGGGGGGGGAGTTGACAGCTATGAATTCTGGAGCAGATGATAGTGCTAAGCAGCTCAGAACAACCAGGCATGTCCTGCAGTTTCTTTTTTCAAAAAAATAGTTTTTTAATTGATTTTTACATTTTTATCTTCATCAGAATAACATCATCTCAGATATAAAGACAACCCCAAATACCCCCCTCCCCCCTGAGACTTCCCTCAGCTTCCTCTTCTGGTTTGTTGCATAATAATTGCCCTGGTTTTTGGTTATGCCTTGATACTGTATTCTCTAAATTAGGTCCTTTCTTTATTCCGTTTGGTAATTGTAAGTGTTTAGTCAAATCCTGCTAGTGAGTTCATTTCCTTACAATATTTCTGTAAGTACATCGTAAATGGTTTCCACTTCTTTTTAAAGTCTCTGTTGTCTTTGTCTCTTAATCTCTCAGTCAGTTTGGCCATTTCGGCGTAGTCCATAAGTTTGTCTTTCCATTCTTCTTTGGTTGGTATCTCATCGCTTTTCCACTCTTGGGCTAGGAGTATCCTAGCTGCCATTGTAGCGTACACGAAGATTTTCTTCTTCTCTTTCAGCAGATCTTGACCTGTAATGCCTAATAAAAAGGCTTCTGGACTTTTGACAAAGGTTATCTTAACTTTTTCATTTCATTATATATCATTTCCCAATGTTTCTTAATTGCTTTACAATTCTACCACATATGTAAGAACGTAGTCTCTTTTTCTTTATACTTCCAACATTTTTTAGAGCCTGTTCTATACATTTTTGCCATTTTTACATGTGTAATATACCATCGATACATCATTTTCATAAAATTCTCTTTTAACACGTCCTGCAGTTTCAGCAGCACTCGCAAACTAGGAATAACATATTGTGCTGTTTGCTGATTGTGTCGTTTCCAGAACACGCAGAGCCTCAGATAACTCAATCTATGTTCATTGTGTGCTGTTCTGCTCTTCCCTTTTTACTTTCCTCCAAGTATTGTTAACGATGCTCTCAAACTACATTGTTTGCGAACTCCCCCTACCCCACACCAAATTGCAGAGCCCTGGGGCTGGAAATGAACGAGCACTTAATGGACGCATGCTTGAGTTATCACTACTTAAATATGTCCCACGTGGCAGCTCAAACTACATGTGGAGCCAGTTATTTGGCAGTTCTGCATTGCCATGCTCCTGTGGCCACATGCAGATGGAGAGCATGGGAAAGGTCACTGCACTGTGAGGTTGCAACCAGGATAATCCCATTTTAATCCCATTTAACTGGTGGCCTTCATTACATCTTTTGGCAGGGAATGCCATGCTCTAGAGACTATTGGTGACATGGGAAATTTGTAGGTACTGACTGCAGCATGTTTTGTTTTATTTTTATCCATAGAAATCATAGATTGAACTCGGATCTGCCAGGAGAATACTCTTATATTTCCCAATAATTGCACATGTATTGTCCAAAAGTGTGCTTTAATCAGCCAGGTTTTGCCTGACTTGCACCACATAATCTATTAGCAGTATAGCTTTTATTACTGTGGGCTCATTTACACTTACCTAGGCATCACTTGATGATTGGCAGCTGTCTATGTGAATGAAGAAAGCATAATGTGTGGAAAATTGCAGTCAAATATAACTAGCAAGCTTAGGGCTAGTTAAAGCATGAAGGGGTTAAGATCACAGAGTTGTATTCCTAGACTCAGTTAGGCCACACCCTCTCACCTCCGGTGAAGAAAGAAATGAAACTTATTTCTTCATTCTCTTCCACCATGTGAAGCTGACCAGGCAACATGTCTGGGCTTGATTGTTTCAAGCCCAGACCTCATGCTCAGAAATTTGTTCCTGTATTTTGTAAACCCAATACTTTCTACGTGTGTTCTTGCTGCTGCATCAAATGACACATGAATCTGACCTTTGGAGTTTGTAAGTAAAGCATTTAAACTTATTAAACAGTGTGGTCTGTTCATTGCAAGAGGAGTAGAAAATGGGAGAGGTGTTGTAAGCGGACTAAACAGGATACTAAAAGGGTCAAAGGCCTATATTCCTTTTTTAAAGACATTTTATTAGTTTTTGTGTATAGGTGGAACACTTGGAACCAAACCCTCATGTAAAAAAAAACGTAAAGGACCCCTGGGCAGTTAAGTCCAGTCAAAGGCGATTATGGGGTTGTGGCACTCATCTCACTTTCAGGCTGAGGGAGCTGGCATTTGTCCCCAGACAGCTTTCTGGGTACTAAACCGCTTCTTGCACAACGGAACACCGTGATGGAAACCAGAGCGCACGGAAATGCCATTTGCCTTCCTGCCACAGCGGTACCTGTTTATCTACTTGCACTGGTGTGCTTTCGAACTGCTAGGTTGGCAGGAGCTGGGACAGAGCAACGGGAGCTCACCCGTCACAGGGATTTGAACTGCCGACCTTCTGATTGGCAAGCCCAAGAGGCTCAGTGGTTTAGACCACAGCACCACCCGCGTCGCCAATGTAAGCTGTGGCCGTGCTGTATGCGTGTCAACAGGTGTCATATTTTGTGGATTGCATACCTGTGACCTGCAATGCACATGGAATACTGTGTTTGCAACAATTAATGGCTTCATAGTCTCCAGGTTTCCTTTAGGCTGCTGCAAAGCTGCTTGAAACACAAAAGAGTGCTTTTGCTGCTGTGGTGAGATCAAAATTTCTTTACATTGGCTGCTTCTAAGGTGTTGGACCGGGTTTTAAAATTTCTCTCTGGAGACACAAAACCTTTATTTGTTCAGGTTCTGACTAAATGGGAGACCACCTACTTAAGCACAATGTGCATCTATACTCAGATGTGTGACTATTAGCATGGATTACACTTTAAAGGCTATTATTGTATTTCACATCTTAGGTTTTTGGCTCACATATCGCCATCGTCCCCTGCTCTCAATATTCTTTATGTTCCTTTGAGTTATTCTTCTGCTTCTTGTCCATAATACAACATACCGGTACTTCTTTTTCTGAAGCCAGATAGTTTGCTAGTTTGCTAGTTTGTGGGTGCAATCCAATGCATGTTTCCCTGGAAATATGTCTCACTGAGTTCAATGAGGCTTACTTCCTAGTAAGTGCGGTCAAAATTGCAGCCTAGGTCTACCTACCTTTGTCTGAGTGCTTTGCATGTTATAAAATTCCACACTGAGACAGAGCATATAGAAAGTAAGACAACGCCATATCCATTGTGTAATTCCACCATTTATTTTAATCAAAACGAGGTTTATAAACTCCAGCATGTTGTCTGGGTATCATATATGGTATTGATATACTAAATTGCAGCCCAAAGCAACTAACCACAGATTTAAATTGTGTATAGTGAGGGTTAAAATGGGGTTGGCTTAATTTGGATTGACATTTCAGAACAATATGATTCAAGTAAAATCTCTCTCTCTCTCTCTCTCTCTCTCATATATCTATATATTTGGAAGAGAGAAGCAGAATAAATTGGTTTATTCTGTTGTGAACGTTGTACTGGTCATGTTGTGCAGATGCCTGATTATTGTCTCCCAAAGCACCTACTCTGTTCCCGAACTTAAAAATGGAAAGCGTAATGCTGGTGGTCAACAAAAGAGGTTTAAAGACTCTCTCAAGGCAAATCTTTAAAAAATGTAGTATAAACACCGACAACTGGGTAACACTGGCCTGTGAGTGCTCCAATTGGAGAACAGCCTTTATCAAAGGCTTTGAAGACGTTCGAACTCAGGACAAAAGGGAGAAACGTGCTCAGAGGAAGGCATGCTTGGCAAACCCTCACCATGATCAACTCCTGCCTGGAAACCTATGTCCCTGCTGTGGAAGGACGTGTGGATCCAGAATTGGCCTCCACAGTCACTTACGGATTCTCTGTTAAAACCATGTTCATGGAAGACATTCTTACTCGGCTACGAGTGATCGCCAATGAAGAAGAAGAAGATACAGATCCACACTCAGAGAATGAGATATATGGCATCTACGTATTTATAAATTCTCTCTTCATTTCCACTATACTTAGCTTGACAGTGTTCAACAGTGGATTGCAGCCTATAAAAATGAATGGTTCTAAAGCCTCTTTATGGAGACAGTATCCCAATTAAGGCTTCTGTATATACTTTTTGAACAGTACAAGCATGGTATAGCCTGCAACTTTGTGACTTTATGTGGACAGTTGCTCTTCACTTTCCCCAAATGATAAGCAGATCTCAGTGGCTTCAAAGAGTATGAGCGATAAAATGAAATAGAACGCACATTTCCACAAACTCGGCAGAGTACCACAGAACGTAAAACACTTAGAATGAAAATGAAATCACAGGAATCAGCACTGGGCTTCTTCTCCCTCTTAAACAAGCCACATGGGGGAAGTGTTCAAAACATGTTTGTGTTTTCTCAGTTGCTTTCCTCGGCAATGCTGTTAAAGTCTCGTTGTCAAGAATAGGCCTGACCTTTCTGCGCTGGTCAAAAAGGTCATCCGTAAAGGTCAACACGAACAATTCACTGCATAGTCTACCTCAGAGCTTGCAGCACATAAATGGACTGCTCCTTTTCTGGCATGAAATAGTGTGTGGGCAGCTTCGCTATTCCTTGAAGGACTGTGCCATAAGACGAAAGCTGTGTACCAAAGAAACAATTGTGCGCATGAGAAAGTTGAAAGTTAGGTAGCTTATGTAGCTCTGTTTCAAACAGTGCTGCTTTCAACAGTTGTTATTAGTCAGTATAGTGAGATAAAGGCCCTGCAGAGAGCAACAGTACACCTCTGAATAGAAGGGGCTGGGATAATCCCATTCCTTAGAATCATAGAGTTGGAAGGGACCCTATCGGTCATCTAGTCCAACCTCCTGCAATGCAGGAATCGCAACTAAAGCATCCGTGACAGATAGCCATCCAACCTCTGCTTAAAAATCTCCAAGGAAGGAGAGTGCACAACCTCTCGTGGGAGTCTGTTCCACCAGTGTGGTGTAGTGGTTAAGAGTGGTAGACTCGTAATCTGGTGAACCGGGTTCGCATCTCCGCTCCTCCACATGCAGCTGCTGGGTGACCTTGGGCTAGTCACACTTCTTTGAAGTCTCTCAGCCCCACTCACCTCACAGAGTGTTTGTTGTGGGGGAGGAAGGGAAAGGAGAATGTTAGCCGCTTTGAGACTCCTTCGGGTAGTGATAAAGCGGGATATCAAATCCAAACACTTCCTCCTCCTCCTCCTCCTCCTCCTCCTCCTCCTCTTCTTCTTCTTCTTCTTCTTCTTCTTCTTCTTCTACTACTACTGTCAGAAAGTTTTTCCCAATGTTTAGTCGGAATCTCCTTTCTTGCAACTTGAAGCCATTGGTTTGAGTCCTACCCTCCAGAGCAGGAGAAAACACGTTTGCTTGTTTCCATGTGACAGCCCTTGAGATATTTGAAGATAGCTATCATATCTCCTCTCAGTCTCCTCTTTTCCAGGCTCCTTCAACCATTCCTCATAAGGCCTCCAGACCCTTGATCATCTTGGTTGCCCTCCTCTGCACACGTTCCAGCTTGTCAGCACCTTTCTTAAATTTTCAGTTTCATTTCATTTCACTTTTAATTTGTATACCGCTTTTCTATATTACTATGCACAAGGTGGTTTGCAAGCTGAAGAAATAGACAAAATAGATAGTTTAGATCACACACCTAATAACAACCTGATTCAATACAAAAAAGTCGCAATAAAAACAACTTGAAAATAAACAACTTATATCAGATACAGCAATATTCAACAATCCCTTTGAATATAATAATAAACCGTGTAATTAAAGATCATTGAATCATGATTAAACAATTACAATAAAGAATTACTAAACTATAATCAATAAAAATAACGGCAAGTCACAATACATTAATTACCACAAAACATACAAAACCATGTAAAAGGGTCAAATTGAGAAACAAGGACACACAACTAATTTCCTTGCTGGAAGGAAGACCGCTCCCTGCTGCAAGGCCTATTTTCACCTGGCATAGGTGCATAGCTGTCAACCCTCCCTGCTGTTCCCCACTGCTATAATAAGGGAATTTCCTGCAAAACAAAAAGGGGAAAGGTTGACAGCTATGCATAGGTGGCAAAGCCCAGACTCTCCTTGGACAGCTAAAAGAGGCTCCTGGGAAGCCAGAGGGACATTGTTGAGGCAACTCTTGTGTTGGGGCAACTGACTAAAATGTTTTAACTGTTCTAATTTTGGTTCCTTTGTTTTGTTTTTGTCGGGTTGGTGTTTTAGTTGGGGTTGGTGGTTATTTTGATTTGCGTATAACTGTAAACTGCTATTGTCATCATTATTGTTATTGGTTTCTATTGAATTATTGGTTTGTTTGTTTGTTGTTTGTATAGGATATTTTGCTTTTTAATGTTTGATGTTTTGTGGTGTTTTTATATATGTTGCAAGCTGCCCAGAGTGGCTGGGGAAACCCAGCCAGATAGGCAGGATATAAATTATTACTATCATCATCATCATCATCATCATCACCGCCATCACCCTGAGCTCCTCTCTTCCCAGCTGACTCTGCTGTTCTCTTCTTTGTCAGGGCCATAGGTGTCAGCTCCCTGGGGCCCTGGATCCCCAAGCACCCACAAAATTTCTTATGAAGGGGCTGGGCACCCACAGATTCCGGCACCAGGGCCATGCACACTATGTTTATGCAACTGTGCCCTGTTCATCCTTCCTCCACCCTGACTCAGCTCTCTTAAGACTTCGTGCATCAGATGTTTGTGGCTTCTCCGCATCTCTCTGCATAATGTCCCAAGACTTGGATGACAAGCAGAGAATCCCTTTTAATATTTGTGTCTCTTTCTTCGGTTTAAAAATAAAAAAGCAAAAGCGTTTCACAGTGGAACATGGACCTTTCTGCATGACAGTCAAAGCTCACCAGTTTGGTGAAGTCCTGAGGGCGACCTGTTTATGCAGGAGCTGCATTTGTGTGTCAGTGCAGCTTTCTGGGTCAGAGTGCTTATCTCTCAGGCCGAGTTCCTAAACCAAACATCCTTATCCCCTTCTTTCAGGGAAGCTGCAAACGAAAACCCTTGCAAACGCCTGAGTCAGAAACATATGTTCTCTTATAGTCTCTCCTCATAAAGCTGGCATTCCAGGTCTCATGAAAATTCAGTATCTCCACATCGTTTTGTATGTGAAAAGAGATTTCCTTACATGAAACAAACATTGGTTGTGGCCAGCTCTCAATTAAAAATCCAAACAGTGAATTGTTTGCTTTAGGCAAAGAAAAGGGGGTGGGAAACACTAAAAAATATAGGAGACAGACAAATAGGTCTTTCTAAACAAAGACTAATTGCTCTCGTAAATGTAGGGTCCTCGTTATTTAAGGCTGAGAGTTTAGATACGCTTATGAGAACAGGGTGGGCAACTGAGAGATGGAGTTGCATCCCATAAAAGAGCCTGACTCCATGAGAGTCTTGGTTGTTTTGTTGTCGTTTGGATGCCCCGCCAAGTTTACATTCTCCGTGATTTCACTCTTATGTATTTATAATAGCACAAAGCGAACGGCTCCAGAAACTTCAAGGGGAAGTTGGCGTGGTTACTAGTGTAACTAAGGGTATGTACGTATTAGGGCCTTAAAACGCAGCAATGTCATTCCCGACACACACATTGTGTTTCAAGTCGCATTTGCATGCTGCTGCGCACACCAGGCAGAAAGCAGGGACGGCTACACCCAATGCACGTTGCCTGTTCGGCTTCCCTGTGCCTCCAAGCACCGCTGCCAGCTCCCCACACTCCTGAGCAGCTAGGCTGGTGACTAAGAGTGGCTGCTGAGACCATATAGCACCATATAACACCAGTCTTGAAAGACCTTCATTGGCTTCCAGCACAATTCAAAGTTTGGTGCTGACCTTTAAATCCCTATATGGCCTTGTCCCAGTATACCTGAAGGAGTGTCTCCACCCCCATCGTTCAGTCTGGACACTGAGGTCCAGCGCCAAGGGCCTTCTTGGTGGTGGTGCCCGCCCTGTGGAACGCCCTCCCATCAGATGTCAAGGAAATAAACAACTATCTGACTTTTAGAAGACATCTGAAGGCAGCCCTGTTTAGGGAAGTTTTTAATGTTTGATGTTTTATTGTGTTTTTAATATTCTGTTGGGAGCCGCCCAGAGTGGCTGGGGAAACCCAGCCAGATGCACAGGGTATAAATAATAAATGATGATGATGATGATGATGTTGAGCTGAAGCTGTCATCTGGACGTCTGCAATGGCTATCTCAAATGTACAATCCTCTGCTTAAATGTTAAGTGAATGTGGCTTGCATTTGCAAACTGGATGAAATCTGGCTTGAGGGAAAACATATCAAACCGGAGTAAGATACTACAGGATAGATTTGGTTTGTGGCTAGCATCATGTGCACATGGCTTCAAATGCCAATGGTGGGAGTCTACTGGAGCCAGAGTAAAATGGTAACGTGTACCAGCCTAGGAGTAAAAAAAAACCCCACCCAGTAATAGCCATATGTAAATGTAAACTGAATTGCATCTGGGTTCATTTATACCATTTTCCTTGTGTGTCTGTACAGTTGATACGTTAAAACAGTGTTTCCCAAACTTGGGTCTCCAGCTGTTTTTGTACTACAACTCTCATCATCCCTAGCTAGCAAGACCAGTGGCCATGGATGATGGGAATTGTAGTCCCAAAAGAGCTGAAGACCCAAGTTTGGGAAACACCGTGCTAAAGAACCAAGAGCAAGAGGTCACGTCACGATCCAAGTCAAATATTGTCCACCGTCCACTGAGGATCTCCTTCCATTAACTGTGCAGAATTAGCATTCCTCATGAGTAAACCAGAAATATAACAGGCATTTTACCTTCATATTTCTACGTTACGACAGCACTCGCAATACCGTGTACAGCTTTGGTTGCTGCATCTCAAAATGGATACTGCGGAGCTGGGGAAAGTGCAGAAGACGGCAACCAAATTGATCAGGAGGTTGAGCAACTCTGGTATTTCAATGTTACCATATTTGGGGCCAGCCAGGCAGGTCCCTGAACAAAATGGCTGCACACTGCAAGGTTACATTGCTGGTCTTACTAGTGTGTTTCTGGTAAGGAACCATCCTCAGGGATCATGGATTCCTTAGCAGGACAATGCTTAGCTGTCTGGCAAAAGATAAACCTTACTTAGATAAACCTTAATTAGCATTTTGTTTTGCTTATGTAATTCCTGCAATAATTACAGCAATTAAGACAAAAAACTTAGTCTGGTCATTTTGCAAGATTCGCTTTCTCCTTGTGTATTTATTTTAAGTCACACACACTCTGTGTGTAAACATAACTGTTCCCCCTTGATATATCTGTATCCAAGTGACTTTGCGGCAATGACAAACCCTTTACAGAGTTGCTGCGCTGGCACAGTTGAAGATGCTGATGCAAAACCAAAAATGTCTTGGCAGACTTAGCATATGCAGATTGCTGCTTTTTGTTTGTTAAACAAAGGCAACTGTGGTATTTTTAGTTCTATTCAAAATACGGGAAGCAAAAATCATTCTTGCCAAGTGGCAAGGGACAGAACTGGCGGAGGGAGAAATTAAATCCAGATTTCCACAAAAGAACTCCCAACCTTGCTCACGTTTTGTGCTCTGGTCTGACCTGTCATTCCACCGTGTCGCAGATATTAAGTGCGGTGCAGTTCTTATGGTCACGTGGTTGAACTTTCAGAGTTCATGTCCCCAGCCACTGGGGTGTTCAACATAGCCAGAGGGTGGAGGAATCTCGGTTCTGCTAGTAATGATTGTGTGAGGGGGGAAGGTGATCCGGGGATCCAGTCACTCAACTTGCCACCACAGCTACTTGGTCAAAGAGTTATGGGTCAGAAGAACCATTGCCTCCACTCTTCAGTTCATCCTTTGCTGTAATGGAAGTGAGTGGCCCAATGTCAGGCTTTGGGGAATTGAGACAGAATTTTGTCACTGCATCTCAGTTGCTCATCGGTGGGAGGCGAAGATTGATAGTTGATAGTGGTTTCGCATCAACTGCCGTTTTTTCCTGCTCTTGCTTTTTTGGGGTACTTGTTTTGTGCTTTTGAGAATATTATTAAAGGTATTTTGTAACTGTCGCAAGTCACCATGGGCAGGTGGTTGCAGAAATCTGGGCTAAAAATTAAAATAATATACAATATGCACGTGTGCTGCACTTCTGACCTCAATATTTGACTCCACAGTGCATGTTTATACACAATCTCTTCTCATTATGGCACTAAATCTTCACATCTGGTACAGAGAACAAGGGCTTACACCACTGCATAACTGCACATTCTTCATCAAACAACCACTCCTCCTCCTTATTTCAGGGTCAACAAACAATCCTGAGAATTGGAGAGAAACTATAATTATAATCATCGTGCAAAATAACTCAGATAATCACACAGGGGAAAGTAATGGTCTGCCTTTTCATTGTTGAGTTCAGCATAATATAAATACACACATCCCAGGATTTTAAACAAGTGTTGCAATTAAGTGCCTTGATAAAACAAGCCAGTTATCTTGTTTGGTGGAAAATAATGTTTCAAGCACACAGGGCAATTTTAAATTGCCCTCCCGCTATACTTTACCAATACCACGCTGTCATTAAAGCTGTTGTTCTTTGTATGACTGTAAACTAGCAGAGACAGTGATAAAGCATGAATGCTTGGGAAGTATATAAAAATGGTCTGAAGAAGGACTGGTGTTTTCTCTTTTCACTTCACACCATGGTCAGAGTCAGGATGCCCCCAAATCTTCTTCTTCTTTGGCAATCACTTGTAGCCGAGTAAGATTGTCTTCCATAAACACGGTTTTAACAGTGAGTCCGTAAGTGACTGGAGGCCAATTCTGGATCCACACATCCTTCCACAGTGGGGACATAGGTTTCCGGGTGGGAGTTGATCATGGTGAGGGTTTGCCAAGCATGCCTTCCTCTTAGCGCGTTTCTCCCTTTTGTCCTGAGTTTGAGCGTCTTCAAAGCCCATGACACCTTTGGTAAAGGCAGTTCTCCAATTGGAGCGCTCGCAGGACAATGTATTTCCCAGTTGTCGGTCTTCATACTACATTTTTTAAGATTTGCCTTGAGAGATCAAGGGAAGTAATAGTACCACTGTATTCCGCTCTGGTCAGACCTCACCTGGAATACTGTGTCCAGTTCTGGGCACCACAGTTCAAGAAGGATACTGACAAGCTGGAACGTGTCCAGAGGAGGGCAACCAAAATGGTCAAAGGCCTGGAAACGATGCCTTATGAGGAACGGCTTAGGGAGCTGGGTATGTTTAGCCTGGAGAAGAGAAGGTTAAGGGGTGATATGATAGCCATGTTCAAATATATCAAAGGATGTCATATAGAGGAGGGAGAAAGGTTGTTTTCTGCTGCTCCAGAGAAGCGGACACAGAGCAATGGATTCAAACTACAAGAAAGAAGATTCCACCTAAACATTAGGAAGAACTTCCTGACAGTAAGAGCTGTTCACAGTGGAATTTGCTGCCAAGGAGTGTGGTGGAGTCTCCTTCTTTGGAGGTCTTTAAGCGGAGGCTTGACAGCCATCTGTCAGGAATGCTTTGATGGTGTTTCCTGCTTGGCAGGGGGTTGGACTGGATGGCCCTTGTGGTCTCTTCCAACTCTATGATTCTATGAGTCTTTAAACCTCTTTTGCTGACCACCAGCATTAAGCTTTCCATTTTTAAGTTCAGAATAGAGTAGTTGCTTTGGAAGACAATAATCAGGCATCTGCACACAACAAACAAAGTTGATGTTGAAGAATCATTGCTTCGACACTGGTGATCTTTGCTTCTTCCAGTACACTGGCATTAGTTCGCCTGTCTTCCCAAGTGATGTGTAAAATTTTTGGAGACACCGTTGATGGAATCTTTCGAGGAGTTGGAGATGGCGTTTATAAGTGGTCCATGTTTCACAAGCATACAGTAAGGTTGGTAGTACAATAGCTTTGTAAACAAGCATTTTGGTTTCCCTGTGAATGTCCCAGGTCCTCAAACACTCTGCACATCATTGGGAGAAAGCTGCACTTGCAGAGCTCAGGCGATGCTGGATTTCGGCATCAATGTTGGCCCTTGTGGAAAGATAATATTGAGTAGCTGGAAACCCCAAGACTGCTGTTGTGCTCAGGTTCTGCTTGTAACCCTCTTATGGGCAACTCATTGGCCACTGTGAGAACAGGATGGTAGAACAGGTGGACCGCTGGCCTGATCCTACAAGCGTATTCTTATGTTCTTATGAGGAAATCTCCTAGAAGTTGCCGCGCCTGCTCTGCATTATACCAGCAAAAATGTAGACATCTTGGAGCAGGTGACAGTATTATAACCTGAAAACTGCATTGTTTTATATTTATGGTGCCCAAATGGTGTAGTTGTGCAATTGAGAGCCTTATGCTGATCCCTGCGCTAACACAAGAAACATTGTACGGTGCTGACATGAGAAGCCACCTTGTTATCTGATCTGGGATAGGAAAAGGAGTCTTAGTCATGGCAAGGTAAAAGGTCAACCTTTCCTCAAATCTGCAAGTGTCTGACATGATTGAGCATCTCTGCCAAGAGCTGATTAAGAGGTTTTGGAGGAAGCCTCGCCCAATTGTCAACTTTTAATTTCTCTGCTTGCTTAAAGCAATGCCAGATGCTGGCGGGGGCTGGGGGATTTGTGGGTAGAGATTGAGCATGACCTTTTATTTGGCCCCTTTATTAAACCTCACAATAATTTCTTATTATTTTAACGTATTAAATCTCACAATAATTTCATAATTATCTGTCTATGTATTTCTAATAGTATAACCAAATCAGTAATTTTTGATATAACTGTAAAAACTACTCTGAAAATTTATTATTCCAAAAATGAAACCTTCCTCTGGTTGTAAATATTAAGATTATACCAGCAAGAATGAGTCTTTCTGTAAAAAAAAAATTAAATCAAGTCTTACTGACTAGTGATTTAAATTGTGATTTAAATTGATTTAAATCAAATCCACCCTGCTTACAACTGTGTCAAGAATCAATGCCAGTAAGGCTATCTGGAAGCAAGGCTCTTCCTTCAGTTATAAAAAAAAATCCTGTGTTGAATAGCTTTGATGAGGCATAAGCAACATTTCAGTGCTGAGGGCCACATTCCCTTGGGGGAAAGTGACCAGGGGCCCTGTACCAGTGGGTCTAGGAGGGGGAAATGGGCAGGGTCAACTGAAATGTGGGAGGGTGTCCCTTCTCAGTACACCTTGCAGTGTGCCTGACAATAGTTTCCTGGGAAAGCCCTCTAAATGCATGTTTAGGAAAAACAAGACACTACCCTATCACTCAATTTTTCTACCTGTTTCCTTATATCTAAGGGCTCGATGAAGAGTTGGTATTACACAGTGGCGTAGGAAGCTTCTTCTCCGCCCGGGGCGGTGGTGCGGAGGCACCCCCTGGGAGCAGGGCGTCATGGCGTATGCTTCATGACGCCACAATGCGTCGGATGCACAGTGCATGCCCGGAATTTCTGGGCACGCGTAGTGGATCTGGCTGGCACTGCTGCGACCCAGCGAGCGAGCGGCAGGTCGGGCAGCCCAACGACCCACTGCTTGCTCGCCAGCTTGCCGCGGGAGCAGCAATGCCGGCCGGATGCATCAGGGCCGGCGCTGCTGCTCCCGCGGCGGGCCGGCGTTGCTGCTCCCGCGGTGAGCCGGCAAGCAAGCGGCAGGTCGTGGGGCTGCCCCATCTGGACGGGGTGCCGGGCGGTGGGGGAGCAGCCGGGGAGTGTCACCCCCTTCCCCTGTAACCCAGGGCGGAGTGCCCCCTACACCCCGCCCTTCCTATGCCACCGGTAGTACATATCTGTGTTTACAGTCTAGAAATCTGTTGATAAAATGCATGTTCTGTTAGTCATTCCTGTGACTCTGTCAGCTAACAGCTATGTTTATACTTTGCAGTATACCATAGTTTCAACAGAGCATGCATGAGCTGCAGTGAGCCTCAAACTTATGTGTTCCTCTCCTATGCAGTCCAGAGGAGGAGTCTGGAAGCTTCCACTTTTACTTAACTGCAGCTTCCTGTGTCATCTGAACTGAGAACTATGGTTAATTTCAGAAAGTCAGATTCATAGCCCATGTTTTGCCTTACAAGTTGATGAAGTTGATGTGTTTAGTTTGAGAAAAATCATTGTCAATATTTACTAAAGGCTGGAAAGCCCTTAGTGGCTTTTTACATGAGAAAGAAAATGGACTTGTGATATCTGGGTTTGAGGATGGAAGAAAATATTGGTTTATAGAAAGTGGAATTGTTGGGTGTTATCTTGGAGTGGGTGTTTTGAATAAATTTTCTACATATATAGCTGACAGAAAAAGAATTGGAAGTTCTCCTTTTTTCTTTCTCTCTTTGTTTTCCTTTGTTTTGTTTTTATTTAGATTAGTTTCTTTTATCTTTGATATAAAAAGATACTGGAAATTTTGATATTCACTTTTGTTTATCTTTTTTGAAACTTTATTGGGGGGGGGAACTGTTGGCTTGTAAGACATTAATCATAGTTAGTGGTAACCACAGTTTATGACTCCAGGTGACACAACAAACTATAAGAAACAGAAAGAAAGAAAGAAAGAAAGAAAGAGAAGCACTTCTTTCAGACTCCTGGTCCCAACCGAACAGAGGAGAGCATACAAGCCCAAGGCTTGCTCTGGTTCATTCCTGACATAAGTCATGGCCAAATTGGGTCAATATATGATCTCGATTAGCACCATCAATCAGGTTTTTTTGGGGGGGGCATCTTCTATTGCTAAGAATCCAAATCCTTGTGATGGATTCATGATATTTTAAAACATGGGCTCCTCCAAAACATGGGTCATTCTCATCACTATCTGTTTTGGTTTCTTTCAGATTCGGACCTGAGCATGCGGACTCTCAGCACGCCCAGCCCAGCTCTAATATGTCCGCCAAATTCGCACATTTTGCAGAATGGCCGAGGATCTTCCACATCATCCTCTTCAATTACCGGGGAGACCATTGCAATGGTTCACTCGCCTCCTCCAACCCGCCTCACCCATCCTCTCATCCGGTCTGCCTCCCGACTTCAGAAGGAACGGGCTAACATCGACCGGCTGCCGGACCATTCAGTGATCCAGATATTCTCTTTCCTGCCTACCAACCAGCTGTGCCGCTGCGCCCGTGTGTGTCGCCGCTGGTATAATCTTGCTTGGGACCCTCATCTCTGGAGGACTATTCGCTTGACGGGCGAGACAATCAACGTGGACAGAGCCCTGAAGGTGCTGACTCGACGACTTTGCCAGGACACACCCAACGTCTGTCTCATGTTGGAGACGGTAATTGTTAGTGGCTGCAGGCGGCTCACAGACAGAGGACTCTATACTATTGCTCAATGCTGCCCTGAACTAAGGCAGTTAGAGGTGTCGGGTTGCTACAATATTTCCAACGAGGCGGTCTTTGATGTGGTGTCGCTGTGTCCCAACCTGGAGCACTTGGATGTGTCAGGTAATAGAAAATACACCTGTGCTTAAATTTGGGTGGAGAACTTTGCTTAAGGCAGGGATGAGGAGCTTTCAACTAAGAGGCTCTGTGTCCAGGGCAGCTGTCTACCAGCTCCACCTAGTATGCATGCTGAGACCCTACCTGTCTCACCAGAGTGGTGCATGCTCTAGTTATCTCCCGCTTGGACTACTGCAACATGCTCTATGTGGGGCTACCTTTGAAGGTGACCCAGAAACTACAACTAATCCAGAATGCGGCAGCTAGACTGGTGACTGGGAGTGGCCACCGAGACCACATAACACTGGTCCTGAAAGACCTACATTGGCTCCCAGTATGTTTCCGAGCACAATTCAAAGTGTTGTGTTGACCTTTAAAGCCCTAAATGGCCTCGGCCCAGTATACCTGAAGGAGCGTCTCCACCCCATCCCATCAGTCCGGACACTGAGGTCCAGCTCTGAGGGCCTTCTGAGGTTCCCTCACTGAGAAGTGAAGTTACAGGGAACCAGGCAGAGGGCCTTCTCAGTAGTGGCGCCCGCCCTGTGGAACACCCTCCCATCAGATGTCAAGGAAATAAACAACTATCTGACTTTTAGAAGACATCTGAAGGCAGCCCTGTTTAGGGAAGTTTTTAATGTTTGATGTTTTATTGTGCTTTTAATATTCTGTTGGGAGCTGCCCAGAGTGGCTGGGGAGCCCCAGCCATATGGGCAGGAGATAGATAGATAGATAGATAGATAGGGCTTATTGTGGCCCCCAAAGTCTTGCCATCTGGCCCCCAGGTCCTCTCCTCTTCACACACACCCCATCCTCCTCAACCTCCATGCCGGCTCCTGGGAATAAGAAGTTTAACCCAACAACTTTTGTTCTTTTTGCTTGCTGTTTGGCAATGCACATTGCAGGCATAGGTCTCCAGATCAGGACCACAGCATGGGGCAAAGGGCTAAATCCCTTTTGTTGCAGATGCCAGGGTTCAGACTTGTATCTGCTCAGCGGTACTTGGTATTTGCAATGGAATGCCGATTCTAGTCTCTGTGTGTAGGAAAATGAAAAATTGATGGATGAATGGGTGTACTTGTGTGTGAATGGAATGCTTAAAAGCTAAATCCCAATATTAACTCCTTTGTATTCTAGTTGATGCATTTTTCTTTTTTATTTTCTGATCTTTAAAAAAAAACCTTCAAGGCTAATGCTCATCTCTCCAAAGTTACCTTATCCTTAAATTAGTGGGGGCTGGTTGGGGCTTGTTTTTCATGTTTCTTTTCAATTAAAGCCATAGTCTGCAGAGGTAGAAATTGCCTCAGGTATACAAAACCAACAAAGAGTCCAGTGGCACCTTAAGACTAGCTATTGTAATACAACTAGGGGTGTGGGATAAATTCAGTTCAGGTTCCATTTAAAGGAAGGCCTACCAGACTTTCACTTTCCAAAGCAATACATGAACCAAAAACAAAGCCATCCTTTGAAATTCGCTTTTCCCAAATATTGTGATGCAGTTATTCAGACAAGTAATGTGCACAAAAATGCATATACAGTGGTACCTCAGGTTACAGACGCTTCAGGTTACAGACTCCGCTAACCCAGAAATAGTACCTCAGGTTAAGAACTTTGCTTCAGGATGAGAACAGAAATCGCGCAGTGGGGTGCGGCAGCAGCGGAGGCCCCATTAGCTAAAGTGGTACCTCAGGTTAAGAACAGTTTCAGGTTAAGAATGGACCTCCAGAACGAATTAAGTTCTTAACCCGAGGTACCACTGTAAATGTACGTATATTAGTGAAAATAATTATAATAGGGAAATTGGTTTGCAAAAATGCATAGATTAGGAAAAATTGCACTATTTTAATATTCATTAAAATGCTGATTTATTTTCATGAGTTATTTTTCAAAACCCTAACTTCCCTCACTTAAAACTTCCCATACTTCAAAATATGGAAGCTGAGAGAAACTGAAATGGTCACTTTTGCCCATCCAAGTCTTTAGTTTCTACAGGGTTCTCTTCGTTGCAGTTGCTACAGCACAATGAGATTGAATTAATTGTCAAATAGTCAAACGTTGTGCTAAATGGTGTGTGCAATACTGCCCTCTGCTGTAGAGGTTGCGCCCCAAGGCCCCCAAGCCCTTCCCCAGTAAATAAATTCAAATGGACATATAAATTTAGTAAGTTTTGGGGCAAAATTTTGGCCACAACTTTATTGATTACAAAACAAATTGAGTGGTATTGGCCTAGGCATTGGTCAGAGATGATAACTGACTCCAGCCTCTCTGGCTGGCAGTCTGAAAGGGTAAACATCAAATGAGGGAGCAACATTGGTGAAGATCAATTGAAGCTCACCCCGGGGTTCCTGTGGTCCTGGTATGGCCCTAGCCCCTCAAGCGGACGAGATCCAGGATCCCCAGATTCCTTTACCGGAATACCCTAATTCTCGAGGGGCAGGGGATGTCCACACCTCCCATTCCTCCCATTCCTATAAACCAGGCATGTCCAACAGGTAGATCGTGATCTACCGGTAGATCACTGGATGTCTGTGGTAGATCACCGGTAGATCAGTGGCTCCCCCCAAAGAAGCTAAAAAACTTTGGCTCCCCTAAAAAAACTCAACATCTTTGCCCTGCACCCCTAAAATGACCTGAACCACCAAAAACAGGGCTTTCCTTCCTAAAAAAAAGCTCAATGTCGCTTTCCTCTTCCCTAGAAAAAGTACAACTTTTATGCGAACCCCAAAAAACAGGACTTTCCTTCCTAAAAAAAGCTCAACAACTTTGACCTGAACCCCCCATAAGGGGGTAGATCACTGCCAGTTTTTAACTCTGTGAGTAGATCACAGTCTCTTGGAAGTTGGCCACCCCTGCTATAAACCAATGCCTAACCACCAAACCTTACAAAGTTGTGACAATTGCTAAGGGGGTAGGCGAAAACCAAGTGGCCAAAGCCAATCTGCCAAATGGAAAAATTCCTACCCAGGCCCTTCTCCAAAGCAGGTGACCCAATCCAAAGCAAGGCCAAAGCAGCAGGACCAAATTAGGGGGGGAGGGGGTTGTTTGACAGCACGAAGCAAATGCCCCACCCACGTCACGCTGCCGCATTTATAGGACCCCGGGATCACGCCACCTTCCCCAATTGGCCCAAACAGCCAGGCACGATCTCAGGGCCCAAGTGACAAGGCTTGGGCCACGCCTAGTAACAACTCACCCCGTGGGGGTGGCTTACGGGGCCTCAGTTTAGGAAGATCCCATTTGTCTGAGCTAAGGAAATGTGCACATCTTTCCGGTTGCTCTTAATGCAACTTGGCAGACCAAGTCTCTGCTGCCTGTTCTGAGCCCAATTTATTGCCACATTAAAAGGATAGGAAGAATACAGTGGTGCGATATCAGCATCTGTAGCCTATTGAACCACACACCAGAAGTACCCAGTGAGTGTTGCAGGCAAATATCAATGGGACTTCAAAGTAGCTGGGGGGGTTTATTTTAAAAAAAAGATTTATGCTTTTCAGGTTTATTCATTTCACTAATTTTACAATCATTTTAACATTTCAAAACTTGACTTCCTTCCCCCTCTCTCTGCAGTTCCTTAAATTTATTTTTAATATCGTCTGCATATCCAAATTAACTTAATTTGCTCATTTATTCATCTACTTTAAATATATACTTTTATAAAACTGCAGGTTGTGACAATAATCCTGCCAATGTTCTTATCTGTTTGCAGTTTGTTTGTAAATAGTCCATAAACTATTTCCATTCTTTTATTTAAAAAAAGTTTATCTTGATTTCTTATTCTTCCTGTAGGTTTCGCCATTTCTACATATTCCGTGAGTTTTTGTATCCCTTTTTCCTTTTCTGGGACTTCTGCTTCTTTCCATTTTGGGGCGGGTAACATTCTCGTAGCTGTCATTAGCAGCTTCTGGCTTGGAAAATGTCTCGGAGGAAGAAAAATAAATCTCACGTGTCTTAGAGTGAGCAAGAACTTAGGTTCACCTTCTCACCTTGCACGTCCTTGTCTCAGAGACACTGCATAAATTATGTCTTCTCTTACAAATGTGTATACCAGCGCAGGAAAATCACACATGTGATTCACTCCTTCTGAAAGTCCCCAACACATTTGAATGGTCTTTTCCTGACAATCCTCTCCAGGGTGCAGTCATCCCTGCTGCTTGTGCACCTTTTTCTTCCACACTTTCCCCTTCTGCATAACTTTCCATTAATGTGCTTTGATACAGCACTTTGGGAACATCCAACTTCTTCTGCAATTACCTTTTGAGGCTTTCCCTCCTTATGGAGGGTCTCAAAGATGGTTTTCTGCACAACTGTCAGGTCAGCAGCCTTTCCCATGATTGTGATTCCTACTGAACCAGACTGAGAGACCATTTAAAGGCTCAGGAACCCTTTGCAGATGTTATGGATTGAGTACTGCACCTTTTCACAATATTCTAATTTTCTGAGATTGTGAATTTTCACAATATTCTAATTTTCTGAGATTGTGAATTTGGGGTTTTCATCAGCTGTACGCCATAATCATCACAATTATAACAAATAAAGGCTTGACATATCTCGCTTTGCATGTCATGAGTCTATCTCATATATTAGTTCCACCTTTTAAGTTAAATTACTGAAATAAATGAACTTTTCCATGATATTCTAATTTTTCGAGTTTCACCTGTAATATTCACATGTCAGGTCGATGTAGACACAAACGCCCATCCGTCCATCTCAGGGCATTGTATACTACTATATTCCTTTAAAATTTGCAGTGATTTCTCTTTCTCTTGTCCCATCAACCCCTGGTGAGATCCACCAGGATGTTTTGAAGGGTTGAAAGGATGTAGGATGACTTTCAAAGTTTGCTGATCTCATATGGTTCAGGGGTGTTAGGATTTAAAGAGCTTTCATTACAGTGAAATGAAACTGATTTGTAAAAATGTTACATGGAAAAAATACGAGAGAGAGACATTGCACATACTTTGGTAAGTATTAAAGAAAATCTTTAATAAAAAAAACACAATTAAAAAATGTTACAGTGAGAAACACACAGCAGTCAGAGAAAGTAGCTGCGGAAGAAGAGGGAGTCCCAACAAAAGAAGAATGGATACAAACACTTATGGAATATGCAGAAATGGTGAACCTACCGGAAAAATAAGAAATCAAGATAAACTTTTTATAAAAGAATGGAAACGGTTTATGGAATATTGACAAACAAAATGTAAACAGATAAGAACATTTGGCAGGATTATTGTGAGAACCTGCAGCTTTATAAGAGTATATATTTAAAGCAGATGAATAAACGAGCAAATTAAGTTAATTTGGATATGCAGAAAATATTAAAAATAAAGGAACCGCTGAAGGAAGTCAAAGAGGGGGAAGGAAGTCAAGTTTTGAAATGTTAAAATGGTGGTAAAAATATTGAAATGTATAAAAATGAAAAACGTAAATAAGATAAAGGAAATGAAAGTAGTTGCATAAATTCACAAAGAATAACAAAAGAGATTAAAATGGTGTGTTTGTGTGTATGGGTGATTTAACCACTTTGGCTCACTTCCAGACATATGTGACAGGAAGCAGATCCAGGAGATTTGCATGTGAGAGAATGAGATATGTCACGATCCACATTCCTTTCCACACATTCTTGAGCAGAGTCGTCCATTGAATCGCTGTTGGTGTGAGAACTCTCCTGAATGAGCAGGTGCACACCATCTATAGCTTTTATCCGAGTGAGCATTAAAGCAGAAAGAGGGATCGGATGAGCAAGTTTGGTGTCCATAATCACGTGAAACTGACTGAACATGCAAGGGCAGGAGCTGTGCAACCAGCTCAGCACATGTCTGGGGTACACCTGCATGTTTCCAAATGTGTGCACGTTGCTAAAGGTGTGTATCTTTCTGGGAATCTATTTGTAACCATGCAGTGAGACCTGTCCTTTCCATGCATCCTGTCTCCCCCGGGAGGTTCACCTGGTGCCTTCACATTTAGGTACCAGGCAAAAACGTTCCTCCAATGCCCTTTTAAAACGTGTTTGGGGGGGGGTTTACTGGGTTGTTTTTGTTTTGATTATGTATACTGCGAGAAGTGAGGTTGCAGGGAACGAGGCAGAGGGCCTCAGTGGTGGCACCTGCCCTGTGGAACACCCTCCCATCAGATGTCAAGGCAATGAAGCAACTATCTTTTAAAAGACATCTGAAGGCAGCCCTTTTAGGGAAGTTTTTAATGTTTAATGCTGTATTGTGTTTTGAATATTTTGTTGGGAGCCGCCCAGAGTGGCTGGGGAAACCCAGCCAGATGAGCGGGGTATAAATAATAAATTATTATTAAATTATTATATTATTATCCTCCGAACTGCCCTGAGACCTGCCGGTATAGGGCGGTATACAAATTTATTTATAATAGTAATAATAGCCAGTTATTCTATGAATATTGCTGTGACCATTTGACAGCGTGAAAGTTTCCCAAGGCCTTGTTTGAGTCATTCAGGTTCTGTTCAATTAGGTATCCTAGAAATAATATTTTCATTTCAAAACCACACAGAAGTTAGCATTCAGTTTTTTTCCACTTCTTTTTTCTTTTCTTTTTAAGCAAGAGATCAGTTTTGGGCAGGCTTCCTATACATGTGAGCTTGACTGCAAACCATTATCTCAAAGGCTGGCCAAAGTTCTTTCAGCTCTCTTGAAACTTTCTCCTTCCATTTCAAATCCTTTACATTTCCTCTCTGGAAAACTGCTATGAGCCTGCACGTTTTTACATCTTTATTATTTGGGACAGGAAAAGTGGTTTCAGCCACAGGGAAATGTCATTATATTTAAACCACAGACAGAAAGACCTTCTATGACAAGGTGGTGGGTGAATTACCTACCTTTTTTGTAGGCGGTGCGGAGTCCCCAAATAGATGGTACAGTATTCATCTGAGAAATCTTCCTGTTATCTGCAGGATACATTGGCCATGCTCATAGGTCATGCAGTGTCATGGAAGATACAATGCACATGATGCAAAGTTGCTTGCAGCTCTCATAGCATGGATTAAACCTTCCTTTTAACCCTCTGCCATTGCATCATAATTCCTTAGGAGAAGCAGCTTGGATTGTACAGACCAGAGTGTAGAAAAAAGCCTTTTGGTACTGGCATGAATCAGTTACATCACCTGGGCCCCTCTAAAGACCAGTGTTGATGTTGGCATCTGTCTGTCTCAAGAGACAATGGAGACTTCTTCTTCTTTGGCAATCACTTCTTTGTAGCCAAGTCAGATTGTCTTCCATAAACACAGTCTTAACAGTGAGTCCGTAAGTGATTGTGGAGGCTAATTCTGGATCCACACGTCCTTCCACAGTGGGGACATAGGTTTCTGGATGGGAGTTGATCATGGTGAGGGTCTGCCAAGCATGCCTTCCTCTTAGCGTGTTTCCTCCTTTTGTCCTGAGTTCAAGTGTTTTCAAAGCCCATGACACCTTTGGTGAAGGCTGTTCTCCAATTTGAGCGCTTGCAGGCCAGTGTTTCCCAGTTTTCAGTGTTTATACTACTTTTTTTTTTTTTTGATTTGCCTTGAGAGAGTCTTTAAACTTTTTGTTGACCACCAGCATTATGTTTTCCATTTTTAAGTTCGGAATAGAGTAGTAGCTTTGGGAGACGATAATCAGGCGTCCACACAACATGAGCAGTCCAACGAAGTTAATGTTGAAGAGTCACTGCTTCGATACTGGAGTACACCTCCGGAGGTGAAATCAAACCACTGTGTTAGCAACACTGAATGACCTCCCCAAGGTGCAAGCCTGAGCAATGAGTCTGGAGGTCCTGGGCTGCCCAGACAACAAGACACACACACACACCCACACCCGCCTTGGCCTTGCTGAAGTGGTTCAAAGGAAAGCAGGTCAATATGTTTGGCACCAGCTTGGCTGCAGGAGTTGATGGAAGGCTGGGTTAGAGATGTGAAGGCCCGGAAACCCCCCCGGAAAAATTCAGAAAAAAACTGGGTTTTTGCATGCATGTGGTATGCATTGGTTCTGTTCCTCTTCACTAGGCCTCAAAGCACTGGAAGAAAATATAGAGCAACAAAAAGGGCCTGAAAGTATATACTTAATTACAGCTCAGAAAATGATTCTGATTAAATTTCATGCCCATTCATTGAAACTTAGTCCCACTTCCTTCTTCAGTTCTTTTTATGAGAATGTTTTTTTTAATACTGTGGAGAGGAAATATGAATAATTGTTACTTCTGGATTTTTAAAAATTGTTTTGTGGAGTTTTTTTTTTTTGTTCCACATAAACTAGTAAACAGTTCAGGAGATTGTTGCTCCATTTGTTACAAATACAAATAAATATTATTTTAAAAGTAAATTCTGTTTGTAATAATTGTTTGGATACACCAGGGGTCAGCAAACTTTTTCAGCAGGGGGCCGGTCCACTGTCCCTCAGACCTTGTGGGGGCCGGACTATATTTTGAAAAAAAAAATATGAACGAATTCCTATGCCCCACAAATAACCCAGAGATGCATTTTAAATAAAAGGACACATTCTACTCATGTAAAAACACGCTGATTCCCGGACCATCCGTGGGCCGCATTTAGAAGGCGATTGGGCCACATTCAGCCCCCGGGCCTTAATTTGGGGACCCCTGGGATACACTATATTTTTAATATGCTAGTTGTGGTAATTTTATGCCCATTAAAATTGTCCATAGTTATATTTTATGTTTCTAAAGTAACAGAATGACTTTCAATCTGGAAAAGAAAAAAGAAGTGCTAATGTAGCATTTTTTTCAATTTTTCCCGAAAATTTCCGTTTTTTCTGAAAAAAACCTGGGTTTTTTCCGAGCTTCAAAATTTCTGGAAATCTTACATCTCTAGGCTGGGTACAAGGCGCTATCCAATCTTAGGGACTTGTGTAGGGTTTACTCCATAGCATTTTCTTCTGAAGATACCTTGCAAGGCAGTGGAGGTTTAGGATCAGAGTTTTGCTTCTCCTAAGTGGGCTACCTTCCCAGGTTGATGAGCCCCACCTGCTCTCACTTCCCTCTACAACAGTGACCAATGTGCAAGCATGTGAATCATGTCTTTCCTCCTCTTATTCACATGGACCCAAGTAGTTGGTTTTGTGCAAGGTGGCCAAGTTCCATATACTTTGGCAGCAAATTGCCCAGGACAGAAGTGTAGTTGCCATCCAAACTCTCAAGTGGCCAGAGTCCAGAATAAAGCTGGTTCCATCAATCAGAAGCCTTTTACAAATACAGAGTGCACACATAGCATTAATTACTGACACATAATCAAGATAAGTAAATTTCCATCACTTACATATTACTTACTTGCTTGTTACATACAATTAACAACAACAAAAAACAAAACAGAGATACCAAACTGTGGCATACGTCTTATTTTGTGTAACTTGAAGATGCTAACTAATTATATTCCTTGTATGAAACTTCAAATTCCGTGTGTGTGTGTGTGTGTGTGTGTGTAATATTTTACAATTTTCAATACTCATTTAAACATCCTTAAAATATCAATGACTTCCCTTCTTCTCTTTCCATGGTTCATTTTGCATATCATAAATCCCTGCATATTTTACATAAACTAAACCATTCAGTATTCCATTATTACATCCATCAAAACTTATTTACACTGTTGAATTTATCTTAATGCTGCCAGCATTTTCAGCTGTACACAGTTATTTCCCATATATTCAATAAACGTTTTCCAATCTTCTCTAAATGTATGCTCTTCTTGTTCTCTTATTCTATATGTTAAGTCTGCAAGCTGCGCATATTCTGTCAACTTAAGTTGCCATTCTTCTTTGGTTGGGACCTCACTCGTTTTCCATTTTGGGGATAACAAAACATGGTCCGCAGTAGTAGCATACATAAATACCGGTAATCTTTTTTTGACACCTTGGAATTTCCATCTGAATTATCCCCAACAAAAAGGACTCTGGCTTGTTTGGGAAAGTTATAATTATTATTATTATATATTAATTAATTAATTAATTAATTAATTTTATTATTTGTACCCTGCCCACCATCTGGCCGGATCTCCCCAGCCACTCTGGGCGGCTTCCAACAAATATCAAAATACATTAAAATATCACAGATTAAAAACTTTAAAACATTTTTTTCCAATTCATTGTGGATTATTTCCCAAAACTCCTTTACCCTTTTACAGGTCCTGAAGCTTCAAATTCCTAACATAGAAGATCCCGCTAAATAAGGTCGTTTTCTGTTCTTAAAGGATAAGTAGTCATCGATGCAGAGCCGCAAATAACCATCTTCTGTTTTTCTCCCCGAATTTAGGTTGTTCCAAAGTTACGTGCATCAGTCTAACCCGTGAAGCTTCCATCAAGTTGTCTCCTTTACATGGAAAACAGATCTCTATCCGCTACCTAGACATGACGGACTGCTTTGTCCTTGAAGATGAAGGACTACACACCATTGCTGCCCACTGCACTCAGCTGACACACCTCTACCTGCGGCGCTGCATCCGCATCACTGACGAAGGCCTCCGTTACCTGATGATTTACTGCACGTCCATCAGGGAGCTGAGCGTGAGCGACTGCCGCTTTGTCAGCGATTTCGGCATGCGCGAGATCGCCAAGCTGGAGCTGCGCCTGCGGTACCTCAGCATCGCCCACTGCGCCCGCATCACCGACGTCGGCATCCGCTACATCGCCAAGTACTGCAGCAAGTTGCGATACCTCAACGCACGGGGCTGTGAGGGCATCACGGACCACGGAGTGGAGTACCTTGCCAAAAATTGCACAAAACTCAAGTCGCTAGACATTGGGAAATGCCCTCTGGTCTCCGATGCCGGCTTGGAGTTCCTGGCTCTGAATTGCTTCAATTTGAAGAGGCTGAGCCTGAAGTCATGCGAGAGCATCACCGGACAAGGCCTGCAGATTGTGGCGGCCAACTGCTTTGATTTGCAGATGATGAACGTGCAGGATTGCGAGATCTCGGTGGAAGCTTTGCGGTTTGTCAAACGTCATTGCAAGCGCTGCATTATAGAGCACACCAACCCTGCCTTTTTCTGAAGTGACAGGTCTCACTTGTTGAGGAAAGCAAAGTATTAAAAAATGTCTGTATGTACACTTGCACAGAATGTCTGTATACAGCAACTGTACTTTCTGTGTGCCCTAAGCAGAAAACATAGAGGATTAGCATCATCTACATTTGGTCCCTAAGACACCTTTTAGTGGCCTTGTTCAAATCTTTAAAATGCCAGCATTTAGTATTTTTAAAACGTAATTCTCTAGCCTTTACGGTTACTGGGCTACAAGATAGTTGTGTGTGTGTGTGTGTGTGTGTACAGTTTGGAAAGAGAGTAACAGAAATCCCAGTTTGTTATTGGCTTCAAATGCCCAAGTGAGTTGTGACTAAGGCTGCAGGCCTATGCACACTTACCTGGGCGTAAATTCCATTAGAAACAATGAGCCTTTCTTTCAAGTAGACATGCATACGATTGTACTGGAAATCCTACTGAAACAAATGGAAGAAGCCACGACAAGTCTCATTGCTTTCAACAAAACTTCACCACAGCTACCTTTTAGCTGAATTGGAGCCCTAATATCTAGACTTAGCCCATGTTGTCATTTGAGAGGTTGTCAGGTTTGTCTGTTTTAGTTTTAGGTTTTTTTTTTGTTTTTGTTTTACATTTTCAGTGCTGGAATTACAGTTTAATGAACAATGGTGTCAAAGCAGAAGTGCAATCCATCCACCAACTCTGGTCATTACGAGTCATTGTAATTATGCATCCAGCAGCAAACTAGTTTTGGCACACGTGTGTTTTGAATGTGATGTTCAGCACTGAACAAATTGCCTGCTCCCTGCTCTTTGTGTCTGTCATGAGTCCTGTTGAGAGCTTTTCTTTGAAGAGTGTCATAAGCCACCTTACTTTAACTCAGATTGCATCAAAGTTTCCTGTCCCCTGGAAGAAGCATCTGTGTACATGACGTAGCTCTTGCAACGCTCTTTTCTCATTTCCTCCCTGCCATCACAATTTATCTGAAACAATTACAGGGAAGCCTTGACTTGCCGGGAGTTTGCCTGGCCTTGCTGGCTGAGGGTTATGGAGGTTGGAGTCCAACAAAATCTGGAAAGCCACACGTTTCCATCCCCGATCTAAAAGGGTGTGGGTTTTCTCAGACTCCTTTCTGTTAAGACTCCAAAGAAACGCTTGAACATTTCAGATCTTCACAATAGTAAATCCTTTAGAGTTAGAATTCATAATCACAAACCTGCAATCTGAGCCTGTCTTCTCCTCATCCCCTGAGGATCTGCTAGCCTTGTCTCTTTCCATTTAGCAGATGGGTAGCCAGCCTATGACACAAATGCGACAATCGGAGAACCCATAAAACCTATCATGGCACAGTCAGTCGTTCTACTCCCATCTGAGTCTTATATTGCTGCCTGCTCTTTGATGCAATACACTAGAAGCGGGTGGCGCTGTGGTCTAAACCACTGAGCCTCTTGGGCTTGCCGATCAGAAGGTCGGCAGTTTGAATCCCCGGGGTGAGCTCCCGTTGCTCTGTCCCAGCTTCCTGCCAACCTAGCAGTTCGAAAGCACACCAGTGCAAGTAGATAAATAGGTACCCCTGTGGCAGGAAGGTAAACGGCGTTTCTGTGCGCTTTGGTTTCCGTCATGGTGTCCCGTTGTGCCAGAAGTGGTTTAGTCCTGCTGGCCACATGACCTGGAAAGCTGTCTGTCGACAAACACCGGCTCCCTCGGCCTGTAAGTGAGATGAGCACTGCAACCCTATAGTCACCTTTGACTAGACTTAACCGTCCAGTGGTACTTTACTTTTTTACCTTTACTAGAAGCAAAGCTACACCCTGGTTCAACTGGCTGCATATTGTCTAAAATATCATTTGTTGGCATCCATCTGTCTCGGGAGATGATGGAGGAATGCGACTTTTTTGTGGGGGGGGGAGTCAAACTATTGGAGCTGTGGCTGTAGAGACCAATATGGGAGAAACATGTTTTGTTGCAGCTGGGGCAGATTAAGGCATTCAGTTGTGCTGTTACAGATGCACCATGGCATTTCTTCTCTCTGTGCTCCTCCCAGCAGCCATTCCTCCTTTGGTCACTGCTATGGATACATGACTTGACTGCCTGTCTCCAGGCAATGCAGTTTTCAGCAAGGGCAGGGTTGATGTTGCCAGCCTTCGTGTCATGTTTGCAGACATCTTTGTAGCGCAGAGTTGGTCTGCCAACAGGCCTGGTGCCCGAAGCCAGTTCCCCATAGAATATGTCCTTGGGGATTCCATTCTGTTGGACTTTATACCATTCTCTGTGGAACAGGCAATGCACAGAAAAGTTGAGGTTGGGCTCTCAGTAGTAATTCAGGAACGGCTGGCCCAAAACAACACAGTAGGATCCTTGCTAGGTCTACACTTTCAATACTCGCATGGCACTTTCTATTAATATTGAGCTCACAATGTAGTGCCTCAAGAACATGAAATGAGACCAATGGGATTAAGGCCAATAGTATACATGCCCATCATGTTTTATTAGACTGAAAAGATGGTATGAAGCGTTAGCTTCTTGAGGTTTAAATGCTGTTCCTTCAGAATGCATGTTATGACATTTGTGAAAGGCCTTGTGACCAAAATTCCTTAACTTTCATTCAGCAAAGCCAGTGCTCATCCATCCCGATTTCATTCCCGTTTCTTTTTTCCGCTCCTTCTCACTCCTCCTTCTGTTGCCCTCTGTGTAGGACTTGCCTTTCAAATGCTTCACTTTCTACCCATGCAGGCAGTTTCTAGTTTATTCATAAATCTATAAATATCCCCCTATAGGGGAAGGGGAAATGGAGGACAGGACAGGCTCTGCTTACAGAGTCAAGTCACGAGCATCCAGACCAGGGATTTCTGTTCTCACAAATTTCCTTTAAGCAGCTCACGTTTTCCCTCTTTAAACTGGTACAGTTTTCAGAGTGCAGGTATATTTCCCCTAAGTGCTTATAATGCAAACAACAGCTATTAAACATAGGCTGATGCCCTGCATACACCAGGGATGTGTAATAAGTCTGAGTGGAGCTCTTAGGTACACTTAAGGAGGCTCAGCCGATGGTTTCTTAATTGAAAATATTTAGAAAACTGTCTTTTCCTTGGTTTCTAAAACCTGGAAGCCTTACTGTGTTGCAGGTGCTTTTCCATAGCCTGAAGCAAAGTTGAAACCAATTCATTTCGATAAACGAAGGAAGACCTCAAGTAAGAAGGACACCAGAACTTTTGAAAAATATGGCCTGCTGTCAGTGGTGGAGGAAGGCTCCGCGCTACCCGGGGTGGCGAAAGGAAACGCCGTTGGGCCGCGCGCTGCTGCTCCCGGGGTGATGGAGGGAGCGGCGGCGCGTGGGAGTGGCTGCCGCTTGTCACCCCCACGTGCCGCCATTCGCTCCGTTGCCCCGGGAGCAGCAGCACCACACACGCCGTGTGCTGCTGCTCCCGGGGCGACGGAGCGAGTCGGCGCGTGGGGGTGACAAGCGGCGGCCCCTCCCGCCACTCCCCACGCCGCCGGTCACCCCGGGAGCAGCAGCGCTGCATAGACAGGGTACCGGGCAGCAGGGCTCCTCTTGGGGAGTGGCAGGAGGGGCCGCCGCTTGTCACCCCTCCCCTCCCCTGGCACCCGGGGCGTAGCGCCCCCCCTAGAGACGCCCCTGCCTACTCTTTCATTGAGACAGGAAAGCAGCAAATCCAACATACACAGTGAGTCTGGACAGTTGCAGTTTGGAGAAGAGAAACCCTCTTTTATTACTAAAGGTTTGTAAAGCAATGGCTTTTTGTGATTTTCAGTGGCAAAATCCTCCTCGTAGCATCTGATAAGAGACACCGGCATCCTATATTTGTTTCTTGATGGCATAGGTGCCTTGTGCTGTCAAAATTACTTCCACTCGGATTTTCTATTTCTTTGTCTGGGGAAGAGAGATATTTCCCAGACAGTAATGCAATTAGCCTGTAAGGTCATAGCCTTGGGGAACAGTGGTTTTCGATGCTGTAGACTCTAGTTCAAGAAAGCCCACAAATGTCAGGCCAGTTGTTCTCATTTCTGCACCATTACAGACTTAAAGGGCAATGTCCTGTATGGACACTCAGTTGCAATCTCATGTGGGCGTGGCAGCTCAAGTGGGTGTCTTGTCAAAGGACTGCCAGCGATGTTAAGTCAGTGTGTTTGAAATCATGAAGGATACCAGCTGTTTAGGGAAATCAGGGCACTGTCAGCCTCAGAAATCAACACTAAAAAGGGGTCAGAGATTTGCTGCCTTTACATAATTGACATAGATTTTTGGAGTTTTCTTTTCTCAAGATGAGTAGTTTTCAGACTGTCCAGCTTTAGGGAATCTACCCCCTCTGACCCATCTCCTGAGGAACCTCAGCACAACTACCACCACAGAACGTCAATATGTTGCAGAAGATCCTCAGGGTTTCTAGCTATGTTTGGGCTCCCCCATTACCCCCCATGCTTTGTGTATAACCTAAAGTCTTCTCCTGTGGCTACATGTTGCAAGGGTAGGATCCTGGATATAAGAGAAACTGCCACCTTCATTCTAGACTACCAGATTCTTCCCAAAACACAGACACTCAGATTAACATCAAGAAGTTGCCCTTTGAAAGCTCAATAAATTCCCTCTCCTTCCCCCTTTCTTTATGGAAGATCATTTTTCACAGATACTTTATATTTCGGGAAATGCTATTCCAATTTGTGTTTGGCAAAGCAATTTTGTTTTCGTCCTTTGATATGGAAACTAGCCCTGGGTGATTATATCTTCAGCCGGAATCCCAGTTCAGATGCTGAAAACATCTCTTATAGGGAGATGTGGGAAGGAAAACTGTCTGTTTTTCCAGTTTTTTTTTAAAAAATAGCTGCACTGGAGACAGATGATGTAATTAATCAGTGGCCCTGGTATGGAGGGAAAATCTGTATGTTAAGGAAGAAAAGAAAACAATTCTTGTAGTAACGCTGCCTATGATCCTGCAAAGTGAAGCTCTTTAAAGTCCCAGTGATTGCAATGATAGTGTTGAAGGATGTGCTTAAATCTCTGCTACTAAAATCAATGGGACAAGTGGGGTGATTAGTTTTAAGTGAAATGGATTACCTTTGTGAGGCTTCCATATGTACATACATGCATATACACATGTCCATTCTTTCAGTACAATGCTGCCCTTCCATGGGCTGACTCATAATGTCTTGCAGTTTCCTTCTACAAACTGATCATATCTATCCAACCGCAATAAAGGCCAAGTGCTGATGGCAGCGACAGAACAAGCCAATCGGGCGCCTGGGGCAGCGCATGTGCCCTGCACCCAGGTATGGTGCCAGCCACCCACGCTGTGGGGCAAGCCGAGGCAGGACGCTCTGTGGGGTCTGAGGAGTCTGCCTGCCTCCTCCCACTCAGCCACCCTATAGCTGAGGGGGAGGTGGCAGGTGGACCATGTGGGCAGGGCGGATCCTGTGGGCACCCCAGCCACTGCGTCACTCCCAGGAGAGACACGTGGCTCGGGTGCATTGCAGGCCCCGCAGTGAGTGCTGGCCGCCATTTTGTGACCCACCTCAGTGGTGATACCCAGGGCGAACTGCCCCCACCGCCCGCCCTTCCTCCGCCCCGGCTGATGGGGTCATCTCAAATCAAGCTATTCTGGGGAACGCTATGATATACCAGCTAACATCCATTTAATTTCTTTCCTTTTTTTCCATTTAGAAGGTGACTACTTAGTAAAATGCTCTCCTATCTCTTCACCACCCTTAGCTCACAGTAAGTCTGTCCTGGAGGGAAAGTGGTTAAGAGCTGGGCCTTTTGAAGTTATAAGGTCTCTTGCGCAAGATTTGAGGGTGTTTTCTTTTTTAAAAAAAGAAAAGAAAGAAAAGAAAGTTGGTATCTTGCTGGCTACGCTAAATGGAAAAGGATAACATTACTTGGTTCCAAATGGGCTTTAATGTTTAGATTGGCATGTACTCTGTGACTCACTATAAAGCCTTAATTTACTACTACCGAGAAATAAAGCAATATATTGGTATAACGGCTTGATTTAATCAATGTGTATACAATTGCATGGCGAAATGCATGCATGCACACTTCAGAATTACAACATCATGTGTAGTTCTTTCTTGTGCAGAAGAAATGGGGAGATGGGAGGGAGCATGTTCCAAGTATCTGTGAATGGGGCTGCAGGGTTCACTAGGCTTACATGGAAACCATACATGACCATACCGGCAGTGTGCGGAAACGAAAGGTAGGGGCACAACAGAACACTGTCAATTTGCAGGACACACCCAATACAGAGGTACATTACAGAGCCAAGGTCTGCCTTCTATCCCTGATTCTGCCCTGCTTTTCACTTCCTCTCTCAGTAGACCCATCTACTGTAATCCCGGGGATCTCGATATTAGGAATATTTCACAAGGTCACCAGTTGTATTATACACTATTGGTCTTACTCTGCTACAAAATGTCATTCAAGCCAATGTGCAGAAGGCTGATGGATCCGTTGTTTATCTTGGCTTGATTTCCAGAGGTCCTTGCGGTCTCCCCAAAATGGTTTTATCTTGGGGGAGGGGGGAATATACAGCACAATTTTTTCTGTGTACTTACTAAGGAGTTAATCTCATTGGATTTATTTCAGATTACCATACTTTCAAGTAAACATGTATGGGATTGTGCTATAAAATACTGTAGTAATAGAATAGATGTTTAAAAGCAGATCATGTTAATTTCCCATGTAAAGCTTTCTATCTTTATTGTTTATTTGACTGACGTTTCCCAAAACCCTTGATTTTCTAAACACATTGAGAAATAATTAGCCCTTTTTTTTTTTTTGCAAGTAGATTCTTCTTAATGGCAAAGCAGTTTCCATACTACTACAGTTTTGAAGCACCACCAGCAATTCCAGCATAACAGGGTTTTTTCTCCCCAAAATCCCCAGAACTTACTGTAAATGTGAATAGGTAAAACTGGAAGCAGGTTGACAACGACTGCATTGAACGGGATCTTCTAGAGCAAGAATTTCTTATAGACTTTTCATATTGATGGTGATACTGCTGCATTTCCTTCCCACGTTATTATTATTTTTTTTTAAGAATCCTTAAAACTTCAGCTCATTCTTATATTTTCTAATTCAACTTTTTCTTCTTCTTTCCACTTGCATCTCCTCCATTTTACAATTTCCCTCAGCCTCCCTTACGGTCTTGTCTACTGCAGACTGTGCCCATAAAGGCAAGAACTGTGGTCGTGTTATCATTTTTATGTACAGCGCTTAGCTTTTATAAATTGTTTTAACTGAAATATTTGTACCCAACCATACTTAAAGCCAAGGTAAATTCCATCATTCTTCAAAAACATATAAGCCCACTTCACCTCTCAAAGTGAATGCAGAAGTATAACTAGATATTATAAGATAGCACGGCAGAAAGAATTTACTGACTGCAAAATTGAATATTTGACTGCAAGAGCCATTCCAGTTCCAAAGGAGCCCAAAGGCTTGTCTAAATAAAGAATATTCTAAGTATAATCAAAGTTTGCAATCCTATGCACCTAGAAGTAAGGACCTATAGAATTTACCTCTGAGTAAACATCTGGGATTTTGCTGAAAGACTAAATCTTTCAAGTGCTGGCTTATCTGATTTTCATTAAGTCATAAAGTTTATAATATCTCTGGTGGTGTTCCCCTACCACAAAATCATGACTCACAGATACACTTCCAGAGGAATAAACAGGAAATTGTTAACTCTACATAGCACATGTTAATAAAGCTGCCATCGCTAGTAGGGCAGCAAAGATAACTGGAGACAGTGATCATTGGCATGGTTCCTTGAACAGCAGTAATGTCAACAGCACCATATTGCAAGCACTAATGGGTTGTCATAGTCTCTTCCATAGTACACAGTCTCACACCAAAAATTGTTGTTTCATGCTTTCTTGAACAAGAGCTCCCTCTAAAGGAATAAAGAAAGTTCTGAAATCCCTTACACCGGCCATCTTACTTGATTTATGAAGTGGGGTGTTAGGGGTCTTCGTCACAATTATTCCTTAATGGTATTCTGAGAGCCACAGGAAGGCGAGTCAAGGCCAGGGTTGGGAACCAGCTGTTATAAGGACTCCAACCCCGATCTGCCCTATCCAGCATGACCAATGGACAGGGTTGATTGAGCTAGAATCCAACATTTGGAGGGTTACAAGTGCCCCCATCTTGGATCAAGACAATGGCAAAAGGATGCTCATTCTTGCTTCCAGGTGTGTGTTCCTGTGTGTATAACGTACCCAAGGCCATTGTCACATGTCCTTGGATATAGGCGCAAGCCTTCCTTGCCCTCTATTTTTCCTTAATCCTAGGTTGATAGCTCAGTTGGTAGCACATGAGGCTCTTAAACTCAGGATCATGGGTTTGAGCCTCATGTAGGGCAAAGATTCCTGCATTGCAGGGGGTTGGACTAGAGGACCCTCATGGTCCCTTCTAACTCTAAGGATTCTATGACCCACTCTTCTTCAACTGCTGCAAGAGTTATGCAGCACAGGGATTATGGATGGCTGCAGTGTTGGAGGTGGTGTCAGGTCTCAACAAAGAAAATGGCTCATAAAATCATGGAGCATATACTTTCATTCATAGATAACCTCCATTACTGGAAAGTTACTGTTGGGAATTAGGTTTTTTTTTTTATTATTCTGCCAAGGTAATTTAAGCTTGCAAATTCCTCCATCAACAGAAGCTGTCTGTTTTAAGTGGGGGTTGGGGTGTTCTCCAGTAGTCTGAAAAGTCACTTCTGAGCAGTTTCTCAATGGGGGTGTGAAACCGTGACCCAAGCAATTTTAATATTTTTGCATCTCCCAATCAACTGCAATATTTGTTAGCAGGTTAATTCACACTGCATTACATGATACTGTACAGTTCCCACTGGTGTAATCAAGGCGGGGAATGAATCAATAACTGGAATTAAAACTGCCCGGGGGGGGGGGAGATCTAATGTAGAAAATTATCCTTTCAGTCGAATCAGTTAATGGTAATGGCACTGGTGTTCTGATTAATTGCTCTTCATTTTACCATCAAGCAAAACTGGAATCAATGCCACTGGGGCCAACTAGCAGCAACACCCAGCCCAAAGAGACCTTTTAACAAGTAGTGTGTTTGTGGTTTGCATTCATACAGGTATGGATGTGCATCTGGATGTACATCCTTATGGTTGCAATGCTCACCTGGGACCATCCAGGCAAGATCCAAGAGCCATGTAGAATGCATCCTTTTAGATATAGCTGCAGAATGTGCATCCCCATCTGAGGCCACGGCCAAGTCTGCACACCTAGAGCCAAATAAGTATGTTTCTCTGGGTATGAGTTTCATGTGTTTCTACTGACCAAACACACCATTGGCTCCCTAGTTAATCTCAGCTATTCTCTTCTTCTCTTGCATATTAAGCAATTTAAACCAAAGCTTGATCATTCAGCACAAAAATACTACAGAAACACCAACAGTACTACACATTAGTAGCTGTTAAAAAGTGATCTACTTTGGAGTACAAACTGTAATGAAACAGACAGCATAGTATATTCCCTTTTGTGTGGCCAGGCAGAGTCCCCCAAACCCCGGTCAGCCCCTGAGAAGAAGAATTTGATATCCCATGAAGGAGTCTCAAAGCGGCTAACATTCTCCTTTCCCTTCCTCCCCCACAACAAACACTCTGTGAGGTGAGTGGGGCTGAGAGACTTCAGAGAAGTGTGACTAGCCCAAGGTCACCCAGCAGCTGCATGTGGAGGAGTGTTCAGTCGTCTACCGTCTTAACCACTACACCACACTGTGTCCGGTACGACTCTTCGTGACCCCATGGACCAGAGCACGCCAGGCACGCCTACTCGCAGTTTGGCCAAACTCATGGTATGACTCAACTCCTATTGTGTGTACTGTATAATCCCTCCTTCTACCTGGCCAAGCCCCCCGGCAACACCTCCCCAGCTGGGATTGGGCGGCTGCTGGAGTAGGTGGAGACCACAGGTATCCAACCTGGGAAGGTGGTGCCAGACCCAACTGCCAGGAGCTGCACCGTGATCCCAGGAGGCTACTCACGACCACACAAAGTGCACACCCCATTTGATGTGGGGAACGGTCATTGCATGGCCAGGCGGAGTCCCCTGAACCCCGGGCAGCCCGAGGGAAATAATGACATGTGACAACGTTCTATGGGATAAAATTGGCCACAACTTTATTAATATTCAGGTGTAGGTAGATCTTGGCTCAGGGTTTGGGCATTTATCCTTCCCAGCCCCCCATCGGGGTTCTGGATAATTTTAGGGTTATCCAGCATGTGTGGGGAGTGGGCTAGCTCTGGAGAACATATGTTCAAGCAGATGGTCTGCCCCCCTGTTCACCGCCGGAGGGGGGGGCAATGACGACCTCTGGGCGTATGGCCAATGCCTTCCCCCAATACCCCTTTAATGGGAACCCTGGTATCGATGCCGCAATGGGAGCCCCACGCCCTCCCCATTTAGGAAGATGACTAAAGGATTCCTCCCAAGGCCTGCAACCGCCACCCGAGACCGCAAAAATCGTGGTCTCGCCACCAAGACCACCTACACCTGAACAGACGCTTTGCATTCTGCCATCCCGCTGGAGTAGGTGGAGACCACAGGTATCCAACCTGGGAAGGTGGTGCCAGACCCAACTGCCAGGAGCTGCACCATGATCCCAGGAGGCTACTTGTGACCATGCAAAATGCGCACCCCATTTAATGTGGGGAACGGTCATTGTGAAGACCAACCCAAAATAAAAGCATTGTTGCCATCAGCGGGCTCAATTGCAAAGCAAAAATGAGCTAATTGTGTTTGCCAGTTGGGTGGCCATTTTCAACTCCTACTTACCTCTGCAGCAGCTCCTACACCAAATAAAGGGAACATAAAAAGGACCCCCTACTATAGATCAAATTAATCCTCCCAACATACTTTGCTTCCCTATCAAAAACACATAATAACAGAATTTCATAAGTCATAGAGCCTGAGCTCAAGGTCAGCCTGACAATGGTAAATCTAATCTGAGCCTGTATCAGCAGCAATGGAACCAACTAGAATCTTATAAATTTTATCTCCTGCTTTGGACTAATCGACTATACAGCCCCAGAACAGTTAATTCCCATCCAACCTCCAGGTGTATCTTCACACATTACAGAAAAAATGTATACCCTCCTGTACATGATGCACTTTTAAAATGATAATATTCCCAATATTCCCCATAAACTGAGAGCCACCCAAATGGCTTTGATTCCTTATTGTGTGTTCATGTAGTAAAAGAAAAAGGATACAACCCCTACATATTACAGGAAACATTAAAGATAACACTATTTTGTATACCGGTTAATAATTGCTTCCATTAAATTGATAAAGCTGTTGTAGCATTAGTTCATTTCATGAAATTCCAGGGATACTGGCTTTGTGAGAGTTCTAACAGAATCCTTGTGGTTCAAGAACCTCACAGACTATTATTCCCACACTTCCTTCGGGAAAGCCACAATTGTATTATCACATTTGTATTTTGGTGTTGAAGTGACCTGGTTTTCTTTAAAAGTTTCATAGGGTGGCTTTTTAAGGGATCTGCACGCCCCCCTTAAAGCAAGTAGCTGTTACATATAGTTCTTACTAATATGGTACCTTTAAGAGGATTAAAATTCTCAAACTTCCATGCATCAAACATAAACGGCCCTTTAATACCAAATTCTAGGTTTAACACAATGTAAAGGTTTCTAAAGAGAAATTCTTTAGGAATTATAGAGGAAAGCCTTGGTGTTGGAAACAGCTGAGCTTTTTTACACTGTAAAACTGATGCTAACTTCCCAAACTTTCATTGTTTTTAATTTATAAAATGTTAAATTCCTCTGGAGATTTACTGGGTAAAGCAATAATGCCCTGAGCAGCAAAGGTCTGAATGAGAACATGCATCTCAATGAGGATGTTACATACCCTCCAACATTTCTCTGATGAAAATAAGGACATCCTATTACTTTCAGGATGTGTATCCCCATCCACAGTCTGATGCAATCAGTTCCATAGAACTACATGCAGATGGAGCTGGGTTGAAGAGGCATTATCTGTGCCACCGTAGTACACAAAACCAGCTTGACTCACAGATATTGTCTTTGGTGTTGCAGTGGATCTCATTGTGATTCACATAAACTTAGAAGATGCATAGATACCAGCTATTTGCTTTGCTGAGTTCAAGCAAGTCTTAGCCAACCTTACTGTGCATACTGTGCATTAGTGAACTCTTATAGATCATTTGACTAAGTCAGTGAAACACAACACTGTACCATGAACGGCGACATGCCTCTGTAGAAACAATGATCAGATATAAATGTTCTGATCCCTCTTATCTCCACAATAAAACAAAGCCTTCTCTTCTTTTTTCCCACCACTCCTCATCCATTGCTGTCCAATATACATTATATAAAGGTAAAGGGACCCCTGACCATTAGGTCCAGTCGCGGATGACTCTGGGGTTGCGGTGCTCATCTCGCTTTATTGGCTGAGGGAGCCGGCGTACAGCTTCTGGGTCATGTGGCCAGCATGACTAAGCCGCTTCTGGCGAACCAGAGCAGCGCACGGAAACACCGTTTACCTTCCTGCCAGAGTGGTACCTATTTATCTTACTTGCACTTTGACGTGCTTTTGAACTGCTAGGTTGGCAGGAGCAGGGGCCAGACAATGGGAGCTCACCCCGTCACGGGGATTCGAACCACCAACCTTCTGATCTGCAAGCCCTAGGTGCTGTGGTTTAACCCATAGCACCACCCATGTCCCAATATACAATTACAATTACAGATAAAATATTCTGGCAGTAATTGTGCTGATGGCACTTCTACAACAGTGTTCTACAACAAATAGTGTTCTACAACAGGTTGCCAGGTCATGTGACCAAGCTGAATCTGCTCAGAATGCAGCCTAAGTCCCTCCCCTCTGGATCTGCCCCTGCAACACCCAAGGAACCCTACCTTTGGGTGGACTTACACCACCCTCACCTCATCCAGCTGAGCAACTTATACCAGCATATCTCCAGCTCAGTCAGGGTTAGGGACTTAACAGATTCCTGGCTCAGCCAGAGTTAAGCCAGAGATCTGCTGCATCCTAAACTGTTCGTCCTGCCAAATCTTTCCATAGTATTGCCTTCTTAATGCAGTTCAAGAGCATGTATGTTTACTTAGAAGTATCACTATAGTCAACAGGACTTTTCACAAATAAGCATGCATAGGTTGCATAGGATTGCACAGTCTTAGTCACCTCGAAAAAGAAAAGCTGTGCAACTGCTTTCTCAAGCCTCAAGTTCTGGATAAATGAGCACACTTGTCACTGAATTCATGTCATCCAGGGATTTCAAAAGGATAAGAATAATGAAGAATAAGTAAAGTTAATGGCAGTTCAGTCTGAAGGAGGCTGAAATCTGAAGAAAAATGAGGGCTGCAGGCTGGCAACACTTATTTATGGAACTCTCCAATGTATCATTCATCCACATTTTCAATCAGCTATGCAATTCAGAAGGAAAGTACAAAAAGGAATGACTCTGATTTTGAATAATTTTACCAGGTTTACTAGGTTTAAAAGGGGGGGGGGAATCTATACTTAATTCCAACTCTATCCAGCACATTAAATAAAACAACCTGGCATAAATTCTCAACTGCCTAGAGTGACTATCCTAATTAAACCCAATATTTCTTCTTTGTTACTTTGCTTAATCTGTTGGTGTGTGCTGTTGTGGACAATGAGAGGAACAAACAGGGTAGGAAAGCAGAATTCTTCCATGGTGCAAATTGGCGAGCTCTCTTACTCATATGAAACTATCTGGAGCAAACAGCCTTTTGATTAAAAAAAAAAAAAGATTGTAGGCCCCATGCAATAGTAACTGGTCATTATGTGAAATAAAGTTTTTCTAAGGTTCAATGGTGCTGGAGGAGACTCTTGAGAGTCCCATGGACTGCAGAAAGATCAAACATATCCATCCTTAAAGAAATCAGCCTGAGTGCTGAGTGCTCACTGGAAGGACAGATCCTGAAGTTGAGGCTCCAATACTTTGGCCACCTCATGAGAAGAGAAGACTCCCTGGAAAAGACCCTGATGTTGGGAAAGATGGAGGGCACAAGGAGAAGGGGACGACAGAGGATGAGATGGTTGGACAGTGTTCTCGAAGCGACTGGCATGAGTTTGGCCAAACTGCGGGAGGCAGTGGAGGATAGGGGTGCCTGGCGTGCTCTGGTCCATGGGGTCATGAAGAGTCGGACACGACTGAACGACTGAACAACAACAACAAGGTTCAATAATTTGCATTCAGTTATGTTTAATGAATAACACATTGGCAGTGGCTCTTAGTGCCATGTGAGTTGCTTTTTGGTGTCCTTAAAAACTAATACATGTACTGGTTCACCAAATTTCCCACCTAATTGCCCAACTATGTAGGCCTTCTAGGTCTAAGCCATGTGAAGAAGGCTGTAAAAGCTCATTTTTAAAATGCATTCAAGCCTGGGTACTATACATACTGAAACTATTGATTTCAAATGGGACTTAGGCACTGCTAACTCTCCAAAGGATAAGGCAGCACAACCTTTTTGTTTTGTTTTGTTTTGTTCCTATATCCTCCTTGTGGTGAGCAAAAAATGATGAGAGGCCTGATTTCCACAAATCATTTTTTTCAGCTATTTTCTTCTTCCAGTCTCACAAGATAAAGTTGTTTAGGTACCATACCGGTAGAAGCTCCATTGATGCAAGAGCATTGTATTGGTGCTCTTTGTGATCAAAGGAAAAAATAGTGTTTTTTTTCCCTGCAGTGATGGCAAGTCTTTCTGGGACTTTATTTTCTAGTGGAAAGAAAAGTTTGACTCTAAATCTTAAATTTTAATTTTAAATATGTTGAATTACGTAACATAGAAGAGATACAATATTGCTTAATCTGTTGGTGTGTGCTGTTGTGGATACAAAGAAGAAGAGAAGCCAAATACAATGAAGAAATACTTCTTTCAATGTAATTTAATTTAATTCTCGTGAAACTGAGAAACAAATCACTCCAGCTAAATCAGAAGTCCAGAACACAATTCTGGAAATCTACCTTGCAATGGAGTGTATAAGCAAATGCTGATTTTCTTTCATTAATTTGGCAAAAATGGTCCATAGTACATATATTATTAAATATTGATAAAAGTACTCTTATTACCTAGATGACATGAAATAAGGCTTCCGAATTAATTCAGAGATTTTGAGCATTCTCATTCTTACAAAACTGTTTGTCTTTTACCCATCAGTTTTGAGCACAGATCTTCCATGAACTTTAAACTTTATTTCATTTTGGATAAATCCAGAATACAAGCCCCCACTTCCCTTTACTCTCCCAGCACTATACATTTCCCCCAGACAAAAATCAAAGACATACCTTTACCCAACTGGAAGTAACACATTGGATGAATTTGATTGGTATACTAAACGCAAGCCATCCAATTAATCTTGTTTACATGTCCTGAAAATTATAGATGGCTTAGAACTTTGAAAATACACTTAAAACTATCAAAAATAGCTGTAGTTTAAAATATTTGTCTCCACATTATTAAAGCTATTGTTAAATTATATTTTTATAAATGCCGAGTACAAATAGATAAAAAGTGATAAATCATGGTATAAAAAGAAAGAGACCCTTTTCAGGAAAATGTATTTGCAATTCAACTGATCATATAAAAGCATAAATTAAAAAAAGTTTATATATTTTTATGTGCTATGGTTTCACCTTTCATTGTAACTACATTCCAGAATACTGCAAGAGAGGTCAGGGCACATTGTTCTTGTGCATGTAGCACAGTGACCATAACTTTTACACTGAAGTCACTCTCATAACAACCTCTCCAGAGCTGTTGTCATCTGATGAATCCTCGTGAGGTCGCATTCGACTGAAGAGATGTAACAAAACATAGCCACATTGAAATCTTGGTGAGGTTAACTGTGTCGGATGAACTAAACTTCTGTTTCTAAATGCATTTAGTGGTAACCACAAAGTCCTAGATGTTGTGGATTCTCCTTGGTTGCTCTCTTCTATGTCTGTAGCTTTATCATAATTTAATACATCCCAGTGCAGATTGACAGCCCGCCAACGCTTAAATACTCTGCAAACTGAGGCCCCTTCATGCACAATAAGTCCTGAAAGTAAAAGAAACAAATTATTCAAGCCCTCAGTTCTTCATACTGAGCACATTTATTTGTTAAATAAGTGGCATTAGAATTGAATTAGTACCCTGAGCCAAAGCACAGGTAAACCAAAGCAGCCGAGTTACAGGTGGCCAGGACCCATTTATATATGCTGTAATAAACTGATATGCATCCAGGCATTTTTGTTGTTGTTGTTGTTCTAAGCAAGAAAAAATGATGGTTTTTAAACTTTTACTACCATAAATGTTTCATTTGTTTGTTGAATCAGTATAAGTTGGCGACACAGCACATACATTGTAAATCTAATCAATTACATTATAAATCTGATCAATTATATAATTATATAATTTATTAAAGGCCAGCCTTTAAAGAAAGAAAGCTAAATATAAACAACTGTGACTTTTTGTCTTAAGAATTATCTTGTTGGATTATACCATCTGGTATATGTAGTTCAGCAATGTGCATACATGCATGTATTGTGTGTGTACATATACAATTAATTAATGCAGTGTGAGACTCAGTCATACTGCAACAGCAAAGTATGCTAACCCTGCAGGTGCTAATATAAAACCTGTAGCTACAACTGAGCCATAATTAAGCACTTTTAACCACTTCTAACATTATTATTAATTTGTTACTTGCATCCCACCTTTCTGTTCATCAAGTTCCCCCAAGGTGGTTAGCAACAATATAAAGCAGAACAAATAGAACAAATTAAAATGATTACACACACACACACACACACTAAGAAGCAAATTTTAAAAATGCAACAGGGACATCAGCAGACAACAAAATCAAGGAAATGTTCAAGTTTCATTGAGGCCAAACACCTTCTAAAACCCCCAATGTTTTCACTGTGCATCAAAAATGAAACAAAGAGAGAACTAAATGGGTTACTTATGGGACAGTTTCAGCCTGGATACCACCACTGAAACCACTCTAGTGACCACCTGCCATACCTCAGACAGTGGGGGAAGGGATACAAAACAGAGCCTTAAATGATTATTTGGGTAAGCAGGTGGGTTCATATAGCAGGAGACTTCAAGGTTATAATATTCAGAGTAAAAACAGTACTTTGAATTGGGCTTGAAAACAAAATGAAAATCAGTGGAGATGATGTAATAAACACTGGAGCTATATGCTCCTTGCGTCATGTCCCAATCCCTTTGATATGCCGGGCTTTGTGTACAAATAACTGCTGTTGAGCAATTTTAAAATCTTTGCTTTATTTATTGTTGGTTAAAAACTTTACACTTGAGAACTTTGCTGATGTATGATTTCTACTTTCTGAAGAAACAGACATACATTTATATATGTAAGAAAAAAAGCATACTCCAAATTATTTCTTAACACCTTTAACAAAATGAATGAATGATTTCATTTTTTGACCTTACCTATGCACACCAGATCCATAAAACCATACATTCCATAGCAGATTTGAAAAAGGATATCTTTTCTTTGCCATACTGCGTAAGGACTGAAGGCTGACCACAGAAGCCAAGTTACACTTGCTACTAAGAACAGTGATCCCAACATTACAGCAATCATCTGCACTTTCTCAACCAGAGTTACAGTAATGCTTTGCCACTAGAAGGAAGAAGACATAATAAGGTATATTGTCTGTTACGACAACCCATGAAAATGTTCATAGAGCCTTTTTACATGCATGCTGCATTATACATGTGCAATAGGCTCCTCTATCATTAAATCTGCTTAAAATTGAAGAAGTTTAAATAACAGCTAGGAGTGTCACACAGAAATGACATGGTGCATAGAAATGACAGTTAAATAATTGGTGCAAATATAAAACCATGTGAACACTATAATTAATATTTATAAAAAATATATATCACTATTCATAAAAAATATTGATGCCATTTACAAGAATTATACAATAAAAACCACATAAAAATGTTGAAATCAGAAATTGCCTAACAAATTTGGGAAAATATATTCCTAATTTCCTACATAAACTTTATATGTACTGTACAATACTTAACAGTGTAATTCTATACACTGAAGAAGAAGAATGAAAACTTCCACTGTTTTCAATGAGACTTAATCCTAGGAAAGTAGGTATACGATTGAAGATTATCTCTACCATGGAAATCAAAATAACTTTAAAAGTATTTGACTTAAGCTGAGTCAATAGACGGACATGACTATACTTGAAAAATGTCTCCAGGAAAATCTTGCTACATAAAACAATGTTGTTTGTGCAATAGAGAGAGAAAGAAAAACCAACATATGCTCATGTGGAAAATAATTTTATCCTTCCAAAATGCTATTTTTAAAAATGTAGAACCCAACATTATTTTTGATGAAGGAAAAGAACAATGCTCAGCCAAAATAATTTTTTTAAGCTTGTCAGCTTCGGCTATTTAGTAAAACCTCTGAAGAAAAAAAACAGTGAGAGAAGCTATCAAATTACAGGCATTTTGGTTATAGCTATTTCCTCACATTTATCAAAGAAAGACAGAACCACATTCATCACTACAATGGTTACATCTCAAGTTCATAACCATATGAACATTTCATATGTTGCTTCAGTGAGATTTTAAAAAATTGGTTTTTTTAATGTATAAAAAGTATGTGCTAGAATAATACATAAAAGTATTGTTCTATTCTTACCAGTGTACTGGTATTAGTATGTAACCATGCAGTTGTGGGAGACTTAAATGTATAAAATAATGGCAGCAGTGTTAGCCCATAAGAGAAATCCTGGAACCATATTAGGACAATGCTTTTATTACAACAAAACAAAAACAAAAACACAAAATAGTGTGCAAACGTTTAGGTTCTCCCAAGCTCTTCAACATCTAGCCTGATTATTAGTATTGGAAAACGTGAAAGCTTGCACACTATTTTTTTTGTCATTTTCAGTTTTTCTGGTTACAGAAAAACTTCCCTGGAAATAAAATTGGTTTCAATTACCACAAGCTCTACCTCCCCTTTGTCCCAGTAGGCAACAGTCACCATTGCTCTCTACTTCAGTTAGAGATTATACCAGGGCCACAAACCACAAAATGTTCCCCTCCCCACCAGGGAAGAAGGGGTGAGTGAAGATGTACATCAGGAACAAGGGGAGAACAAAGATCTACAATGGGAGCAAGGGCAGGAGGAGACCAGCAGCACCTCCTATTCGCCAAGGGGCCACTGTAGAGCTGGCACTGGGGGGCAGCAGCTGAGGAGGATGCAGATCCAACACAGCTATCACTGCCACTGTGGCAACAGCAGCAGCGGGCAATGTATTCCTTGGAGGCCGGATCTGTTGCCCCTGTGGATCCTCCCTCCCAGTGTGGTCACCTCACCTCGCCTCATGGATGGGCCGGTCCTGGATTATGCCCTATGTAAGCAATTGAGATAATGGAAAGAGGAATTGTTGGCAGCCAATAAGCATGGATCAACCCTGTTTGTCTAACAGAATATACACCAAAACAGATTTTTTTTTTCCAAGTTATTAGAACTTTGGACCAGGATGCATAACCATGTGGGCTAGGAAACCAGGGTAGGAGTCGCAAGAAGTAGAAGAAAGAGGGATGACAGCAGATGAAATAAACCCTGAGCCCTTGACATAGTGAGGTGTTAGCAACTCATGGTAGGAGATCCTTTCAAAGGACCGCTCTGGGAGACAATATGACTAGAACATTCATGTGATCTTAATGGAATTGTGCCTAGAGATTCTTTGCCAAATAAGAGAATTACTACTGACATTAAATATTTCTATGTGTCAGGACAAAGAGAAGCATGTCTTGTCAGGGGAATGCTGTTGGGTGAGAGCATCCCCCCTCCCAAACTGAATGAGACATACCGTAATACAGTCTAATCCTCTTAGGTGGTCTGGAAATCTAGTAATACAACATGTGAGGGGTGTCATGAGAGCCAACGTGCTATCTCTGCCCCGTATCGTATTGCAGGGTCCCTGTTCCTACTCATGTATGCTCTTTGTGGGATATAGGACCCTGCTTCAGACAGGTGCCCTTCAACTCATAAAGGGCAATGAGGCAGAACTAGCACATTCATCTCCTCATCCCCTTCCCCATCCAGCCAATGGGTTATAGTCCCAGATTTCCAGAATCCCTAAAAAAGGCTTTAGATCAATTCACAAGGGTGGGGAGTAGTGGGGAAAGTGTGCGCTAATAGTTTGTAATTTAATCTGTATGGGGAAATATGTATGTTTTGATAGTGGTGCTGAAAAAATAAATGTTTTGATAACGTCCTACAGCAGAGAGGTAGAATGAACAGGAATAAATGTCTTGCACATTTTACACATTGTAGCTGCCAAGCTCTTTATGTATTTGGGAACAACAGAGTGAAGACAAAAACTGTTCCAATACTAAATGATAAAATATTACAAAGCCTATTGGGAAGAGTGAACTATTATGCCCTATTCTACCCAGGTGAGTAAAACTCCATTCATCACTGAAGAGAGGTAGGAAACATTCTCTTCTGGACAGCCTTCTGTGGGCATATGTCAGTGGCAGGTGGAGCCAGAAACAAAAGTGGACATGGTAACAGGCAGAGCCATTAATATGAATGCTGCTTCTGTAGACTAGTTTCTACAAACAATCTCACACCCTTCTGAATCCTCCATCCAGGCAAACAAGCAAGATTATCAGCCGAGCAAAAAAACTCCAAGAGGGTGCAAAGCAAAGCTTGGGGTGGTATGGCCAGGGAGAGGGGGAGTGTGGCAAGGGAGTGGGGCTGTGGAGATTGTCCTGAGTGCCAGACAGAAAGGCCTAAAAGGCTTAATTCACCCCACAGCCTAAGCTTCTCCATCCCTGGTCTTAGAGATTTAACTAAATAAAGGAAGTGGCAGGTTTTCTGTCAGATTTAACCTATAGGGTTAATCAGAATTTCCAAATTTAAAAAAGCTAGCAATTTTAGAAATAGGGCTAAAAATGCATTTTAAAAATTCTAGTCCAACTCTATTCTAATTGCAAAATTTGTTATCTACATTGGGTGGGAACTCCATCAGTGGAAGCCCTGTGCAAGGACTTCTGCTTGTACAACAGCACTTCCCCCCCTTCCCCTGTGTGCCCCCCGCCAGAGGCACCCTGGACTAGACCAAAATTTGGTGTGCACACCTCTCCCAGCCCCTGAGCTGTGCTGGTCTTTTTTAGGAGGCACAATGGCTCCAACAGTATAGTGGATTAATCCATTGGGTTTGCAAAATCCCAGTGCAAATGGCAGCTTCAGTGGAGGAATTTTCATCAGAATCACAGCATTAGAAAAATGTGCAAAGGCACATTTAACATCATGTCTACAAAAATATGGCACACTGATATCAACCCTTGTACCTTGGACAGTGTAAAGGGGCATAAATCTGGCAAAATTGTCCCTTAACTTAATTTCTCAGGATAATCTTCACTATATCATTTCAACTTGCACGTTACTGAGAGCCAGTGTAGTGTAGTGGTTAAGAGCGGTGGACTTGTAATCTGGTGAACCGGGTTCGCGTCTCCGCTCCTCCACATGCAGCTGCTGGGTGACCTTGGGCTAGTCACACTTCTCTGAAGTCTCTCAGCCCCACTCACCTCACAGAGTGTTTGTTGTGGGGAGGAAGGGAAAGGAGAATGTGAGCCGCTTTGAGACTCCTTCGGGTAGTGATAAAGCGGGATATCAAATCCAAACTCTTCTTCTTCTTCTTCTACTCATTTAGGGATTTGGCACTTATCAAAGCACTGCCAGGTAGAATTTAATTTCTGGAGCAATCCTATGTTGTCAAGCAAATTTAAGCAGAACCAGTGTGTTATGATAACGACAAGGGGCGCGGGTGGCGCTGTGGATTAAACCACAGAGCCTAGGACTTGCTGATCAGAAGGTTGGCGGTTCAAATCCCCATGACGGGGTGAGCTCTCGTTGCTCGGTCCCTGCTCCTGCCAACGTAGCAGTTTGAAAGCATGAAGGGCAATTAGATAAACAGGTACCGCTCCAGTGGGAAGGTAAATGGAGTTTCCGTGTGCTGCTCTGGTTTGCCAGAAGTGGCTTAGTCATGCTGGCCACATGACCCAGAAGCTGTACGCTGGCTCCCTCAGCCAGTAAAGCAAGATGAGCACCGCAACCCCAGAGTCATCTGCGACTGGACTTAACCCTTTACCTTTATGATAAGGACATGCAGACTCAGTGAATGGAGATCAGTTCATAAAATGATGAATAAACCAAAGTATAAAAAATTGTTACTGTATTCATACAGTCTATATTATTACTGGAATTTTAAAATGTTACCTGACAAGGCCTTTTCATTTTAATTGCTATAACATGGTATCTGTAACAGCAGAGTTCACAAGTCCAGGACCCTCTTTCACTAATCCATTTCAATAGGCAAAGTTGATGTGTATACCGAACTGACCCATCACATCGACAGGGATTTAACAATTCACCCTAGGAAAAATAACAAATAGGATTAAATGTCATAATAAATATAATATTAAGCTTCCAAATCCTTGAACAGTGTCTCTTAAAATCAGTTTGCTGGCATTTTTTTTAAAAAAAAGTATATTAGCTGGAATAACCTCCCCCGGCCCCCGGCACTAATGTTTATTTCGGAAATATTATTCAATATTCTCCCATACCAGGGTCACAAAAAAGAAGAGAAGAAACATAAATATAGACAAATTAACTCTCTGGGCAAAGAGCAATACTATTTGTATTGTATTTGCAATAAATGTTCATTTGCAATTTCTGAATTTTTTTTACTCTATACTAATAAAAAATGCATTACATCCAAGGGACCTTAATATTTTAAGGCGTTTTATATAGTGCATTCAATCATTTTAGAGCAATAAAGTATGGTGGCATTTATTCTGGTGGCATATGCATTTTTTGTCATGAGAGTGCACAGGCCACACCTGTAATATATATGATGAGCTCTGAAACTGGCTTGCTAGTGAGCATTAATGGTGAATGTGGCATCTAATAATGTCTCCTGCAGCTTAACAAGTCTCAAATCTAAACATGCATCTTAAAATAATGCAAATTTTGAGATCTTTTATATGCTTAGAAAACCTAAGCATATGTTTGTAACATCTGAGTACAGATTTCAACATTCACTGAGTAAGTCTTTGCCATTTAGTGGTTCATCAGCCTCTTTCCTTGGCCTGAGGTCCATGCCTCCCTTCTTGTATAGAATTAATCCTTTCCCCAATGCCTTTCCAAGAATCCTAAAGCTTCTCTCCCGCTGCTTCACAAAAACTTAAAATTCCAAATTCCAAAGAGTAAAACTAATTATGCCACTATACAAAAAGTGTAGAACATGCAAATAAACCATTACTAGACTTATCTAATTTACATAATCACATATTCTGTACTGCTACAATGCAGAATTCCAGAGCATCAAATTAGACTATGTTGGAGTTTTGCCATACACTTACAAAGAAACGTGTCACATTGTTCATGCCTCTTTAATACACAAATTCAGATAAACAATCACCCAGAACAGATCAATATCATCCAACACACATCCTGTTGAAGTAGTTCTTTGCTGTAGTCTGGAGAAAGCAAGGCTCTTGACAGGGTCAGAGAGATAAACAACTAACTGACATTTAGAAAATACCTGAAGGCAGCCCTGTTTAGGGAAGTTTTTAATCTGTGACTTTGTATTGTATTTTAATATTTGTTGGAAGCCGCCCAGAGTGGCCGGGGAGACCCAGCCAGATGGGCAGGGTACAAATAATAAATTATTATTATTATTATATTGACATTCACTGCAGAAACTTTGGAAGAAATTCAGTTGCTATCTGCAATCAGTTTTCACTGCATAGAAACTTTGGGCCCATTAATTTAGACAGCATAGTGAACCACCAAGTGAGCCATAAGGTATCAAACCCAGGAAATTGTCACCTGATGAGCCAGCACTGAGGCTGTAATGACAGATTTAAGAATTACCACTAATTTGGTAGAATAGGCAAGGGAACCAAGTGGGGGAATACGGAGCTATGTCAATAAATTAAAGATATGAAAAGGTAAAAAATGGAAGAGGTAGGGACCAATGTAAACTACTGTATGGCTGGGGGATATTTGGCTAGCAATTTGAGATTTCTACGAATGATTTAGGACAGCCTTCCCCAACCTGGTGCCCTCCAGATGTTTTGGATTTCAATTCCCACAATACTTGATCATTGGGCCATGTTGGCTGGGACTGGTGGTAAAAGGTAAAGGTAAAGGACCCCTTACAGTTAAGTCCAGTTGCGAACGATTCTGGGGTTGTGGTGCTCATCTCGCATTACTGGCCGACGTTTGTCTGCAGACAGTTTTTCCGGGTCATGTGGCCAGCATGACTAAGCCATTTCTGGTGAAACCAGAGCAGCACACGGCAACGCCATTTACCTTCCTGCTGGAGCAGTACCTATTTATCTACTTGCACTTTGACATGCTTTCAAACTGCTAGGTTGGCAGGAGCTGGGACCAAACAACGGGAGCTCATGCCATCGCGGGGATTTGAACCGCCAACCTTCCGATCAGCAAGCAAGGGTTACTAGAAACAACAAGTTGAACACAATGTGTCAACAGTGGGGTATAGTGACAAAATAACAATGCCACTGATAACGGGAAAATATTATTTGTCACAATACATATAAAAATGGAAAAGAGATTACTAAAGGTTGGAGGAGAAGAGCATGGTTACCTTTGACAAAACTAGACAGGATGTGGAAGGAAATAGATATCCTATAAATGGCCTTCTCTGAAGGTTTTTGAGAATAGACTAGGCATAATCTACTGGGAATGCTTTAAGTATATGACATCCTGGTTTAGCGCATACTGTTGATTCAGATAACTTCTCTCTCTACAAATTACCAAGCAGAATAGAAAGATAGTTAATACCAGACTATGTAGAAAAACAAGTCACATTGTTGATAGGTGAAGTTGAGCAGGGAGACATACATACATCCTTGTGCAGAGCTATACATATCGAACTGCATACAGTGTTCTATGGACTGGGGGAAATTAATATTTAATTGATTAAAAAAAATCCCTTTCTTATAAGTCTCAGTCTCTTGCCTGGCTCCAGAAAAACACATTCATGTATATATGAGGTCTAGGTTGGCAGTGAGCAAAAAAATGAGATTGAGGGCTAATATTAATGGAAAATCAAAGAATCATAGAATTGTAGAGGTGGAAGGGGCCATGAGGATCATCTAGTCCAACCCTCTGCAATGCAGGAATCTTGAAGATGTAGTGCTGCTTGTTGAGGTTTGAGAATCATGCTTCCCTTCATGTGCCTTGTAATTTCCTACCATTTGACAGTTCCACAGGAAAAGTTATCACACTACCTACAAAACAGCATGATGCGTATCTATCAACTGCAGGAATAAGTACATGTTACCCTCTAACAACCCAGCTCCATCCACTTAATATTGCGGGTGACAGATACACCGCTGTGCTTGCCAATAGCTTTAGTTTCTGTTTTCAAATACATATTTATCCCCACTTGACTATTCATCAGTATTCCGCATTCTCTACCACCTGCACTTTTACATCTAAAAATGACCAGTGCCTCTACTGCTTATAAACACTGGTTAGATGTACATGGCTCCACACAACTTCTCTGCATAATGCCACACACAGGAACTGGCAATTAAGTTACGACATACTTATGATTTAATAATAAATAACCTTTATCTATATTTGCTCCCACCAAGCCTAGTGGGGGCATGACTACTTAGCTTCCTTGTCACAGTGGGTGGCACGGTTAAGTCTGAGGATCTCTCATGCTTAAAATTTATAAATTATGAATTTAAATAAAATAAATTAAAATAAAATTTATAAACAAGCAAGCAAATAAATAAAACAATTATCCGTATCTGCTCCCATCAAGCCTAGAAGAGGCAAGTCCATTCCGCTTCCTTGCCACAGTGGGTGGGGCAGTTATGTCCGTGGATCTCAGTTTAATAATAAATAAGCAAATATCTGTATCTGCTCCCACCGAGCCCAGAAGGGGCATGACCACTCCACTTCCTTGCCACAGTGCGTGGGGGCAGTTAAGTCCATGGATTTCACTTTAATAAATAAATAAGTAAGTAAGCAAACAAGCAATTATGGGCATCTGCTCCCACTAAACCTAGAAGGGGCACGACCACTCTGCTTCCTTGCCAAAGTGGGTGGGGCAGTTAAGTCCGCGGATCTCACACTTACAATTTAATAGTAAATAAGGGTGAAAGAGGAGAGTGCAAAATATGGTCTGAAGCTCAACATAAAAAAACTAATATCATGGCCACTTGTCCCATCACCTCCTGGCAAAAGAAGGGGAAGAAATGGAGGCAGTGAGAGATTTTACTTTCTTGGGTTCCATGATCACTGCAGATGGTGACAGCAGTCACGAAATTAAAAGACGCCTGCTTCTTGGGAGGAAAGCAATGACAAACCTAGACAGCATCTTAAAAAGCAGAGACATCACCTTGCCGACAAAGGTCCATATAGTTAAAGCTATGGTTTTCCCAGTAGTAATGTATGGAAGTGAGAGCTGGACCATAAAGAAGGCTGATTGCCGAAGAATTGATGCTTTTGAATTATGGTGCTGGAGGAGACTCTTGAGAGTCCCATGGACTGCAAAAAGATCAAACCTATCCATTCTTAAAGAAATCAGCCCTGAGTGCTCACTGGAAGGACAGATCCTGAAGTTGAGGCTCCAGTACTTTGGCCACCTCATGAGAAGAGAAGACTCCCTGGAAAAGACCCTGATGTTGGGAAAGATGGAGGGCACAAGGAGAAGGGGACGACAGAGGATGAGATGGTTGGACAGTGTTCTCGAAGCTACCAACATGAGTCTGACCAAACTGCGGAAGGCAGTGAAAGACATTCTGCCTGGCGTGCTCTGATCCATGGGGTCACGAACAGTGGACACGACTGAACGACTGAACAACAACAAAATAAATATCTGTATTCTGCTCCCACCGAGCCCTGAAATGCATGGCCATTCCGTTTCCTAAGTCAATGGGATCACCTCGACGCCCCACTCCCCAGCCACCGCTCCAGTACTGCTGCTATCCCAGGCTTCAGCAAAGCGAGAAGCGGGATCCCCGCTTCCTCGTTGGCGCCGCCGAGCTTTCCCTGCGGCGGCCGGCGCTGTCCGCGGTGCTGACGGCCGCCCTCGCCTGCCGGGCGTTCGAGAGCCACGTGCGCGCGACTCCCTCCTTCCGTACCCCCCGCCCTCCTACCCGCGTCGTATCATTTTAACGAAGGTGTGTGTGTGGGGGGGGGTCAAAGTCTCCCTCTCTCTCTCTGCGCCCCTCCGTCCCGCCTCAGCGCTCACCTGCTCGGCGCCCTGGAAGCAGATCTTGCAGATGGGGCCGGCGCCGACCCCGCCGCCATCCCCGCTGCTGTTGCTGCACACCGAGCGCGTCTCGGGCTTCTCGCCCCGGACGGCCCCGCTGGCGGCGGCCGTTACCTCAGGAGCCGGCGGAGGAAGAGGAGGCGTCGCCGTCGCCTCCGAGCGCGGGGCGGGGCCGTCCGGCGGCTCACCGGGGCTGCCGCCACCGCCGCTGCTGCTCCCCGCGCCGTTGCTCATGGGGGGCCCCTCGCAGACGCCCGTAGGTGCGCGCGCGCGCGCGCGCTCTTGTCCCCCCTCCCACACACGCCCAGTTTCGCCCCCTCCCCCTCTGCGGAGGGGAGAGAAGGGCTGGAGACGGGCACGAGCCTCCCGCCTGGCTGGCTGGCGAGCGAGGGGAGCGGTGGCCGCGTGCCAAGCCGCCGCCGTCTCCTCCCCGCGCGCGCACCCCCTCCCGCGTAGGCTTAGTGCCGGCGCGCGACTCCCCTCCGCATCTGACGCCTCAGAACGCGGCGGCGAGAGAAACCGTTGGGAGACCGTTAGCGGGCGCGAGCCCAGGTGGGGTACGGGGGGGAGGGGCGTGCGTGGGGATGGGGAAAAGCGCGCCAAAGAAGACGCGCGCCTCGTCACTCGCGGAACCGCCGCCAATTCTCCCTCCGCATAATGAAGCCGGGCACACGCACTCTGCCGCCCCCCACCCACCCACCCCCCCAAAACAGTGACTGGCGACGTCCCTCAGCCATCCGCCCTCCCTCCCCGTCGACATAGTTGCCTGGCTACCTTTCCCCTCACCTCACAAAGGGGCCAAACGTTAATACCCATGCATGTCCTCTTCTTGGGGTCACGTGGTGGCTTGCCTCACGTTTCCTTCGATGGACCTGTCTCGCTTCGAAGTCGTTGAAATTCTACTCAATATTGATCCAGAGTAGATTCCCATGTAAAAACTGGAAACACTGTTGCAGGATTCCCCCCAAAAAATAGACCAGAGGCATTTCAATCCAGCAGAGCTTTAGGCTACTGAAGGCAAATGAGCGTAATGGTCACAAGTCCAATACATTCAGGATTGGCACTGTGCATAAGAAATCCATGCCGCACCATGTGGCAGGAGAGGATGGCGAGTGTGGCGGGAAGATTTAAGTACAATCAAATAACATGTAAACATTTATGCGTAGTATAGTATTGTATAGCACGCGCACACACACAAACACACACACTTTTCTGGTTTATACATTTCACTAATTTTACAATCATTTTAACATTTCAAAACTTGACTTCCTTCCCCCTTTCTGCGGTTCCTTAAATTTATTTTTAATATCTTCTTCCATATCCAAATTAACTTAATTTGCTCATTTATTCATCTACTTTAAATATATGCTCTTATAAAACTGCAGGTTATTACAATAATCCTGCCAGTGTTCTTACCTGTTTACAGTTTGTCTGTAAATATTCCATAAACCATTTCCATTTTTTTTATAACAAGTTCCTTATCTTGATTTCATTATTCTTCCAGCAAGTTTTGCCATTTCTGCATATTCCATAAGTTTTTGTATCCATTCTTCCTTTTCTGGGACTTCTGCTTCTTTTCATTTTGGGGCAAGTAACATTCTTGCCGCTGTAGTCGCATACACGAATAAGTTTCTATACAGTTTCTGTAGTTCTGTCCCTATAATTCCCAAAAGAAAAGCGTCTAGTTTTGGGGGTTTTTTTGTTGTTTTTTTACAAATGTTACTTTAAACATCTTTTATTAATAATAATAATAATATGCTTTACTGTTGTTATTAAGTAATAACAAACATATGTATATACTCAAGACATAAATGCAAAAAGAAAGTTACATTGTTTGTTCCCTATACATGCTTCTTAAGTTCCCAACGACTTCCCGCCACCCCATTGTGTATTTACTGCTTATTTTATCTGGTGCACTGTTAATCTCCACTTTCTTTTTAATCATCAATAATATCTTCTATAGAAAACTGAAATATCTTCTATAGAAACTTCGGTACCGAAGTTTCTGTTCTTGTTCCAAATGTTGCCAATTGTGGGGGGGAAAGAAGTATTTGCTTTATGGAGAAAAGGTTTAAGTAAATTTATTTGGGGAGGAAAAAAAGAAAGAATCCTATATAAAATCTTAATAGATATGAAAGAAAGGGGGGGATGGGGAGTCCCGGACCTCAGATTGTACTATGCAGCAGCATGTCTGTGCTGGATAAAGGACTGGTGTTTATTGGAAAACAAAGAACTGTTGGAACTAGAAGGATTCAGGAATATTACAGGGTGGCATTCATATTTGTTACAGGAGAAAAAGGGAAGTAATAAAGAATTTACCGACCACATAATTAAAAAATCCCTATACAAAATTTGGATAGAATTTAAAGATTTGATTGAACCAAAGGTACCATGGTGGGCATCACCGTTAGAGATGACGGCGATGAATAATAAAATTAAGGAAGAAAAATGGATGACCTATCAAGATTTGATAGTGAAAGAAAATGACCAATGGGTTTTGAAACCATATCAACAAATTAAACACCAAAGTGCAAGCTGGCTACATTACTATTAGATACAGAATATATTTTAAAAACACAAGGAAATAGGATTTGTAGAAACAAAAATCAAAATTACAAGAACTTTTATTAGAAAATTCGAATAAATCATTATCAAAAATATATAAATTTTTACTTGAATGGGAATTAAAGGATGAAGAAGTGAAATGTGTAATGACGAAATGGGCACAAGATCTAGGGAGACCCATATATAGGGATCAAAGGGATAAATTATAGAAAATTAACAGCATGTTCTGGAATTAAAGAGAACATGATGAAACTGGTATATAGATGGCACTTTTACCCCAGAGAAGTTGGCAAAAATATATGGAACAAATTCGGGTAAGTGCTGGAAATGCCAAAATGAAATAGGTACGTATTTCCACTGTTTTTATGAATTTTGGAATTTATGAATTTTGGATTTATGAATTTTGGAATATTATATATGAAAATTTGAAAAAAAAATGTTGAAAATCACATTTGGGGAAAAACCTGAAATATTTCTATTAAGTATGACCCCTGAGAATATTCCTGAAGACAGAAAAAACATCCTTTTGTACGCATGTGCCGCAGCTAGGATACTTATAGCTAAAACCTGGAAAGGAGAAAAAATACCAACAGTCCAAGAATGGCAAATTAAGCTAATAGAATATATGAATTTAGCAAGGATGACAGCGGCAATAAGAGATATACAAAAACAGAAAACAAAAGCAGAATGGAAATATGTGGAAGAATATTTAAGAAAAGAAGGTTTGAAAACGGAACTAATGATTTGCTTAGATTAAGTTACGCACGTGGGAGATTTAAACTATATAAAATTTTGTTTTTTGTTTTTGTTTGTAAGAATGAGAGTAATTAAATTATTAGTTAGAGTAATGAAATGAGTATTATACTAAGAAAACCGTTGTAGAAGCAATATGAAGTCATATTTTAAATTTGATGTATAATTTGAAAGAGACTATTGTAAATTTATGTCTGTTATTATTTGTGTGATGTAAGATTTAATGTTTTGTTTTGTTTTATGTTTGAAATCCTTTTTTAAAAAACCACAAATTTAATAAAGATGCCGGCTAACTATCGGCCTATAAGTCTCCTATCTAACATCGGGAAACTATATGCTAAGCATCTGTTACACAGATTAACCACCTGGATTGACGACAATAACATCATAGGCCCTGAGCAGGCTGGGTTCAGGCCAGGGAAATCAACTATTCGCAATTGTATGGTGCTGTCTCACTTAGTCGCTAAGTCCACACAACTCTATAAAGAACATCTCTATGTGGCCTTCCTGGATATCCAGGCTGCTTTTGATACCATCGACAGGAGGTTGCTATGGACCAAATTGGAAACTATGGGCTTAGAACCCAGATTACTTTACCTGATCAAAAAGCTTTATACTAATAATACCTGCCGAATAAGAATTCATCCTGGGAACGAATTGACAGCACCAGTCATTATAAACAGAGGAGTAAAACAGGGCTGTGTACTTGCTCCTACGCTTTTCAATCTTTTTCTTAATGACCTTGCCCCCTTACTAAAGCAGGTGGACGCTCACAGTCCAAAGCTCCAAGCCTTAAGTACGCCCATTCTTCTCTATGCGGATGATATGGTTTTGCTTTCACGGACCAGAATAGGTCTAAAGCGACTGGTAAATGCCTGTATTGAGTACATGTCCAAAATGAAATTATGCTTAAACTTTGAGAAAAGCAAAATCCTGGTGTTTGGTAACTCACGCAAGAATTACAGCTGGGTTTTTGGAAGTAAACCCATTCAGCAGGTCTTTAAATTCAATTATCTAGGAATCACCTTCCACCATAGGCTCCTCTGGTCTCCACACCGAGACTCGGCGGTGAATGCCAGTAAGCTGGCTATGCAGGCTATAATGCGCTTTTTTACAACAAGGGGTAATTCGTATATCCCCTCTGCGCTCAAGGTTTTTAATGCCAAAATTATCGCTCAACTGCTCTATGGCATTCCAGTCTGGATCCCAGGGTTCACTCAGACAGTAGAACGAGTGCAATCAGTCTTCCTCTACAAGATTTTTTCAGTCCCACGATGTGTACCATATGCAGTTTTATGTTTAGAGGGAGCTCAACATAAGGTGGAGTCTGTTGCCTGGGTAAGATTTCTCATATTCTGGCTAAACATCTGCCTCGACTCTGATAGAGACCCTCTCCTCCAGGTAATGTTATTGGACACCTTCCTCCCCATTGGGCTACAACACTTCAACAGGAAGGTTCAACAATTGGGGCTATCAGTGGAATTCCTGCGCACAATGTCCTTACTATCTGCCAAGGCCACAATAAAAACTAGGTTGTGGGACATTGAGCGCCAAGAACTCATAGAGGCAGCAGGCAAAACATGTTCCCCTCTTTATTTTCATCTTCCGTGGGCACACGAAACAAATTGTAATTATCTTGATTTTCTACTGAACCCCCCAGAAAGAAGGGCTTTTTCGTTGGCCAGGTTCAATGCAAATCCATCGAACCTCCTATGGGGAAGGTTCTCAGGCAGGGTGGAGGGTGAGAGGATTTGTCCATGCGATGACCACCAGGTGGAAAGCCTTGTTCATATGGTTTTTCACTGCAAACTTTACGACGATCTCCGCCAGCAATTCCTGGACCAGCTCTGTATCCCTAGAAGGAGACCAGAGCGGGAAGTCTTACGTTTCCTACTAACGGGGACTGACCAGGAGCTTACCAAATTGGTAGCTCAATACCTGCATTTGCTCTTTTCTCGTCGTAATATTCTGCAGTCGTCTGAGCTATCAGGAGTCCCAGAGATGTGATCGTGGATAGCGGAGTCTTGTCTCTTTTCTCTTCTAACATAGTCTGTGCACTGTGAAAGTATTAATCCGCTTCTGTTTTGTATGTATGTTTGTTTGTTTGACGTCAATAAAAGGTTGATGAATGAATGAATAAAGTCTTATTTTAAATTTAAAATAATAATAATAATTTCTATAATTATCCATCATATCATAGAAGTCATTCCAGTCCTGCCAGTGTCTTTATATTAGTACAACAATCTTTTAAATACTTTTTATACATATCCCATTTCCGAATAAATGTTTGTTCAGTATTACCTCTCAATTTGTCTTGTCATTTTTGCCAAAATGACTGGCAAAACTGGCAAAAATTAAACATCCGTTTCAATTCATTATATATCATTTCCCAGTAAGCTTTAACCTGAAAATGTATTAGAATTCTCAGTCATTTGGTAACACATTCATAAAGGCCTTTGCTGCTCCTTTGCATACCCTGAAAAGCTCATTTCTCCATCCTCACACACATCAAGAGACACCTGCACCTTATTTGTTCTTATGCAAACATAAGAGCTCTGCTAGATCAGAACAAAGGCTCATCTAATCCACCATCCTGTTTTCAGAGTCGCCAACCAGACGCCTGTGGGAATCACACAATACGCACTCTGTACTTTATGATTTCCAGCAACTGGAATTCATACTGCTTCCAACAAGTGGAGGTAGAACATAGCCATAATGGTGAGTAGCTCCTGATAGCCTTGGCCTTTATAGATTTGCCTAAAGCTATCCAATTTGGCAGCAATAATCACAACGTATGGGAATGAATTCCACAGTTCAGCCATGTACACTGTGCAAAGAAGTGTTTTCATTTGTGTGCCCTCAAACTGCCAGTGTTCAGCTTCAGTGGATTTCCACAACTTCTAGCATTATGAGAGAGAAAGGAAAGCTTCTCTCTATCCAATTTCTCTATACTATGCATCATCTTGTGCTTCTCTATTATGTCCTCCCTTGCTTGTCTTTTTCCTAAACTAAAAAGTCCCAAATGTTGTAACTTTTCCTCACGGGGTGTCACTCCAGCCCCTTGACCATTTCTGTTGTCCTTTCCCAACTCTACAATATCCATTCTGAGGTGGGGTAATCAGAACTATGCACAGTATCCCAAATGTGGTCACACCAAATATTTTTTCAAATATTTTTTCTTATTTTCAAACTCTTTAAAAAATGATCCCTAACATGGATTTTGTCTTTTTCACATCTGCCACACACTGGGTTGACTTTTTCATCTCCATGTCTGCAAATCTTCTTCCTGGTCAGTCACCATCAGTTAAGACTCCATTTGTGTATATCTGAAATTAAGATCTTCTTTTGTCCCAATGTGTATCACTTTGCACTTGCTTACATTGAATGCAATTGTCATTTTACAGCCCATTCACAGAGTTTGGAGAAATGCTTTTGGAGTTCCACACAGTCCTTACAATTTGAAGGTCTAAATATACAATGTCACTGGATTAATTCTATCTATATGCTTGTTGTCACTCTAAACTAATTCAAAAAAGTTAGTGAGGCAGGACTTTTAAAAAATATGATTTTATTACATTTTCTGCATTACAATTTCAGATAAACATTTTACATACTTAAGATATCAATGACTTCCCGTCTTCTCTTTCCATGGTTCGTTTTACATATCTTGTATCCCTGCATATTTTACAAAAACTATACCAATCAGTTTTCCATTATTGCATCCATCAAAACTTATTTACACTGTTGAATTTATTTTAATTCTGCCAGCATTTTCAGCTGTACACAATTATTAGCCATATATTCAATAAACGTTTTCCAATCATCTTGAAACGTATGTTCTTCTTGTTCTCTACAATTTAAGTTGCCATTCTTCTTTGGTTGTGAGCTTGCTCATTTTCCATTTTTGGGCTAACAAAGCATGGGCTGCAGTTGTTGCATACAAAAATAACCTTTTCTAACACCTGGGAATTTCAGTCTAAATTATCCCCAACAAAAAAGTCCCGAGGCAGGACTTATCCTTGTATAAGGCATGTTGGCTCTGCATTATCTAGAGACAGTGGTTCCTATTTACATTTTTTTATTTATTTTAAAAAATGCATTAATATCACATCTAATTTGACCTGCGGAAAAACATTTTTTGAAAAATTCCCTAACCCGCGCGGTCAGAATTTCACCAAAAATCTGACGTTCTCCAATTTCCTCAAAAATGGTGCCAAAATTTGCCAAGACTCTGAAGGAAGATTTGCTGGTGAAAACAGAAGGGTTTTTCATCAAAGGAAAGGAAATCAGGCCTCGACAAGTTGACCTGCGGAAAACTTTTTTGAAAAAATCCCTAACCCGCACGGTCAGAATTTCACCAAAAATCTGACGTTCTCCAATTTCCTCAAAAATGGTGCCAAAATTTTGCCAAGACTCTGAAGGAAGATTTGCTGGTGAAAACAGAAGGGTTTTTCATCAAAGGAAAGGAAATCAGGCCTCGACAAGTTGACCTGCGGAAAAACTTTTTTTGAAAAAATCCCTAACCCGCGCGGTCAGAATTTCACCAAAAATCTGACGTTCTCCAATTTCCTCAAAAATGGTGCCAAAATTTTGCCAAGACTCCCCCGGAAGATTTGCTGGTGAAAACAGAAGGGTTTTTCATCAAAGGAAAGGAAATCAGGCCTCGACAAGTTGACCTGCGGAAAAAACTTTTTTTGAAAAAATCCCTAACCCGCGCGGTCAGAATTTCACCAAAAATCTGACGTTCTCCAATTTCCTCAAAAATGGTGCCAAAATTTTGCCAAGACTCCCCCGGAAGATTTGGCGGTGAAAACAGAAGGGTTTTTCATCAAAGGAAAGGAAATCAGGCCTCGACAAGTTGACCTGCGGAAAAAACTTTTTTTGAAAAAATCCCTAACCCGCGCGGTCAGAATTTCACCAAAAATCTGACGTTCTCCAATTTCCTCAAAAATGGTGCCAAAATTTTGCCAAGACTCCCCCGGAAGATTTGGCGGTGAAAACAGAAGGGTTTTTCATCAAAGGAAAGGAAATCAGGCCTCGACAAGTTGACCTGCGGAAAAAACTTTTTTTGAAAAAATCCCTAACCCGCGCGTCAGAATTTCACCAAAAATCTGACGTTCTCCAATTTCCTCAAAAATGGTGCCAAAATTTTGCCAAGACTCGGAAGATTTGCAAGTGAAAACAGAAGGGTTTTTCATCAAAGGAAAGGAAATCAGGCCTCGACAAGTTGACCTGCGGAAAACTTTTTTTGAAAAAATCCCTAACCCGCGCGGTCAGAATTTCACCAAAAATCTGACGTTCTCCAATTTCCTCAAAAATGGTGCCAAAATTTTGCCAAGACTCCCCGGAAGATTGGCGGTGAAAAAGAAGGGTTTTTCATCAAAGGAAAGGAATCAGGCCTCGACAAGTTGACCTGCGGAAAAACTTTTTTTGAAAAAATCCCTAACCCGCGCGGTCAGAATTTCACCAAAAATCTGACGTTCTCCAATTTCCTCAAAAATGGTGCCAAAATTTTGCCAAGACTCCCCCGGAAGATTTGGCGGTGAAAACAGAAGGGTTTTTCATCAAAGGAAAGGAAATCAGGCCTCGACAAGTTGACCTGCGGAAAAACTTTTTTTGAAAAAATCCCTAACCGCGCGGTCAGAATTTCACCAAAAATCTGACGTTCTCCAATTTCCTCAAAAATGGTGCCAAAATTTTGCCAAGACTCCCCGGAAGATTTGCTGGTGAAAACAGAAGGGTTTTTCATCAAAGGAAAGGAAATCAGGCCTCGACAAGTTGACCTGCGGAAAAACTTTTTTTGAAAAAATCCCTAACCCGCGCGGTCAGAATTTCACCAAAAATCTGACGTTCTCCAATTTCCTCAAAAATGGTGCCAAAATTTTGCCAAGACTCTGGAAGATTTGCGGTGAAAACAGAAGGGTTTTTCATCAAAGGAAAGGAAATCAGGCCTCGACAAGTTGACCTGCGGAAAATTTTTTTTTGAAAAAATCCCTAACCGCGCGGTCAGAATTTCACCAAAAATCTGACGTTCTCCAATTTCCTCAAAAATGGTGCCAAAATTTTGCCAAGACTCCCCCGGAAGATTTGCTGAAAACAGAAGGGTTTTTCATCAAAGGAAAGGAAATCAGGCCTCGACAAGTTGACCTGCGGAAAAAACTTTTTTTGAAAAAATCCCTAACCGCGCGGTCAGAATTTCACCAAAAATCTGACGTTCTCCAATTTCCTCAAAAATGGTGCCAAAATTTTGCCAAGACTCCCCCGGAAGATTTGGCGGTGAAAACAGAAGGGTTTTTCATCAAAGGAAAGGAAATCAGGCCTCGACAAGTTGACCTGCGGAAAAAACTTTTTTTGAAAAAATCCCTAACCCGCGCGGTCAGAATTTCACCAAAAATCTGACGTTCTCCAATTTCCTCAAAAATGGTGCCAAAATTTTGCCAAGACTCCCCGGAAGATTTGGCGGTGAAAACAGAAGGGTTTTTCATCAAAGGAAAGGAAATCAGGCCTCGACACCTGCGGAAAAACTTTTTTTAAAAAAAATCCCTAACCCGCGCGGTCAGAATTTCACCAAAAATCTGACGTTCTCCAATTTCCTCAAAAATGGTGCCAAAATTTTGCCAAGACTCCACGGAAGATTTGCGGTGAAAACAGAAGGGTTTTTCATCAAAGGAAAGGAAATCAGGCCTCGACAAGTTGACCTGCGCTTTTTTTGAAAAAATCCCTAACCGCGCGGTCAGAATTTCACCAAAAATCTGACGTTCTCCAATTTCCTCAAAAATGGTGCCAAAATTTTGCCAAGACTCTGAGCAAGATTTGCTGGTGAAAACAGAAGGGTTTTTCATCAAAGGAAAGGAAATCAGGCCTCGACAAGTTGACCTGCGGAAAAAACTTTTTTTGAAAAAATCCCTAACCCGCGCGGTCAGAATTTCACCAAAAATCTGACGTTCTCCAATTTCCTCAAAAATGGTGCCAAAATTTTGCCAAGACTCTGAAGGAAGATTTGCTGGTGAAAACAGAAGGGTTTTTCATCAAAGGAAAGGAAATCAGGCCTCGACAAGTTGACCTGCGGAAAAACTTTTTTTGAAAAAATCCCTAACCCGCGCGGTCAGAATTTCACCAAAAATCTGACGTTCTCCAATTTCCTCAAAAATGGTGCCAAAATTTTGCCAAGACTCCCGGAAGATTTGGCGGTGAAAACAGAAGGGTTTTTCATCAAAGGAAAGGAAATCAGGCCTCGAGTTGACCTGAAAACTTTTTTTGAAAAAATCCCTAACCCGCGCGGTCAGAATTTCACCAAAAATCTGACGTTCTCCAATTTCCTCAAAAATGGTGCCAAAATTTTGCCAAGACTCCCCCGGAAGATTTGGCGGTGAAAACAGAAGGGTTTTTCATCAAAGGAAAGGAAATCAGGCCTCGACAAGTTGACCTGCGGAAAAAACTTTTTTTGAAAAAATCCCTAACCCGCGCGGTCAGAATTTCACCAAAAATCTGACGTTCTCCAATTTCCTCAAAAATGGTGCCAAAATTTTGCCAAGACTC